>CATORF010000903.1:0-549713 GCA_951804975.1 Anthophora plumipes | reverse complement strand
TCACCACTCCACAGTTCTTTGGATATGCAGAACAGGAGGTATCTTGGTTTGCGTCGGGTTTCAAGCTGAGATATGCATTTTCTGCGATAATCTTGGTGACACTTCTGTCCGAAGTATGCAGAATCATCGAGATCGCTCGTTTCGAGCTATTTAATGCGAGAAACATGTTATCTGGTGTTTTCACCACTCCACAGTTCTTTGGATATGCAGAACAGGAGATATCTTGGTTTGCGTGGGGTTTCAAGCAGAGATATGCATTTTCTGCGATAATCTTGGTGAGACTTCTGTTAGAAGTATGCAGAATCATCGAGATCGCACTTTTCGAGCTATTTAATGCGAGAAACACGTAATAATTTTAATAAGTAGATTTATTTCTAAAATAGGATTGATTTTAATAATTTTATTTGTTTTAATTCAAAATATTTTAGTAATTTTAGAATTGTGTATATCATTTATTCAAGCTTATGTATTTTCAACTTTAAGAGTATTGTATTTTTCAGAATTTAAATAAATAAAATGATAATAAGAAATTTTCCTTTTCATTTAGTAACATTTAGACCATGACCTTTTTTGATATCCATGAGATTAATAAATTCAATATTAGGTTTTATTAATTGATTTTATTTAAATGATTTTGAATTTATTTTTTTTAATTTATTTATTAATTTATTAATTATATATCAATGATGACGAGATATTATTCGAGAGAGTTTATATCAAGGATTTCATACTTTTATAGTTTATGGGTTTTTAAAGTTTAGGATAATTTTATTTATTATTTCAGAAATATTTTCTTTTATTTCTTTTTTTTGAACTTATTTTCATAGATGTATTTCTTTAAGAATTGAATTAGGATATATTTGACCTCCTAAAATAATTAGTCAATTTAATCCTTATGATATTCCTTTATTAAATTCTGTTATTTTAATTTCTTCAGGATTATCAGTTTCTTGAAGTCATTATAGATTGTTAAATAATAATTTTAATATAGTTAATTTAAGATTATTTTTTACAGTTATTTTAGGTATTTATTTTACTTTAATTCAATTTATTGAATATTTAGAATCTTCTTTTGAATTAGGATATATTTGACCTCCTAAAATAATTAGTCAATTTAATCCTTATGATATTCCTTTATTAAATTCTGTTATTTTAATTTCTTCAGGATTATCAGTTTCTTGAAGTCATTATAGATTGTTAACTAATAATTTTAATATAGTTAATTTAAGATTATTTTTTACTGTTATTTTAGGTATTTATTTTACTTTAATTCAATTTATTGAATATTTAGAATCTTCTTTTAGAATTAATGATGGAATTTTTGGTTCTATTTTTTATATAAGGACTGGATTCCATGGTCTTCATGTTATTGTAGGAACTTTAATATTGATATTTTCTTTATTTCGATTGAATATAAATCATTTTAGAAAAATTCATCATTTTAATTTTGAAGGTTCTTTATGATATTGACATTTTGTTGATGTTATTTGATTATTTTTATATATTTTTATTTATTGATGAATATATTATATATATAGTATAATTTAATACAGTTAACTTCCAATTAACAAATTTCTATTTTAGTAATATATATAGTGATGTTAATGGTGTTATCTTATATTAGATTAATTTTTTTAATTATAATTTTAATTTATTTATTAAATGTGTTTTCTTCTATTTTTAAGATTTCTGATAAGGAAAAGAAAAGTTCTTATGAATGTGGGTTTAATTCAATTACTAAGGCTTTTATTCCATTTTCAGTACCTTTTTATTTAATAGCTTTAATATTTTTAGTATTTGATATTGAAATTATTTTAATTGTTCCATTTATTTTATTAGTTAAGTATATAGGTTTTAGTTACATATTTATTATTTTTTTATTATTTTTTTTTATTATACTTTTTTCTTTAGTTTATGAATGATGTATAAATTATTTATTGTGAATATTTGAATTTGAATATATGGATTATTAGTTAATCAATATTTAAGTCGAAATTAAATTGTAATTTTTTACTTCATATATTATTTAATTTATATAATTTAATATAAATTTTAATTAAAGCCAAATAGAGGCATTTTATTGTTAATAAGATTATTGAATAATTTATTCTAATTAAAGAAATAATTGAAAATAGAATTTCTAATTCTGTAGAGATATTAATTTATCATATTTCTTTTAATAGGTTTATATAGTTTAATTAAAACTTTATATTTTCAGTATGAAAATATTAAAATACATATTTATTTATAAATAAATGTATAAAGATATATATATATATATATATATATATATATATATATATATATATATATATATATATATATATATATATATATATATATATATATATATATATATATATATTTAGAAATAATAAATTATTTCTTTAATATTTTCAATATTATGCTCTTATATAAGCTATTTAAATTTAATAGATAAATAATATTAATAATATAAATAGAAAAAAAGAGGAAATTATATAGTTGAAGGTAAATATACTAAATTTAATAATTGTTAAATAATATAGAATATTTTTTATTAATTTTCCTATAAGTATTTCAAATAATCTTTTTTCAATAAATTTTTCATAGTTTAAAATGATTTTTACTGGTATTTTATAAATATGGGTATAGAAGATATTTATAAGTATTATTCTTTCAGTTAAATTAATTAATAGATAATTTTTTTTATTTGATTTAAAGATTTGATAGCCAATAATTATACCAATAATTAATAATTTAATAATTATTAATTTATATACTTTAGGTAGATTAATATTATAATCTAAGTAAATTATATTTAGATAAATTTTACTAAAAAATAGTGATATAATAAATATAATTAATATTCTAAAATTTATTATATTATTTTCTTTTAAATTTAAATTATTGTAGAAAGGTAAATTTTGGGGTAGTAAAGTTAAAATTAAACGAGTTGAATATGCAACTGTAAAGATAGTTCCAAGTATTAAATTTAATAATCTTATAAAATTTAATTTATTATAAAAAAAAATTCTATAATTAAGTCTTTGGAGTAAAATCCACATAAAAATGGGAATCCACATAGAGATAAAATTGAAAATATTATAATTAATCTTTTAAATGGGTAGATTATAAATATTCCTTTATAATCACGTATATCTTGACTTCTATTTATATAATGAATAAATCTTCCTGAACATAGAAATATTAAAGATTTAAATACTGCATGAATGATTAAATGAAAAAAGGCTAAGTTTTCTAAACCTAGAAATAAAATTCTTATTATAAATCCTAGTTGTCTTAAGGTAGATAAAGCAATAATTTTTTTAAAATCTATTTCAAATATAGCTATTAATCCGGCAATTAGTATAGTTAATCTTGAAATAATTAATAAATATTTATTTAAATTTGTATTTATAATTAAAGTATTGTATCGAATTAAGATATATACTCCGGCAGTTACTAATGCAGATGAATGAACTAAAGAAGATACAGGAGTGGGGGCTATTATAGCAGCAGGTAATCAATTTCTAAATGGAATTTGTGCTCTTTTTGTAAAGGTTATAATTACAATAAGAATAAATATTGGTAAATTTAAATTATAAAGTATTAAGTTTCATGAATTAAATTTTATTATAAAACAAATTAATATTAAAAGACAAATATCTCCAATTCGATTTAAAATAATAGTTAATAATCCTGCTCTATAAGCTTTATTGTTATTATAATAAATAATTAAACAATAAGAGATTAATCCTAAACCATCTCATCCTAATAAAATAGTTAATATATTAGGTCTTAAAATTATAAATACTATTGATAAATAAAATAATAAAGTTAAGTATAAAAATTTATTTATAAGATTGTTATTTAATTTTATATATTCAGTTCTATAAATTAGAACTATTGCTGTAATTAATCTGACTATTATAATAAAAAATAATGTTTTATTATCAATTAAAATAAATAAATTAAATTTTATTGAATTAAAATTTAAGATTAATCATTCAATAATAATAATTTTATTAATTATAATTAAATAACAAGCAGTTATAAAAGATAAGATTCTTCATATTGTTAAAATGATTCTAAAAATTATTATTTTGATAATAATTTAAAGTAATATATATATATATATACATTTTTGATATCACAAATCAATATTTTAGTTAAATTATTTAAATAAATAATATTTAAATTTATAATTATTAGATTAATTGGAATTCAATGTAATATTAAAGTAAGAAAATTAATTAATTTATTAATTTTGATAGTATAAAAATTTAATATATTAGTAAATCCATGTTGAATATATCTATATAAATATAAAGTATAAATAAATCTTATTAAACAATAGATAATTATAATATAAATTAAATATTTACATCAATTAAATAATCTAATTAGTAAAGTGATTTCACTAATTAAATTTAAAGATATAGGAGCAGCTATATTTGATGATCTTAATAAGAATCATATTAAAGCTATAGAAGGTATAAGAATTATTATACCTTTATTTAAAATTATTAATCGTCTATTAGTTTGTCTATAGATAATATTAATTAGATAAAAAAGTCCTGATGAACATAAACCATGAGCAATTATTATATAAATACCTCCTTTTATTCCAATATAAGATAGTGTTATTATTCCTCTAATTATTAAAGCTATATGAATAATTGAAGATATAGCAACAATGATTTTTATATCAATTTGTCGTAAACATGAAAGTCTTAAAATTAATCTTCCAATTATTCTTAAGTAAATTAAATAAATTCTTAATTTATTTAAATTTTTTAAAATTATAATTATTCGTAATAAGCCATATCTTCCAAGTTTTAATATGATAGAAGCTAAAATTATAGATCCAATATATGAAGCTTCTACATGAGCTTTTAATAATCAATTGTGAAGTGTAAATATAGGAATTTTTACTATAAAAGATATTAGTAAATAAATTAAAATATATATAGATAATTTCAGTTTTTTAATTTCTATATAAGGAAAAGATAAATTTTTTCTATATTTTAATATGTAAAATATAATTATTAATTAAGGTAATGATAAAACTAAAGTATAAAATATTAAATAATAACTTGATAATATTCGAAATATACCATATCCTCAGAAAATAACAATAAAGAAAATTAATAATAAATTTATTTCAAATATTAAATAAAAAATAAAAAAATTTATAGCTATGAAATTTAAGATTAAGGATATTAATATTATTACAGTTAAATTGGCGTATATATTTATATTATTTTCGTACTTTATATTTATTATAATTATTCTGAAAATTCATAAAGTTAAAATAATTAAATTATAAGAATATATATTAAATCTTACATTATTAGAAATTATTCATCAATTTATTAAATTCAGTTTAAATAATATAATAAATGTTAATATATAAGAATTATTTCTTAATAGATATAAACATTTATTTATATTAAATTGTATCATTATATAAGTAATGAATATAATTATTTCGAACATAAATTTATTAAATTAAAGTTTTGATGGCCATGTGTATAATTTATTCTAATTAGTAAAGCTAATCCTACAATAGATTCACATACTGCGAAAATAATATAGATAATAAAAATTCATCTATTTAAATTATTTAATAGAATAATAATAATTAAAGTTAAAATAAAATATTCTAAAGTAATTAAAAAGTTAATAAATTGTTTTCTAGATTTTCAAAGAATTAAGGCGATAATAACTAATAAAATAATTATGTAAATAAATTTAAAATATTATATAATTTAAGTTAAAATAATAATTTTGTAAATTATTAATGAATTGTGAATATTCGATAATAAAGTTTAAATTTCAAAAAAAATTAATATAAATTTTTTATAATTCCCAGAATTATTGTTTTATGAGTAAACTATTTTTTGTTTAAATTAATTATAATATGATAATATATATATATATATATATATATAAGATTTTTATGTTAGACGAGAATTAAGCCTCAAAAAAATGTGTTTTTGGTTAGTTTTATTAAATAAATAAATCAAAAATTAAAAATTATATAAAATGTCCATAGAATTTCTAAATTATATATTAAAGTTTTTTTTAATATTTTTATATTTTTTATCTTTATATTTGATTTTTTTTATTTTAATTACTGGGGATAAAATTCATCCTATAAAGAATTTAATATATTTTTTATTATATATAGTTATTTTATGTTTAATTTTATATTTATTTAAATTTAAATCTTTATTTATTTATATAATTATAATTATTTTTATTAGAGGGTTAATAATTTTATTTGCTTATTTTGTTAGATTAAATAATCAATCTATGATGAATTATTTTAAATATATAAATTTTTTTATTATTGGTTTATTAATAATTAATATTATATATTTCTTTTCTAATTATTTAATTGAAAATTTTGATAGAATAATTTATTCAATAAATCTATATCGGGATAAAAATATTAATTTATCTTTTATTTATCAATATTCAAATTTGTTTTTATTATTTTTTATAATTTTATTTTTAGTTTTTGTTTTAATTATATGATATAACATAAGATATCCTAAAAAAAAAGCTTATCAATCTAAATCTAAATTTTTAGAAGAGTTAGATAAAAAATATAAGTTTTAAACTTTATCCTGTTAATTTGTTTTATTTAATTTTTATGTCAATAAAATTTTTAAGTTTATTAAATAAAGATAAAATTCTTAATATATTTTTTTATTCATTATTGATATTACCTACTCCCTTTAATATTAATATTTGATGAAATTTTGGATCAATATTAGGGGTATTTTTGGTAATTCAAATTCTGTCTGGATTATTTTTATCAATACATTATTGTCCTAATATTGATTATGCTTTTAATAGAATTATTCATATTATAAAAGATGTTAATTCTGGTTGATTAATTCGTTTTATTCATATAAATGGAGCATCTTTTTATTTTATTATAATATATATTCATATTAGACGAAATATTTATTATCAATCTTTTAAATTAGTTCATGTATGATTAATTGGAGTTAGAATTTTATTTTTGTCAATAGCAACAGCTTTTATAGGATATGTTTTACCTTGAGGGCAAATATCTTTTTGAGGAGCAACTGTTATTACTAATTTAATATCCGCTATTCCTTATATTGGGCAATTATTAGTTGAATGAATTTGAGGGGGTTATTCTATTAATAATGCTACATTAAATCGATTTTTTTCTATTCATTTTATTTTACCTTTAATTATTTTATTAATAGTAGTTTTACATATTTTTTTTTTACATTTAACAGGTTCTACTAATCCTTTAGGATTTTCTAGAAATTTATATAAAGGTCCTTTTCATCCTTATTTTGTTATTAAAGATGTTTTTATATTTATTTGAATTCTAATAATTTTTATATTATTAATTTGTCAATTACCTTATTTTTTAGAAGATCCTGATAATTTTAAAATTGCTAATAGAATAAGGACACCAGTTCATATTAAACCAGAGTGATATTTTTTATTTGCTTATTCAATTTTACGGGCAATTCCTAATAAATTGGGGGGGGTATTTATATTATTATTATCTATTTTAATTTTATATTTTATACCTTTATATAAAAATAATATTAAAACAAATAAATTTTATCCATTAAGTCAATTATTTTATTGATTTTTTATTAATAGATTTATTATATTAACTTGATTAGGTGGTCAGTTAATTGAATATCCTTATATTCAATTGAATAATATATTTACAATTATATATTTTTTTTTCTTTATTGTTTCTCCTGGATTATATTATTATTGAGATAATATTATTTATTATATTAATAAATAGTTAATGAACTTGAATAAGTTTATATTTTGAAAATATATCATAGAAATAGCATTTTCTATTAACTTTTTAATTTTATTTTAAATATGTATAAAAATTACTTTTGTTATATATACAAATATATTATAAATTAATACTAAAATTAAAAAATCAGTTCAACATATGTATATTAAATTATCATAACGGATTCGTGGTAATACACCTCGTAATCATAAAATTAAAATCATATGAATATTTATAAAAATTAAAAATTTTATTCTAGGTATTTTAAAACCTATAAATATTGAAGTTATAATAAATCTTATAAATAAAATATTTGAATATTCTGATAAAAAAATTAATACAAAAAATCTTCTATAGTATTCTACATTAAATCCTGAAACTAATTCAGATTCTCCTTCAATTAGGTCAAAAGGGGTTCGGTTTAATTCAATTAATATACTAATAAAAAAGATTATATAAATTGGTGTTAATAAAATTCTAAATTTTATATATTCTTGATATTTATATAATTGATTTAATGAATAACCTTCAGTCAAAATTATAATTAAAAAAAATATTAAAAAAAGACTAATTTCAAATGAAATTATTTGTGCTAAAGATCGAATAGCCCCTAATATAGAATAATTATTATTTGAAATTCACCCAATTAAAATAATTGGATAAGTATTAAGACCTAATAAAGTGATAAAGAATATTAAATTGTAATTTGTTATTATTAAATTAGTTCAAGGATATAAAATTCATAATAATATGGCAAATATAAATATAAATATTGGTCTTAATATATAAATTAAATAATTTAAATTTAAAAATAGTCATTCTTTAGAGATTAATTTAATAGCATCTGAAAAAGGTTGAAGCATTCCTTTATATCCTACTTTATTAGGTCCTTTTCGTGTTTGAATATATCTTAAGATTTTTCGTTCTAATAAGGTTAAAAAAGCTACTCTAAGTAATATACAAATTATAGTTAAAATTATAATAATTACAAAGATTATTACCTATATATAATTTATTATATGTATATATATTATTAAATTCTAACTTTAATGCACTTTTCTGCCAAGATAATTTTTAATAAATATTAATTTAATTAAATGATTATATTTATATAAATAATTTTAGTCCTTTCGTACAAAAAATTATAGGTTTTTTATAGATAGAAACCGATCTGACTTACGTCGATCTGAACTCAAATCATGTAAGATTTTAAAAGTCGAACAGACTTAATTTTTAAACTCCTGCACTTAAATTATATCTTAATTCAACATCGAGGTCGTAATCATCTTTATAAATTTGGTCTTTCAAAAGATATTACGCTGTTATCCCTAAGGTAATTTATTTTTTTAATTTTTAATAGAAGATCTTTTAAATTTTCTATAATTTAAGATTTTTTAAATTAAAGTTTTTTAAATTTAATAACCCTCCCAGTTAAATATGTTATAATTATTATTATTTAGAATAAAATTTAAATTTATAATAATTATAAATATGAAATTCTATAGGGTCTTATCGTCCCATAAAAAAATTTAAGAATTTTAACTTAAAACTTAATTTCATAAAATAATATTGAGACAGTATATATTTCATTAATTCTTTCATACAAGTCTTTAATTAGAAGACAATTTATTATGCTACCTTTGTACAGTCAGGTATACTGCAGCCATTTAATAAGAATCATTGGGCAGATTTATCTAAAATTATTATTTCTATAGACAATGTTTTTGTTAAACAGTTGAATATATTATTTTAATTTGCCTAATTCCTTAAATTTATATATTATTTCTTTAATAATTTTTACAATTTTTACTATTTATTTAATCATTATAAAATTTATTTATTTATTTAATTAGTTTTTTTTATAATTATTTTTATATTAATATTTTAAATTTTTAAGTAATATTTTTAAATTATAAAATATTTTATTATAATTTCAAATTTTAAGAATATAATAATAGTTGGATTTTAAAATTAATAATAATTTAAATTTAAAGATTATCCCTTAAATTTTTTAATTAAATAAATTTATAAAATTTTAAAATTTTAATAAATTTTTATTTAATTATGAATTAAATTCATTTCTAAAAAAACCAGATATTTTAAAAATCGTATAACATCTAATTTCTAAATATATATTTATAGTTTTTTTGTAACAAAAAAAATTATATATATTTAGTTCTTTTTATTTCGGGATTAATATATATAAATAATTTAATTTGATTAACCCTGATACAAAAGGTACTAAATTTATTTAAAATTTTTTAAATTTAAATAAGTTCATTTACATTACTTTTAACTTTTAAAAAAATTATTTTTTAATAAATAATTACTGAAATAATTGTTATTTGATAAAATTTTATTTATATAAAATTGATTAATTTATAATATTTTTTATTATTTTAATTAAAATAAAATTTTAATTAAATTAATCTTTTCAGTGTAAATGAAAAATTTTATTTCAGTTTAAACTAAAATTTTTAGTTCCTAATTACACTTTCCAGTACAATTACTATGTTACGACTTATTTCATTTTGGTGAAATTGACGGGCGATTTGTACGCTTATTAGCATATAGTTCAATTTAATTAATTAAAGTAAATTTACTTTTAAATTTTCTTTCAAAATAATTTTAAAATTATTTATTCAAAATATAATATTATATTATAACTCTTAATATCTTAAATCCACTACATATTTACTTGAATTTTAATTTATTAAAATTTATTAACATTATCAATTAAAAAAATTTTGTAAACAGCTATATATAAATGTAATTTAAGTGAGTCTTATCGTGGAATATCGATTAAATTATAAGTTCCTCTAATGGAATTAATAAGCCGCCATATTTATTAATTTTAATGATTTACATTTAATAGTTAATTTTTTATTTAATTTTATAGTAGGGTATCTAATCCTAGTTTTTTTATAAAATTTATCAATTAATTTAATAATAAATTTTAATTATTTGAACTAAATTGTATATTTCACTAAAAATTTAATTTTTTAATTAAAATATATTAATTTTTAAGTAATTAAAATATTATGATTAATTAATTTATAAAATTGGTTTAACCGCTGTTGCTGGCACCGAAATTTACCATTATTAAAATTTATTTCCGAATAAAATTTTTATTTAGTGTTGCAGATTTTATTATTAATAAAAAATTATTTTTTAATTTAATTATATATATAAAATAAACTTAATTAATTTGTAACTTAAATTCAATTTTATTGACTTAAATTTATTTAAAAATTTTAAATAAATTATAGCTTTGATTTTTCTATAGAAGGTATCAATTTCTATAATGTAATTAATTTGTTAATTAAATATACAAAGATTAATCTATCTATAGGTAAATCTAATCTTTATAATAGTTAACCCCCCAATTAACTATTTAAAGCTTTGATTTTTCTATAGAAGGTATCAATTTCTATAATGTAATTAATTTTTTAATTAAATATACAAAGATTAATCTATCTATAGGTAAATCTAATCTTTATAATAGTTAACCCCCCAATTAACTATTTAAAGCTATGATTTTTCTATAGAAGGTATCAATTTCTATAATGTAATTAATTTTTTAATTAAATATACAAAGATTAATCTATCTATAGGTAAATCCAATCTTTATAATAGTTAACCCCCCAATTAACTATTTAAAGCTTTGATTTTTCTATAGAAGGTATCAATTTCTATAATGTAATTAATTTTTTAATTAAATATACAAAGATTAATCTATCTATAGGTAAATCTAATCTTTATAATAGTTAACCCCCCAATTAACTATTTAAAGCTTTGATTTTTCTATAGAAGGTATCAATTTCTATAATGTAATTAATTTGTTAATTAAATATACAAAGATTAATCTATCTATAGGTAAATCCAATCTTTATAATAGTTAACCCCCCAATTAACTATTTAAAGCTTTGATTTTTCTATAGAAGGTATCAATTTCTATAATGTAATTAATTTTTTAATTAAATATACAAAGATTAATCTATCTATAGGTAAATCTAATCTTTATAATAGTTAACCCCTTAATTAACTATTTAAAGCTTTGATTTTTCTATAGAAAATTATAAATAATAAAAAAATTAATTTTTATATAAAAAAAATTATACAGAAATAAATTGTTATTAAATAGCACTAAAATATTATTAATTATATTAGATTAAAATTTTAATACAAAATTTTTAATAATAAAAACTTATTATGGTAGTAGTATATATATATATATATTAATTAATAAATTATTTATATATATATACATCTTAATATTAATATATATAATATATATCTATTAATTAATAAATTATTTATATATATATATATATTTATATATTATTATAGATAGATGGAGGCCAACTGATAAATATATATACATTTTATATATAACAAGATATATATATAAATATTACAATATATAAATCTGAGAATATATATACATTTATAAATATATCCTAAGGTAGGATTAAATTATGATTATTTATGCTTTCATATAATTTATAAATTATTTAATAACTTATAAATGCACTATATTTAATAAATTGATTAATATTTAATAAATATATATATATGTATATATATAGATTATATATATATATATATATATATATATATATATATATATATATATATATATATATATATATATTTATTAATTAATAAATAATTTTTATATTTATATTTATATTTCTTTTCTTTTCAATAATTTATTATAATCTAATGTATTCATAATATAATTTACATATATTATAGATATAAAATAATATATATAATTATATAAATATTTAATTAATTAATATTAATATTAATATATAAAGGTTAATATAATCTTTTATAAATTTTGGAACCCACCTATGATTTATATATATATAAATATATTGGTTAATAAATTATTTATATATATATATACATTTTAATATTAATATATATATATATATTAATAAAAATTTTTTCAAATTAAAAATTAATTTTATTTACTTATATTTAAATTTATTATGTAATAAAATTATAGTTTAATATTATTAATAAGATTATAGCGTTACTTAATAACAAAAAAAAATTAAAAATTTTTATTTATGAATTAAATAAAATTATTAATTATTGGGGGGGGTATTTATATATAATTTATATATAATTTATAATTAAATTTGTATCTTAGAGAATTTAATTATTAAATAAATTTATTATTAATAGTCGATTTTAGTTTATTTCAATGGCTTTATTTTTCCCTTAAAGATGAATATATTGAAATAAACCTTTCAATTCTACTTTAGTTTGAATTTATTTAAATAGTTTTATTTGTTTTTATAAGTAGAGAATTTAATTAATAAATAAATTTATTATTAATAGTCGATTTTAGTTTATTTCAATGGTTTCATTCTTTCCCTAAGAATGAATATATTGAAATAAACCTTTCAATTCTACTTTAGCTTGAATTTATTTAAATAGCCTCATTTGTCCCTTGCAAGTAGAGGATTTGGATATTAACCTTTCGAATTTACATTAGCTTTAGTTTATTTCAATGGCTTCACTCTTTTCCTAAGGATGAATATATTAAAATAAACCTTTCAATTCTACTTTAGCTTGAATTTATTTAAATAGCCTCATTTGTCCCTTGCAAGTAGAGGATTTTTGGATATTAACCTTTCGAATTTACTTTAGCTTTAGTTTATTTCAATGGCTTCACTCTTTCCCTAAGGATGAATATATTGAAATAAACCTTTCAATTCTACTTTAGCTTGAATTTATTTAAATAGCCTCATTTGTTCCTTGCAAGTAGAGGATTTGGATATTAACCTTTCGAATTTACATTAGCTTTAGTTTATTTCAATGGCTTCATTCTTTCCCTAAGGATGAATATATTGAAATAAACCTTTCAATTCTACTTTAGCTTGAATTTATTTAAATAGCCTCATTTGTCCCTTGCAAGTAGAGGATTTTTGGATATTAACCTTTCGAATTTATATTAGCTTTAGTTTATTTCAATGGCTTCACTCTTTCCTTAAGGATGAATATAAATATATATATATCTTTAAATGGATATTAGTTAGTTTTAATTTATAATATTTAATTTGCAATTAAAAGTAATTTTTAAATATATCTATATAAATAAGCTAAGTTTAAAGCTGTTAGGTTCATACCCTAGTTATAGATAATATGTATCTTTTATATATTTTATATATATATATATGTATTAAAGTAATATGCCTGATTAAAGGATTATTTTGATCAGATACTTAAATAAATTTTATATTTATTGTTACTAATTGATTTTTTTATATTTATTAATTTTATTAATACTTTAAATTTCAAAAATTTATGTGCTTTGACACTAAAATAT
This sequence comes from Anthophora plumipes, assembly GCA_951804975.1. Taxonomy (NCBI): domain Eukaryota; kingdom Metazoa; phylum Arthropoda; class Insecta; order Hymenoptera; family Apidae; genus Anthophora; species Anthophora plumipes. The sequence continues at coordinate 535,569 of CATORF010000903.1, read as the reverse complement.
AATAGGTAAAAATTTTAGTATTATAAACTATTTAATTTTTAATTAAAAGATAATTTTGAATTGGTTTTTTGTGAAGAAAATAATATTTAAAAATGTAATATGTCTTAGATATATTATTATTAATTATTTAATCATTCTTTTTGTAAGAGATTTATTTTTGATGTGATTAATTTATGAAGTTATAACATTAGTTTTAATTATTTATATAAATTTAACTAGAGATTCAAAATATGCTAGTGTTTTTTATTATATAGTATCAGTAGTAAGAAGGTTAGTTTTTATTATAAGATTGTATTTTTATGTATCTATGAAAGAAGTAAGAGTTTTTTTTGAAATTTTTATTCAATTAATTATGTTAGTAAAATTAGGAATATTTCCTTTTCATCAATGATCTATTTATATTCATAGATATATGTGTTGAACAAGAATTTTTACATTTTCAACAGTTATAAAAATAGTACCTATATATTTTTTAGCTAATGTGAGTGGTATAAATTTTTTTTTTATAGGTTGAATTTTATTAAATTTAATTTTTATTCCTATTATTATGAAAGTTTATAATTCTATAAAAATATTTATTAGATGTTCTTGTATTATTCAATCAACTTTTTTATTAATAATTATATATGTAAATGTAAAAATTTATTTGGTATATTTTTCTTTTTATGCAGTTATTTTTTATATATTGTTATATTTTTTTGAAAAATTTGATGTGGTAACTTTTAATGATTTGGGGTTTTTATTAGTTGATAAATATTTGAAGGTATATTTTATTATTATAGTTTTAATTTATTCTTCTTTACCTCCATTTTTGTCTTTAGTGTTAAAGTGAATTTTGAATTATTATTTTTTAGAGGATTATGTTAATTTTTATGTTTTATTATTTATTATGATATTAGCATCAGTTATAATTATTTGAAATTATTTTAGATTATTATTATATATTAGTAGGAATTATCCTAGAGCTAAAAAATATTTTTGTAAGAGTTATATATTTAAGTCTTATATTGTTTTATTTATTATTATGTTATTTTTTTTTAGGTTTTTATTGGTTAATGTTTATGTTACTTAAAGGTTTTAATTTAATATAATTTAAGTATTGATCAATTTGTTAAATTTAATATAGTGTGAGATATTTATGATTAATATTTTCTAATAATTATTTATATTTTAAAATTTGCAATTTTAAGTTTTTTTTAAACTATAGAAAATTAGTATCAGTAAGTTTTTCTTACATGTTTAAATTTACAATTTAATTCTTTTATCAGACATGATACTTTTTTTGATTTGAAGATTTTAAGTTAAAATAAACTTTTAATTTTCATAGTTAAATATATATATATATATTGATTTATTATAAATCTTATAATATATAAATATATTTATTAATATTTAAATATTATATAATTATGTTTTATTTATGTTTGATAAATGATTTTATACTACTAATCATAAAAATATTGGTATAATTTATTTTGTGTTTGCTTTATGATCAGGGATAATTGGAACTTCTATGAGAATAATTATTCGTATGGAGTTAAGTACCCCAGGTATATGAATTAATAATGATCAAGTTTATAATTCAATTGTTACTGTTCATGCATTTTTAATAATTTTTTTTATAGTAATACCATTTATAATTGGTGGATTTGGTAATTGATTAGTTCCATTAATATTAGGATCTCCAGATATGGCATTTCCTCGTATAAATAATATTAGATTTTGATTATTACCGCCATCATTAATATTATTACTTTTAAGAAATTTATTTCAAGTTAGACCAGGGACTGGTTGAACGGTTTATCCTCCTTTATCTTCATATTTATTTCATTCTTCTCCTTCTGTTGATATTACTATTTTTTCTTTACATTTATCAGGAATTTCTTCAATTATTGGGGCAATAAATTTTATAGTAACTATTATAATAATAAAAAATTTATCTTTAAATTATGATCAAATAGCTTTATTTCCTTGATCAGTGTTTATTACAGCTATTTTATTATTATTATCATTGCCAGTTTTAGCTGGAGCAATTACAATATTAATTTTTGATCGAAATATTAATACTTCGTTTTTTGATCCTTTAGGGGGAGGTGATCCAATTTTATATCAACATTTATTTTGATTTTTTGGGCATCCTGAAGTTTATATTTTAATTTTACCGGGGTTTGGTTTGATTTCACATATTATTATAACTGAGAGTGGTAAAAAAGAGGTATTTGGTAATTTAGGAATGATTTATGCTATATTAGGAATTGGATTTCTAGGATTTATTGTATGAGCTCATCATATATTTACAGTTGGGTTAGATGTAGATACTCGAGCTTATTTTACTTCAGCAACTATAGTTATTGCAGTTCCTACAGGAATTAAAGTTTTTAGTTGATTAGCTACTTATCATGGAGCTAAATTAGGTTATAATAATTCAATTTTATGATCATTAGGATTTGTTATAATATTTATTATTGGTGGATTGACGGGTATTGTATTATCAAATTCTTCTATTGATATTATTTTACATGATACTTATTATGTTGTTGGTCATTTTCATTATGTTTTATCTATAGGAGCAGTTTTTGCAATTGTTGGAAGATTTATTCATTGATTTCCTTTAATTTTTGGTGTTGTTATACATCAGAATTGATTGAAAATTCAGTTTTATATAATGTTTATTGGTGTTAATATAACTTTTTTTCCTCAACATTTTTTAGGATTAATGGGTATACCTCGACGATATTCAGATTATCCTGATGCATATTATTGTTGGAATTTATTATCTTCAATTGGTTCATTAATTTCTTTAAATAGATTAATTTTATTAATTTTTTTAATTTTAGAAAGATTTATTTCAATACGGTTAGTAGTTTTTAAATTTAATAGTTCATTAGAATGAATTGGTTTTATACCTCCTTTAGATCATGTATATTTAGAAGTACCTATTGTGTTAAATAATAAAAAGGAATTATTTTTGAATATTTAATAATGTTGAGTTTTAATGATTGATTTAATTTTTATTTTTAATATTTTATTTTATTTAATATGGCAGATAAGTGCGATAGATTTAAGATTTATTTATAAAAATATATTATTTTTTATTAAGAATTGCAACATGATTTAAATATAGATTTCAAGATTCTAATTCACCTTATTCTGACAATTTAATTTCTTTTCATAATTTAGTTATAATATTAATGTTAGTTATTATTGTATTTTCAATATTAATTATTTTAGATATTATTACTAATAAGTATGTTAATCGGTATTTATTGAAGAATCATTTATTGGAAATTATTTGAACTATTATTCCAATTTTTATTTTAATAACAATTTGTTTTCCTTCTTTAAAGATTTTATATTATATTGATGAAATTTTAAATCCTTATTTTACAATTAAAATTATAGGTCATCAGTGATCTTGGTCTTATGAATATTCAGAATTTAAAGATTTGGAATTTGATTCTTATATATTATCTGATAGGGTTATGAATAGTTTTCGTTTATTAGATGTTGATAATCGTATGGTCATTCCAATAAATTTTCCGATTCGATTATTATTATCATCAACTGATGTAATTCATTCATGAGCTATTCAATCAGTTGGAATTAAAGTTGATGCTGTTCCTGGACGTATTAATCAATCAAATTTATATTGTATGCGACCAGGATTATTTTTTTAAGATTCTGTTTTCACCACTCCACAGTGCGTTTGATATGCAGAACCGGCGACATCTTTGATTTCGTCGGGGTTCAAGCTGAGATATGCATTTTCTACGATAATCCTGGTGAGACTTCTGTCAGAAGTATGCAGGATCTTCGAGAACGCTCTTTTCGAGCTATTTAATGCGAGAAACACGTTATCTGGTGTTTTCACCACTCCACAGTACGTTTGACATGCAGAATCGGAGATATCTTGGTTTCGGTCGGGTTTCAAGCTGAGATATGCATTTTCTACGATAATCTTGGTGAGACTTCTGTAAGAAGTATGCAGGATCTTCGAGAACGCTCTTTTCGAGCTACTTAATGCGAGAAACACGTTTTCTGGTGTTTTCACCACTCCACAGTAGGTTTGATATGCAGAACCGGCGATATTTTGGTTTTCGTCGGGTTTCAAGCTGAGATATGCATTTTCTACGATAATCTTGGTGAAACATCTGTCCGAAGTATGCAGAAACATCGAGAGCGCTCTTTTCGAGCTATTTAATGCGAGAAACTCGTTTCCTGGGGTTTTTACCACTCCACAGTTCGTTGGATATGCAGAACCGGATATATCTTGGTTTTCGTTGGGTTTCAAGATGAGATATGCATTTTTTACGATAATCATGGTGAGACTTCTGTCCGAAGTATGCAGAGTCATCGAGATCGTACTTTTCGAGCTATTTAATGCGACAAACACGTTTTCTGGGGTTTTCACCACTCCACAGTTCGTTGGATATGCAGAACAGGAGATATCTTGGTTTTCGTGGGGTTTCTAGCAGAGATATGCATTTTCTGCGATAATCTTGGTGAGACCTCTGTCCGAAGTATGCAGAAACATGGAGATCGCTCTTTTCGACCTATTGAATGCGAGAAACACGTTATCTGGTGTTTTCACCACTCCACAGTGCGTATGATATGCAGAACCGACGATATCTTGGTTTTCGTGGGGTTTCAAGCTCAGATATGCATTTTCTGCGATAATCTTGGTGAGACTTCTGTCCGAAGTATGCAGAGTCATCGAGATCGCTCTTTTCGAGCTATTTAATGCGAGAAACAAGTTATCTGGTGTTTTCACCACTCCGCAGTGCGTTTGATATGCAGAACCAGCGATATCTTGGTTTTCGTGGGGTTTCAAGCTCAGATATGCATTTTCTGCGATAATCTTGGTGAGACTTCTGTCCGAAGTATGCAGAGTCATCGAGATCGTACTTTTCGAGCTATTCAATGCGAGAAACACGTTTTCTGGGGTCTTCACCACTCCACAGTTCGTTGGATATGCAGAACAGGAGATATCTTGGTTTTCGTGGGGTTTCTAGCAGAGATATGCATTTTCTGCGATAATCTAGGTGAGACTTCTGTCCGAAGTATGCTTAATCATCGAGATCGCTCGTTTCGAGCTATTTAATGCGAGAAACAAGTTATCTGGTGTTTTCACCACTCCACAGTGCGTTTGATATGCAGAAACAGCGATATCTTGGTTTTCGTGGGGTTTCAAGCTGAGATATGCATTTTTTACGATAATCATGGTGAGACTTCTGTGCGAAGTATGCAGAATCATCGAGATCGCACTTTTCGAGCTATTTAATGCGACAAACACGTTATCTGGTGTTTTCAGCACTCCACAGTGCGTTTGATATGCAGAACCAGCGAAATCTTGGTTTTCGTGGGGTTTCAAGCTGAGATATGCATTTTTTTACGATAATCTTGGTGAGACTTCTGTCCGAAGTATGCTTAATCATCGAGATCGCTCTATTCGAGATATTTAATGCGAGAAACACGTTATCTGGTGTTTTCACCACTCCGCAGTGCGTTTGATATGCAGAACCAGCGATATCTTGGTTTTCGTGGGGTTTCAAGCTCAGATATGCATTTTCTGCGATAATCTTGGTGAGACTTCTGTCCGAAGTATGCAGAGTCATCGAGATCGTACTTTTCGAGCTATTTAATGCGACAAACACGTTTTCTGGGGTTTTCACCACTCCACAGTTCGTTGGATATGCAGAACAGGAGATATCTTGGTTTTCGTGGGGTTTCTAGCAGAGATATGCATTTTCTGCGCTAATCTTGGTGAGACTTCTGTCCGAAGTATGCTTAATCATCGAGATCGCTCTATTCGAGCTATTTAATGCGAGAAACACGTTATCTGGTGTTTTCACCACTCCGCAGTGCGTTTGATATGCAGAACCAGCGATATCTTGGTTTTCGTGGGGTTTCAAGCTCAGATATGCATTTTCTGCGATAATCTTGGTGAGACTTCTGTCCGAAGTATGCAGAGTCATCGAGATCGTACTTTTCGAGCTATTCAATGCGAGAAACACGTTTTCTGGGGTTTTCACCACTCCACAGTTCGTTGGATATGCAGAACAGGAGATATCTTGGTTTTCGTGGGGTTTCTAGCAGAGATATGCATTTTCTGCGATAATCTAGGTGAGACTTCTGTCCGAAGTATGCTTATTCATCGAGATCGCTCGTTTCGAGCTATTTAATGCGAGAAACATGTTATCTGGTGTTTTCACCACTCCACAGTGCGTTTGATATGCAGAAACAGCGATATCTTGGTTTTCGTGGGGTTTCAAGCTGAGATATGCATTTTTTACGATAATCATGGTGAGACTTCTGTCCGAAGTATGCAGAATCATCGAGATCGCACTTTTCGAGCTATTTAATGAGACAAACACGTTATCTGGTGTTTTCAGCACTCCACAGTGCGTTCGATATGCAGAACCAGCGATATCTGGGTTTTCGTGGGGTTTCAAGCTGAGATATGCATTTTTTACGATAATCTTGGTGAGACTTCTGTCCGAAGTATGCAGAATCATCGAGATCGCACTTTTCGAGCTATTTAATGCGACAAAAACGTTATCTGGTGTTTTCAGCACTCCACAGTGCGTTTGATATGCAGAACCAGCGAAATCTTGGTTTTCGTGGGGTTTCAAGCTGAGATATGCATTTTTTTACGATAATCTTGGTGAGACTTCTGTCCGAAGTATGCTTAATCATCGAGATCGCTCTATTCGAGATATTTAATGCGAGAAACACGTTATCTGGTGTTTTCAGCACTCCACAGTGCGTTTGATATGCAGAACCAGCGATATCTTGGTTTACGTGGGGTTTCAAGCTCAGATATGCATTTTCTGCGATAATCTTGGTGAGACTTCAGTCCGAAGTATGCAGAATCATCGAGATCGTACTATTCGAGCTATTTAATGCGAAAAACACGTTATCTGGTGTTTTCACCACTCCACAGTGCGTATGATATGCAGATCCGACGATATCTTGGTTTTCGTGGGGTTTCAAGCTCAGATATGCATTTTCTGCGATAATCTTGGTGAGACTTCTGTCCGAAGTATGCAGAGTCATCGAGATCGTACTTTTCGAGCTATTTAATGCGACAAACACGTTTTCTGGGGTTTTCACCACTCCACAGTTCGTTGGATATGCAGAACAGGAGATATCTTCGTTTTCGTGGGGTTTCTAGCAGAGATATGCATTTTCTGCGATAATCTTGGTGAGACCTGTGTCCGAAGTAAGCAGAAACATCGAGATCGCTCTTTTCGACCTATTTAATGCGAGAAACACGTTATCTTGTGTTTTCAGCACTCCACAGTGCGTTTGATATGCAGAACCAGCGATATCTTGGTTTACGTGGGGTTTCAAGCTCAGATATGCATTTTCTGCGATAATCTTGGTGAGACTTCAGTCCGAAGTATGCAGAATCATCGAGATCGTACTATTCGAGCTATTTATTGCGAAAAACACGTTATCTGGTGTTTTCACCACTCCACAGTGCGTATGATATGCAGATCCGACGATATCTTGGTTTTCGTGGGGTTTCAAGCTCAGATATGCATTTTCTGCGATAATCTTGGTGAGACTTCTGTCCGAAGTATGCAGAGTCATCGAGATCGCTCTTTTCGAGCTATTTAATGCGAGAAACAAGTTATCTGGTGTTTTCACCACTCCGCAGTGCGTTTGATATGCAGAACCAGCGATATCTTGGTTTTCGTGGGGTTTCAAGCTCAGATATGCATTTCTGCGATAATCTTGGTGAGACTTCTGTCCGAAGTATGCAGAGTCATCGAGATCGTACTTTTCGAGCTATTTAATGCGACAAACACGTTTTCTGGGGTTTTCACCGCTCCACAGTTCGTTGGATATGCAGAACAGGAGATATCTTGGTTTTCGTGGGGTTTATAGCAGAGATATGCATTTTCTGCGATAATCTTGGTGAGACCTCTGTCCGAAGTATGCAGAAACATGGAGATCGCTCTTTTCGACCTATTGAATGCGAGAAACACGTTATCTGGTGTTTTCACCACTCCACAGCGCGTTTGATATGCAGAACCAGCGAAATCTTGGTTTTCGTTGGGTTTCAAGCTGAGATATGCATTTTTTACGATAATCATGGTGAGACTTCTGTCCCAAGTATGCAGAATCATCGAGATCGCACTTTTCGAGCTATTTAATGCGACAAACACGTTATCTGGTGTTTTCAGCACACCACAGTGCATTTGATATGCAGAACCAGCGAAATCTTGGTTTTCGTGGGGTTTCAATCTGAGATATGCATTTTTTACGATAATCTTGGTGAGACTTCTGTCCGAAGTATGCTTAATCATCGAGATCGCTCTATTCGAGCTATTTAATGCGAGAAACACGTTATCTGGTGTTTTCACCACTCCACAGTGCGTATGATATACAGAACCGACGATATCTTGGTTTTCGTGGGGTTTCAAGCTCAGATATGCATTTTCTGCGATAATCATGGTGAGACTTCTGTCCGAAGTATGCAGAGTCATCGAGATCGTACTATTCGAGCTATTTAATGCGAAAAACACGTTATCTGGTGTTTTCACCACTCCACAGTGCGTATGATATGCAGAACCGACGATATCTTGGTTTTCGTGGGGTTTCAAGCTCAGATATGCATTTTCTGCGATAATCTGGGTGAGACTTCTGTCCGAAGTATGCAGAAACATCGAGATCGCTCTTTTCGACCTATTTAATGCGAGAAACACGTTATCGGGTGTTTTCACCACTCCACAGTGCGGTTGAAATGCAGAACCTGCGAAATCTTGGTTTTCGTGTGGTTTCAAGCTCAGATATGCATTTTCTGCGATAATCATGGTGAGACTTCTGTCCGAAGTATGCAGAATCATCGAGATCGCACTTTTCGAGCTATTTGATGCGAGAAACACGTTATCTGGTGTTTTCACCACTCCACAGTGCGTATGATATGCAGAACCGACGATATCTTGGTTTTTGTGGGGTTTCAAGCTCAGATATGCATTTTCTGCGATAATCTTGGTGAGACTTCTGTCCGAAGTATGCAGAGTCATCGAGATCGTACTTTTCGAGCTATTTAATGCGAGAAACACGTTTTCTGGGGATTTCACCACTCCACAGTTCGTTGGATATGCAGAACAGGAGATATCTTGGTTTTCGTGGGGTTTCTAGCAGAGATATGCATTTTGTGCGGTAATCTTAGTGAGACCTCTGTCCGAAGTATGCAGAAACATCGAGATCGCTCTTTTCGACCTATTTAATGCGAGAAACACGTTATCTGGTGTTTTCACCACTCCACAGTGCGTATGATATACAGAACCGACGATATCTTGGTTTTCGTGGGGTTTCAAGCTCAGATATGCATTTTCTGCGATAATCATGGTGAGACTTCTGTCCGAAGTATGCAGAGTCATCGAGATCGTACTATTCGAGCTATTTAATGCGAAAAACACGTTATCTGGTATTTTCACCACTCCGCAGTGCGTTTGATATGCAGAACCAGCGATATCTTGGTTTTCGTGGGGTTTCAAGCTCAGATATGCATTTTCTGCGATAATCTTGGTGAGACTTCTGTCCGAAGTATGCAGAGTCATCGAGATCGTACTTTTCGAGCTATTTAATGCGACAAACACGTTTTCTGGGGTTTTCACCACTCCACAGTTCGTTGGATATGCAGAACAGGAGATATCTTGGTTTTCGTGGGGTTTCTAGCAGAGATATGCATTTTCTGCGATAATCTTGGTGAGACCTCTGTCCGAAGTATGCAGAAACATGGAGATCGCTTTTTTCGACCTATTGAATGCGAGAAACACGTTATCTGGTGTTTTCACCACTCCACAGTGCGTATGATATGCAGAACCGACGATATCTTGGTTTTCGTGGGGTTTCAAGCTCAGATATGCATTTTCTGCGATAATCATGGTGAGACTTCTGTCCGAAGTATGCAGAGTCATCGAGATCGCTCTTTTCGAGCTATTTAATGCGAGAAACAAGTTATCTGGTGTTTTCACCACTCCGCAGTGCGTTTGATATGCAGAACCAGCGATATCTTGGTTTTCGTGGGGTTTCAAGCTCAGATATGCATTTTCTGCGATAATCTTGGTGAGACTTCTGTCCGAAGTATGCAGAGTCATCGAGATCGTACTTTTCGAGCTATTCAATGCGAGAAACACGTTTTCTGGGGTCTTCACCACTCCACAGTTCGTTGGATATGCAGAACAGGAGATATCTTGGTTTTCGTGGGGTTTCTAGCAGAGATATGCATTTTCTGCGATAATCTAGGTGAGACTTCTGTCCGAAGTATGCTTAATCATCGAGATCGCTCGTTTCGAGCTATTTAATGCGAGAAACAAGTTATCTGGTGTTTTCACCACTCCACAGTGCGTTTGATATGCAGAAACAGCGATATCTTGGTTTTCGTGGGGTTTCAAGCTGAGATATGCATTTTTTACGATAATCATGGTGAGACTTCTGTGCGAAGTATGCAGAATCATCGAGATCGCACTTTGCGAGCTATTTAATGCGACAAACACGTTATCTGGTGTTTTCAGCACTCCACAGTGCGTTTGATATGCAGAACCAGCGAAATCTTGGTTTTCGTGGGGTTTCAAGCTGAGATATGCATTTTTTTACGATAATCTTGGTGAGACTTCTGTCCGAAGTATGCTTAATTATCGAGATCGCTCTATTCGAGATATTTAATGCGAGAAACACGTTATCTGGTGTTTTCACCACTCCGCAGTGCGTTTGATATGCAGAACCAGCGATATCTTGGTTTTCGTGGGGTTTCAAGCTCAGATATGCATTTTCTGCGATAATCTTGGTGAGACTTCTGTCCGAAGTATGCAGAGTCATCGAGATCGTACTTTTCGAGCTATTTAATGCGACAAACACGTTTTCTGGGGTTTTCACCACTCCACAGTTCGTTGGATATGCAGAACAGGAGATATCTTGGTTTTCGTGGGGTATCTAGCAGAGATATGCATTTTCTGCGATAATCTTGGTGAGACCTGTGTCCGAAGTAAGCATAAACATCGAGATCGCTCTTTTCGACCTATTTAATGCGAGAAACACGTTATCTGGTGTTTTCAGCACTCCACAGTGCGTTTGATATGCAGAACCAGCGATATCTTGGTTTACGTGGGGTTTCAAGCTCAGATATGCATTTTCTGCGATAATCTTGGTGAGACTTCAGTCCGAAGTATGCAGAATCATCGAGATCGTACTATTCGAGCTATTTAATGCGAAAAACACGTTATCTGGTGTTTTCACCACTCCACAGTGCGTATGATATGCAGATCCGACGATATCTTGGTTTTCGTGGGGTTTCAAGCTCAGATATGCATTTTCTGCGATAATCTTGGTGAGACTTCTGTCCGAAGTATGCAGAGTCATCGAGATCGCCCTTTTCGAGCTATTTAATGCGAGAAACAAGTTATCTGGTGTTTTCACCACTCCGCAGTGCGTTTGATATGCAGAACCAGCGATATCTTGGTTTTTGTGGGGTTTCAAGCTCAGATATGCATTTTCTGCGATAATCTTGGTGAGACCTCTGTCCGAAGTATGCAGAAACATGGAGATCGCTCTTTTCGACCTATTGAATGCGAGAAACACGTTATCTGGTGTTTTCACCACTCCACAGCGCGTTTGATATGCTGAACCAGCGAAATCTTGGTTTTCGTTGGGTTTCAAGCTGAGATATGCATTTTTTACGATAATCATGGTGAGACTTCTGTCCCAAGTATGCAGAATCATCGAGATCGCACTTTTCGAGCTATTTAATGCGACAAACACGTTATCTGGTGTTTTCAGCACACCACAGTGCATTTGATATGCAGAACCAGCAAATCTTGGTTTTCGTGGGGTTTCAAGCTGAGATATGCATTTTTTACGATAATCTTGGTGAGACTTCTGTCCGAAGTATGCTTAATCATCGAGATCGCTCTATTCGAGCTATTTAATGCGAGAAACACGTTATCTGGTGTTTTCACCACTCCACAGTGCGTATGATATACAGAACCGACGATATCTTGGTTTTCGTGGGGTTTCAAGCTCAGATATGCATTTTCTGCGATAATCATGGTGAGACTTCTGTCCGAAGTATGCAGAGTCATCGAGATCGTACTATTCGAGCTATTTAATGCGAAAAACACGTTATCTGGTGTTTTCACCACTCCACAGTGCGTATGATATGCAGAACCGACGATATCTTGGTTTTCGTGGGGTTTCAAGCTCAGATATGCATTTTCTGCGATAATCTTGGTGAGACTTCTGTCCGAAGTATGCAGAAACATCGAGATCGCTCTTTTCGACCTATTTAATGCGAGAAACACGTTATCGGGTGTTTTCACCACTCCACAGTGCGGTTGAAATGCAGAACCAGCGAAATCTTGGTTTTCGTGTGGTTTCAAGCTCAGATATGCATTTTCTGCGATAATCATGGTGAGACTTCTGTCCGAAGTATGCAGAATCATCGAGATCGCACTTTTCGAGCTATTTAATGCGAGAAACACGTTTTCTGGGGTCTTCACCACTCCACAGTTCGTTGGATATGCAGAACAGGAGATATCTTGGTTTTCGTGGGGTTTCTAGCAGAGATATGCATTTTCTGCGATAATCTAGGTGAGACTTCTGTCCGAAGTATGCTTAATCATCGAGATCGCTCGTTTCGAGCTATTTAATGCGAGAAACAAGTTATCTGGTGTTTTCACCACTCCACAGTGCGTTTGATATGCAGAAACAGCGATATCTTGGTTTTCGTGGGGTTTCAAGCTGAGATATGCATTTTTTACGATAATCATGGTGAGACTTCTGTGCGAAGTATGCAGAATCATCGAGATCGCACTTTGCGAGCTATTTAATGCGACAAACACGTTATCTGGTGTTTTCAGCACTCCACAGTGCGTTTGATATGCAGAACCAGCGAAATCTTGGTTTTCGTGGGGTTTCAAGCTGAGATATGCATTTTTTTACGATAATCTTGGTGAGACTTCTGTCCGAAGTATGCTTAATTATCGAGATCGCTCTATTCGAGATATTTAATGCGAGAAACACGTTATCTGGTGTTTTCACCACTCCGCAGTGCGTTTGATATGCAGAACCAGCGATATCTTGGTTTTCGTGGGGTTTCAAGCTCAGATATGCATTTTCTGCGATAATCTTGGTGAGACTTCTGTCCGAAGTATGCAGAGTCATCGAGATCGTACTTTTCGAGCTATTTAATGCGACAAACACGTTTTCTGGGGTTTTCACCACTCCACAGTTCGTTGGATATGCAGAACAGGAGATATCTTGGTTTTCGTGGGGTATCTAGCAGAGATATGCATTTTCTGCGATAATCTTGGTGAGACCTGTGTCCGAAGTAAGCATAAACATCGAGATCGCTCTTTTCGACCTATTTAATGCGAGAAACACGTTATCTGGTGTTTTCAGCACTCCACAGTGCGTTTGATATGCAGAACCAGCGATATCTTGGTTTACGTGGGGTTTCAAGCTCAGATATGCATTTTCTGCGATAATCTTGGTGAGACTTCAGTCCGAAGTATGCAGAATCATCGAGATCGCACTATTCGAGCTATTTAATGCGAAAAACACGTTATCTGGTGTTTTCACCACTCCACAGTGCGTATGATATGCAGATCCGACGATATCTTGGTTTTCGTGGGGTTTCAAGCTCAGATATGCATTTTCTGCGATAATCTTGGTGAGACTTCTGTCCGAAGTATGCAGAGTCATCGAGATCGCCCTTTTCGAGCTATTTAATGCGAGAAACAAGTTATCTGGTGTTTTCACCACTCCGCAGTGCGTTTGATATGCAGAACCAGCGATATCTTGGTTTTTGTGGGGTTTCAAGCTCAGATATGCATTTTCTGCGATAATCTTGGTGAGACTTCTGTCCGAAGTATGCAGAGTCATCGAGATCGTACTTTTCGAGCTATTTAATGCGACAAACACGTTTTCTGGGGTTTTCACCGCTCCACAGTTCGTTGGATATGCAGAACAGGAGATATCTTGGTTTTCGTGGGGTTTCTAGCAGAGATATGCATTTTCTGCGATAATCTTGGTGAGACCTCTGTCCGAAGTATGCAGAAACATGGAGAACGCTCTTTTCGACCTATTGAATGCGAGAAACACGTTATCTGGTGTTTTCACCACTCCACAGCGCGTTTGATATGCAGAACCAGCGAAATCTTGGTTTTCGTTGGGTTTCAAGCTGAGATATGCATTTTTTACGATAATCATGGTGAGACTTCTGTCCCAAGTATGCAGAATCATCGAGATCGCACTTTTCGAGCTATTTAATGCGACAAACACGTTATCTGGTGTTTTCAGCACACCACAGTGCATTTGATATGCAGAACCAGCGAAATCTTGGTTTTCGTGGGGTTTCAAGCTGCGATATGCATTTTTTACGATAATCTTGGTGAGACTTCTGTCCGAAGTATGCTTAATCATCGAGATCGCTCTATTCGAGCTATTTAATGCGAGAAACACGTTATCTGGTGTTTTCACCACTCCACAGTGCGTATGATATACAGAACCGACGATATCTTGGTTTTCGTGGGGTTTCAAGCTCAGATATGCATTTTCTGCGATAATCATGGTGAGACTTCTGTCCGAAGTATGCAGAGTCATCGAGATCGTACTATTCGAGCTATTTAATGCGAAAAACACGTTATCTGGTGTTTTCACCACTCCACAGTGCGTATGATATGCAGAACCGACGATATCTTGGTTTTCGTGGGGTTTCAAGCTCAGATATGCATTTTCTGCGATAATCTTGGTGAGACTTCTGTCCGAAGTATACAGAAACATCGAGATCGCTCTTTTCGACCGATTTAATGCGAGAAACACGTTATCGGGTGTTTTCACCACTCCACAGTGCGGTTGAAATGCAGAACCAGCGAAATCTTGGTTTGCGTGGGGTTTCTAGCAGAGATATGCATTTTGTGCGGTAATCTTAGTGAGACCTCTGTCCGAAGTATGCAGAAACATCGAGATCGCTCTTTTCGACCTATTTAATGCGAGAAGCACGTTATCTGGTGTTTTCACCACTCCACAGTGCGTTTGATTAGCAGAACCAGCGAAATCTTGGTTTTCGTGGGGTTTCAAGCTGAGATATGCATTTTTTACGATAATCTTGGTGGGACTTCTGTCCAAAGTATGCTTAATCATCGAGACCGCTCTATTCGAGCTATTTAATGCGAGAAAAACCTTCTCTGGTGTTTTCACCACTCCACAGTGCGTTTGATATGCAGAACCAGCAATATCTTGGTTTTCGGGTGGTTTCAAGCTCAGATATGCATTTTCTGCGATAATCTTGGTGAGACTTCTGTCCGAAGTATGCAGAATCATCGAGATCGCACTTTTCGAGATATTTAATGCGAGAAACACGTTATCTGGTGTTTTCACCACTCCACAGTGCGTTTGATATGCAGAACCAGCGATATCTTGGTTTTCGTGTGGTTTCAAGCTCAGATATGAATTCTCTGCGATAATCTTGGTGAGACTTCTGTCCGAAGTATGCAGAATCATCGAGATCGCACTTTTCGAGCTATTTAATGCGAGAAACACGTTATCTGGTGTTTTCACCACTCCACAGTGCGTATGATATGCAGAACCAGCGATATCTTGGTTTTCGTGGGGTTTCTAGCAGAGATATGCATTTTCTGCGATAATCTAGGTGAGACTTCTGTCCGAAGTATGCTTATTCATCGAGATCGCTCGTTTCGAGCTATTTAATGCGAGAAACAAGTTATCTGGTGTTTTCACCACTCCACAGTGCGTTTGATATGCAGAAACAGCGATATCTTGGTTTTCGTGGGGTTTCAAGCTGAGATATGCATTTTTTACGATAATCATGGTGAGACTTCTGTCCGAAGTATGCAGAATCATCGCGATCGCACTTTTCGAGCTATTTAATGAGACAAACACGTTATCTGGTGTTTTCAGCACTCCACAGTGCGTTCGATATGCAGAACCAGCGATATCTGGGTTTTCGTGGGGTTTCAAGCTGAGATATGCATTTTTTTACGATAATCTTGGTGAGAAGTCTGTCCGAAGTATGCTTAATCATCGAGATCGCTCTATTCGAGATATTTAATGCGAGAAACACGTTATCTGGTGTTTTCAGCACTCCACAGTGCGTTTGATATGCAGAACCAGCGATATCTTGGTTTACGTGGGGTTTCAAGCTCAGATATGCATTTTCTGCGATAATCTTGGTGAGACTTCAGTCCGAAGTATGCAGAATCATCGAGATCGTACTATTCGAGCTATTTAATGCGAAAAACACGTTATCTGGTGTTTTCTCCACTCCACAGTGCGTATGATATGCAGATCCGACGATATCTTGGTTTTCGAGGGGTTTCAAGCTCAGATATGCATTTTCTGCGATAATCTTGGTGAGACTTCTGTCCGAAGTATGCAGAGACATCGAGATCGCCCTTTTCGAGCTATTTAATGCGAGAAACAAGTTATCTGGTGTTTTCACCACTCCGCAGTGCGTTTGATATGCAGAACCAGCGATATCTTGGTTTTCGTGGGGTTTCAAGCTCAGATATGCATTTTCTGCGATTATCTTGGTGAGACTTCTGTCCGAAGTATGCAGAGTCATCGAGATCGTACTTTTCGAGCTATTTAATGCGACAAACACGTTTTCTGGGGTTTTCACCGCTCCACAGTTCGTTGGATATGCAGAACAGGAGATATCTTGGTTTTCGTGGGGTTTCTAGCAGAGATATGCATTTTCTGCGATAATCTTGGTGAGACCTCTGTCCGAAGTATGCAGAAACATGGAGATCGCTCTTTTCGACCTATTGAATGCGAGAAACACGTTATCTGGTGTTTTCACCACTCCACAGCGCGTTTGATATGCAGAACCAGCGAAATCTTGGTTTTCGTTGGGTTTCAAGCTGAGATATGCATTTTTTACGATAATCATGGTGAGACTTCTGTCGCAAGTATGCAGAATCATCGAGATCGCACTTTTCGAGCTATTTAATGCGACAAACACGTTATCTGGTGTTTTCAGCACACCACAGTGCATTTGATATGCAGAACCAGCGAAATCTTGGTTTTCGTGGGGTTTCAAGCTGAGATATGCATTTTTTACGATAATCTTGGTGAGACTTCTGTCCGAAGTATGCTTAATCATCGAGATCGCTCTATTCGAGCTATTTAATGCGAGAAACACGTTATCTGGTGTTTTCACCACTCCACAGTGCGTATGATATACAGAACCGACGATATCTTGGTTTTCGTGGGGTTTCAAGCTCAGATATGCATTTTCTGCGATAATCTTGGTGAGACTTCTGTCCGAAGTATGCAGAGTCATCGAGATCGTACTTTTCGAGCTATTTAATGCGACAAACACGTTTTCTGGGGTTTTCACCACTCCACAGTTCGTTGGATATGCAGAACAGGAGATATCTTGGTTTTCGTGGGGTTTCTAGCAGAGATATGCATTTTCTGCGATAATTTTGGTGAGACCTGTGTCCGAAGTAAGCAGAAACATCGAGATCGCTCTTTTCGACCTATTTAATGCGAGAAACACGTTATCTGGTGTTTTCAGCACTCCACAGTGCGTTTGATATGCAGAACCAGCGATATCTTGGTTTACGTGGGGTTTCAAGCTCAGATATGCATTTTCTGCGATAATCTTGGTGAGACTTCAGTCCGAAGTATGCAGAATCATCGAGATCGTACTATTCGAGCTATTTAATGCGAAAAACACGTTATCTGGTGTTTTCACCACTCCACAGTGCGTATGATATGCAGATCCGACGATATCTTGGTTTTCGTGGGGTTTCAAGCTCAGATATGCATTTTCTGCGATAATCTTGGTGAGACTTCTGTCCGAAGTATGCAGAGTCATCGAGATCGTACTTTTCGAGCTATTTAATGCGACAAACACGTTTTCTGGGGTTTTCACCACTCCACAGTTCGTTGGATATGCAGAACAGGAGATATCTTGGTTTTCGTGGGGTTTCTAGCAGAGATATGCATTTTCTGCGATAATCTTGGTGAGACCTGTGTCCGAAGTAAGCAGAAACATCGAGATCGCTCTTTTCGACCTATTTAATGCGAGAAACACGTTATCTTGTGTTTTCAGCACTCCACAGTGCGTTTGATATGCAGAACCAGCGATATCTTGGTTTACGTGGGGTTTCAAGCTCAGATATGCATTTTCTGCGATAATCTTGGTGAGACTTCAGTCCGAAGTATGCAGAATCATCGAGATCGTACTATTCGAGCTATTTATTGCGAAAAACACGTTATCTGGTGTTTTCACCACTCCACAGTGCGTATGATATGCAGATCCGACGATATCTTGGTTTTCGTGGGGTTTCAAGCTCAGATATGCATTTTCTGCGATAATCTTGGTGAGACTTCTGTCCGAAGTATGCAGAGTCATCGAGATCGCTCTTTTCGAGCTATTTAATGCGAGAAACAAGTTATCTGGTGTTTTCACCACTCCGCAGTGCGTTTGATATGCAGAACCAGCGATATCTTGGTTTTCGTGGGGTTTCAAGCTCAGATATGCATTTTCTGCGATAATCTTGGTGAGACTTCTGTCCGAAGTATGCAGAGTCATCGAGATCGCTCTATTCGAGCTATTTAATGCGAGAAACACGTTATCTGGTGTTTTCACCACTCCACAGTGCGTATGATATACAGAACCGACGATATCTTGGTTTTTGTGGGGTTTCAAGCTCAGATATGCATTTTCTGCGATAATCTTGGTGAGACTTCTGTCCGAAGTATGCAGAGTCATCGAGATCGTACTTTTCGAGCTATTTAATGCGAGAAACACGTTTTCTGGGGATTTCACCACTCCACAGTTCGTTGGATATGCAGAACAGGAGATATCTTGGTTTGCGTGGGGTTTCTAGCAGAGATATGCATTTTGTGCGGTAATCTTAGTGAGACCTCTGTCCGAAGTATGCAGAAACATCGAGATCGCTCTTTTCGACCTATTTAATGCGAGAAACACGTTATCTGGTGTTTTCACCACTCCACAGTGCGTTTGATTAGCAGAACCAGCGAAATCTTGGTTTTCGTGGGGTTTCAAGCTGAGATATGCATTTTTTACGATAATCTTGGTGGGACTTCTGTCCGAAGTATGCTTAATCATCGAGACCGCTCTATTCGAGCTATTTAATGCGAGAAAAACCTTCTCTGGTGTTTTCACCACTCCACAGTGCGTTTGATATGCAGAACCAGCAATATCTTGGTTTTCGGGTGGTTTCAAGCTCAGATATGCATTTTCTGCGATAATCTTGGTGAGACTTCTGTCCGAAGTATGCAGAATCATCGAGATCGCACTTTTCGAGATATTTAATGCGAGAAACACGTTATCTGGTGTTTTCACCACTCCACAGTGCGTATGATATGCAGATCCGACGATATCTTGGTTTTCGTGGGGTTTCAAGCTCAGATATGCATTTTCTGCGATAATCTTGGTGAGACTTCTGTCCGAAGTATGCAGAGTCATCGAGATCGCTCTTTTCGAGCTATTTAATGCGAGAAACAAGTTATCTGGTGTTTTCACCACTCCGCAGTGCGTTTGATATGCAGAACCAGCGATATCTTGGTTTTCGTGGGGTTTCAAGCTCAGATATGCATTTTCTGCGATAATCTTGGTGAGACTTCTGTCCGAAGTATGCAGAGTCATCGAGATCGCTCTATTCGAGCTATTTAATGCGAGAAACACGTTATCTGGTGTTTTCACCACTCCACAGTGCGTATGATATACAGAACCGACGATATCTTGGTTTTTGTGGGGTTTCAAGCTCAGATATGCATTTTCTGCGATAATCTTGGTGAGACTTCTGTCCGAAGTATGCAGAGTCATCGAGATCGTACTATTCGAGCTATTTATTGCGAAAAACACGTTATCTGGTGTTTTCACCACTCCACAGTGCGTATGATATGCAGATCCGACGATATCTTGGTTTTCGTGGGGTTTCAAGCTCAGATATGCATTTTCTGCGATAATCTTGGTGAGACTTCTGTCCGAAGTATGCAGAGTCATCGAGATCGCTCTTTTCGAGCTATTTAATACGAGAAACAAGTTATCTGGTGTTTTCACCACTCCGCAGTGCGTTTGATATGCAGAACCAGCGATATCTTGGTTTTCGTGGGGTTTCAAGCTCAGATATGCATTTTCTGCGATAATCTTGGTGAGACTTCTGTCCGAAGTATGCAGAGTCATCGAGATCGCTCTATTCGAGCTATTTAATGCGAGAAACACGTTATCTGGTGTTTTCACCACTCCACAGTGCGTATGATATACAGAACCGACGATATCTTGGTTTTTGTGGGGTTTCAAGCTCAGATATGCATTTTCTGCGATAATCTTGGTGAGACTTCTGTCCGAAGTATGCAGAGTCATCGAGATCGTACTTTTCGAGCTATTTAATGCGAGAAACACGTTTTCTGGGGATTTCACCACTCCACAGTTCGTTGGATATGCAGAACAGGAGATATCTTGGTTTGCGTGGGGTTTCTAGCAGAGATATGCATTTTGTGCGGTAATCTTAGTGAGACCTCTGTCCGAAGTATGCAGAAACATCGAGATCGCTCTTTTCGACCTATTTAATGCGAGAAACACGTTATCTGGTGTTTTCACCACTCCACAGTGCGTTTGATTAGCAGAACCAGCGAAATCTTGGTTTTCGTGGGGTTTCAAGCTGAGATATGCATTTTTTACGATAATCTTGGTGGGACTTCTGTCCGAAGTATGCTTAATCATCGAGACCGCTCTATTCGAGCTATTTAATGCGAGAAAAACCTTCTCTGGTGTTTTCACCACTCCACAGTGCGTTTGATATGCAGAACCAGCAATATCTTGGTTTTCGGGTGGTTTCAAGCTCAGATATGCATTTTCTGCGATAATCTTGGTGAGACTTCTGTCCGAAGTATGCAGAATCATCGAGATCGCACTTTTCGAGATATTTAATGCGAGAAACACGTTATCTGGTGTTTTCACCACTCCACAGTGCGTTTGATATGCAGAACCAGCGATATCTTGGTTTACGTGGGGTTTCAAGCTCAGATATGCATTTTCTGCGATAATCTTGGTGAGACTTCTGTCCGAAGTATGCAGAGTCATCGAGATCGTACTTTTCGAGATATTTAATGCGAGAAACAAGTTTTCTGGGGATTTCACCACTCCACAGTTCGTTGGATATGCAGAACAGGAGATATCTTGGTTTTCGTGGGGTTTCTAGCAGAGATATGCATTTTCTGCGGTAATCTTGGTGAGACCTCTGTCCGAAGTATGCAGAAACATCGAGATCGCTCTTTTCGACCTATTTAATGCGAGAAACACGTTATCTGGTGTTTTCACCACTCCACAGTGCGTTTGAGTAGCAGAACCAGCGAAATCTTGGTTTTCGTGGGGTTTCAAGCTGAGATATGCATTTTTTACGATAATCTTGGTGAGACTTCTGTCCGAAGTATGCAGAATCATCGAGATCGCTCTTTTCAAGCTATTTAATGCGAGAAACACGTTATCTCGTGTTTTCACCACTCCACAGTGCGTATGATATGCAGAACCGACGATATCTTGGTTTTCGTGGGGTTTCAAGCTCAGATATGCATTTTCTGCGATAATCTTGGTGAGACTTCTGTCCGAAGTATGCAGAGTCATCGAGATCGCTCTTTTCGAGCTATTTAATGCGAGAAACACGTTTTCTGGGGTTTTCACCACTCCACAGTGCGTTTGATATGCAGAACCAGCGAAATCTTGGTTTTCGTGGGGTTTCAAGCTGAGATATGCATTTTTTACGATAATCTTGGTGAGACTTCTGTCCGAAGTATGCAGAGTCATCGAGATCGCTCTATTGGAGATATTTAATGCGAGAAACACGTTATCTGGTGTTTTCACCACTCCACAGTGCGCATGATATGCAGAACCGACGATATCTTGGTTTTCGTGGGGTTTCAAGCTCACATATGCATTTTCTGCGATAATCTTGGTGAGACTTCTGTCCGAAGTATGCAGAGTCATCGAGATCGTACTTTTCGAGCTATTCAATGCGAGAAAAACGTTTTCTGGGG
This sequence comes from Anthophora plumipes, assembly GCA_951804975.1. NCBI lineage: Eukaryota > Metazoa > Arthropoda > Insecta > Hymenoptera > Apidae > Anthophora > Anthophora plumipes. The sequence continues at coordinate 513,522 of CATORF010000903.1, read as the reverse complement.
TTTTCACCACTCCACAGTTCGTTGGATATGCAGAACAGGAGATATCTTGGTTTTCGTGGGGTTTCTAGCAGAGATATGCATTTTCTGCGATAATCTTGGTGAGACCTGTGTCCGAAGTATGCAGAAACATCGAGATCGCTCTTTTCGACCTATTTAATGCGAGAAACACGTTATCTGGTGTTTTCACCACTCCACAGTGCGTTTGATATGCAGAACACGCGAAATCTTGGTTTTCGTTGGGTTTCAAGCTGAGATATGCATTTTTTACGATAATCATGGTGAGACTTCTGTCCGAAGTATGCAGAGTCATCGAGATCGCTCTTTTCGAGCTATTTAATGCGAGAAACAAGTTATCTGGTGTTTTCACCACTCCGCAGTGCGTTTGATATGCAGAACCAGCGATATCTTGGTTTTCGTGGGGTTTCAAGCTCAGATATGCATTTTCAGCGATAATCTTGGTGAGACTTCTGTCCGAAGTATGCAGAGTCATCGAGATCGTACTTTTCGAGCTATTCAATGCGAGAAACACGTTTTCTGGGGTTTTCACCACTCCACAGTTCGTTGGATATGCAGAACAGGAGATATCTTGGTTTTCGTGGGGTTTCTAGCAGAGATATGCATTTTCTGCGATAATCTTGGTGAGACCTCTGTCCGAAGTATGCAGAAACATGGAGATCGCTCTTTTCGACCTATTGAATGCGAGAAACACGTTATCTGGTGTTTTCACCACTCCACAGTGCGTATGATATGCAGAACCGACGATATCTTGGTTTTCGTGGGGTTTCAAGCTCAGATATGCATTTTCTGCGATAATCTTGGTGAGACTTCTGTCCGAAGAATGCAGAGTCATCGAGATCGCTCTTTTCGAGCTATTTAATGCGAGAAACAAGTTATCTGGTGTTTTCACCACTCCGCAGTGCGTTTGATATGCAGAACCAGCGATATCTTGGTTTTCGTGGGGTTTCAAGCTCAGATATGCATTTTCTGCGATAATCTTGGTGAGACTACTGTCCGAAGTATGCAGAGTCATCGAGATCGTACTTTTCGAGCTATTCAATGCGAGAAACACGTTTTCTGGGGTTTTCACCACTCCACAGTTCGTTGGATATGCAGAACAGGAGATATCTTGGTTTTCGTGGGGTTTCTAGCAGAGATATGCATTTTCTGCGATAATCTAGGTGAGACTTCTGTTCGAAGTATGCTTAATCATCGAGATCGCTCGTTTCGAGCTATTTAATGCGAGAAACAAGTTATCTGGTGTTTTCAGCACTCCACAGTGCGTTCTATATGCACTACCAGCGATATCTGGGTTTTCGTGGGGTTTCAAGCTGAGATATGCATTTTCTGCGATAAGTTTGGTGAGTCTTCTGTCAGAAGTATGCAGAATCTTCGAGAACGCTCTTTTCGAGCTATTTAATGCGAGAAACACGTTATCTGGTGTTTTCACCGCTCCACAGTGCGTTTGCCATGCAGAACCGAAGATATCTTGGATTCGGTCGGGTTTCAAGCTGACATATGCATTTTCTACGATAATCTTGGTGAGACCTCTGTCAGAAGTGTGCAGAATCTTCGAGAACGCTCTTTTCGAGCTACTTAATGCGAGAAACACGTTTTCTGGTGTTTTCACCACTCCACAGTGCGTTTGATATGCAGAACCGGCGACATCTAGATTTTCGTGAGGTTTCAAGCTGAGACATGCATTTTTTGCGATAATCTTGGTGAGACTTCAGTCAGAAGTTTGCAGAATCATCTATATCGCTCTTTTCGAGCAACTTAATGCGAAAAAACAAGTTTTCTGGTGTTTTCAACATTCCACAGTGCGTTTGATATGCCGAACCGGCGATATCTTGATCTTCGTGGTGTTTCCAGCTGAGATATGCATTTTCAGCGATAATCTTGGTGAGTCTTCTGTCAGAAGTATGCAGAATCATCGAGATCGCTCTTTTCGAGCTATTTAATGCGAGAAACACGTTATCCGGTGTTTTCACCACTCCACAGTGCGTTTGATATGCAGAAACGGCGACACCTTGGCTTTCGTCGGGTATCAAGCTGAGATATGCATTTTCTACGATAATCTTGGTGAGACTTCTGTCAGAAGTATGCAGATTCATCGGGATCGCTCTTTTCGAGCTATTTAATGCGAGAAACATGTTATCTGGCGTTTTCACCACTACACAGTGCGTTTGATATGCAGAACCGGCGACATCTTGGCTGTCGTTGGGTATCAAGCTGAGATATGCATTTTCTACGATAATCTTGGTGAGACTTCTGTCAGAAGTATTCAGAATCATCGGGATCGCTCTATTCGAGCTATTTATTGCGAGAAACACGTTATCCGGTGTTTTCACCACTCCACAGTGCGTTTGATATGCAGAACCGGCGAAATCTTGGATTTCGTCGGGGTTCAAGCTGAGATACGCATTTTCTACGATAATCTTGGTGAGACCTCTTTCAGAGGTATTCAGAATCTTCGAAATCGCTCTTATCGAGCTATTTAAAGCGAAAAAATAAGTTTTCTGGTGTTTTCACCACTCCACAGTGCGTTTGATATGCAGAACCGGCAACATCTTGATTTTCGTGAGGTTTCAAGCTGAGATATGCATTTTCTGCGATAATCTTGGTGAGACTTCAGTCAGAAGTATGCAGAATCATCTATATCGCTCTTTTCGAGCTACTTAATGCGAAAAAACAAGTTTTCTGGTGATTTCAACATTCCACAGTGCGTTTGATATGCAGAAACGGCGATATCTTGATTTTCGTGGTGTTTCCAGCTGAGATATGCATTTTCTGCGATAATCTATGTGAGTCTTCTGCCAGAAGTATGCAGAATCATCTAGATCGCTCTTTTCGAGCTATTTAATGCGAGAAACACGTTATCTGGTTGTTTTCACCACTCCACAGTGCGTTTGATATGCAGAACCGGCGACATCTTGATTTTCGTGAGGTTTCAAGCTGAGACATGCATTTTCTGCGATAATCTTGGTGAGACTTCAGTCAGAAGTATGCGGAATCATCTATATCGCTCTTTTCGAGCTATTTAATGCGAAAAAACAAGTTTTCTGGTGTTTTCAACATTCCACAGTGCGTTTGATATGCCGAAGCGGCGATATCTTGATCTTCGTGGTGTTTCCAGCTGAGATATACATTTTCAGCGATAATCTTGGTGAGTCTTCTGTCAGAAGTATGCAGAATCATCGGGATCGATCTTTTCGAGATATTTAATGCGAGAAACACGTTATCCGGTGTTTTCACCACTCCACAGTGCGTTTGATATGCAGAACCGGCGACATCTTGATTTTCGTGAGGTTTCAAGCTGAGACATGCATTTTCTGCGATAATCTTGGTGAGACTTCAGTCAGAAGTATGCAGAATCATCTATATCGCTCTTTTCGAGCTACTTAATGCGAAAAAACAAGTTTTCTGGTGTTTTCAACATTCCACAGTGCGTTTGATATGCCGAACCGGCGACATCTTGGCTGTCGTTGGGTATCAAGCTGAGATATGCATTTTCTACGATAATCTTGTTGAGACTTCTGTCAGAAGTATGCAGATTCATCGGTATCGCTCTTTTCGAGCTAATTAAAGCGAGAAACATGTTATCTGGCGTTTTCACCACTACACAGTGCATTTGATATGCAGAAACGGCGATATCTTGATTTTCGTGGTGTTTCCAGCTGAGATATGCATTTTCTGCGATAATCTTGGTGAGACTTCTGTCAGAAGTATGCAGAATCATCGGGATCGCTCTATTCGAGCTATTTATTGCGAGAAACACGTTATCCGGTGTTTTTACCACTCCACAGTGCGTTTGATATGCAGAACCGGCGAAATCTTGGCTGTCGTATGGTATCAAGCTGAGATATGCATTTTCTACGATAATCTTGGTGAGACCTCTGTCAGAGGTATACAGAATCTTCGAAATCGCTCTTATCGAGCTATTTAATGCGAAAAAATAAGTTTTCTGGTGTTTTCAACATTCCACAGTGCGTTTGATATGCAGAAACGGCGATATCTTGATTTTCGTGGTGTTTCCAGCTGAGATATGCATTTTCTGCGATAATCTAGGTGAGTCTTCTGCCAGAAGCATGCAGAATCATCTAGATCGCTCTTTTCGAGCTATTTAATGCGAGAAACACGTTATCTGGTTGTTTTCACCACTCCACAGTGCGTTTGATATGCAGAACCGGCGACATCTTGATTTTCGTGAGGTTTCAAGCTGAGACATGCATTTTCTGCGATAATCTTGGTGAGACTTCAGTCAGAAGTATGCAGAATCATCTATATCGCTCTTTTCGAGCTATTTAATGCGAAAAAACAAGTTTTCTGGTCTTTTCAACATTCCACAGTGCGTTTGATATGCAGAACGGGCGACATCTTGATTTTCGTGAGGTTTCAAGCTGAGATATGCATTTTCTGCGATAATCCAGGTGAGACTTCAGTCAGAAGTATGCAGAATCATCTAGATCGCTCTTTTCGAGCTATTTAATGCGAAAAAACAAGTTTTCTAGTGATTTCAACATTCCACAGTGCGTTTGATATGCAGAACCGGCGACATCTTGGCTGTCGTTGGGTATCAAGCTGAGATATGCATTTTCTACGATAATCTTGGTGAAACTTCTGTCAGAAGTATGCAGAATCATCGGGATCGCTCTATTCGAGCTATTTATTGCGAGAAACACGTTATCCGGTGTTTTCACCACTCCACAGTGCGTTTGATATGCAGAACCGGCGAAATCTTGGCTGTCGTAGGGTATAAAGCTGAGATATGCATTTTCTACGATAATCTTGGTGAGACCTCTGTCAGAGGTATACAGAATCTTCGAAATCGCTCTTTTCGAGCTATTTAATGCGAAAAAATAAGTTTTCTGGTGTTTTCAACATTCCACAGTGCGTTTGATATGCAGAAACGGCGATATCTTGATTTTCGTGGTGTTTCCAGCTGAGATATGCATTTTCTGCGATAATCTTGGTGAGACTTCAGTCAGAAGTAAGCAGAATCATCTATATCGCTCTTTTCGAGCTATTTAATGCGAAAAAACAAGTTTTCTGGTGTTTTCAACATTCCACAGTGCGTTTGATATGCCGAAGCGGCGATATCTTGATCTTCGTGGTGTTTCCAGCTGAGATATGCATTTTCAGCGATAATCTTGGTGAGTCTTCTGTCAGAAGTATGCAGAATCATCGGGATCGCTCTTTTCGAGCTATTTAATGCGAGAAACATGTTATCCGGTGTTTTCACCACTCCACAGTGCGTTTGATATGCAGAACGGGCGACATCTTGATTTTCGTGAGGTTTCAAGCTGAGACATGCATTTTCTGCGATAATCTTGGTGAGACTTCTGTCAGAAGTATGCAGAATCATCGGGATCGCTCTATTCGAGCTATTTATTGCGAGAAACACGTTATCCGGTGTTTTCACCACTCCACAGTGCGTTTGATATGCAGAACCGGCGAAATCTTGGCTGTCGTAGGGTATCAAGCTGAGATATGCATTTTCTACGATAATCTTGGTGAGACCTCTGTCAGAGGTATACAGAATCTTCGAAATCGCTCTTTTCGAGCTATTTAATGCGAAAAAATAAGTTTTCTGGTGTTTTCAACATTCCACAGTGCGTTTGATATGCAGAAACGGCGATATCTTGATTTTCGTGATGTTTCCAGCTGAGATATGCATTTTCTGCGATAATCTTGGTGAGACTTCAGTCAGAAGTATGCAGAATCATCTATATCGCTCTTTTTGAGCTATTTAATGCGAAAAAACAAGTTTTCTGGTGTTTTCAACATTCCACAGTGCGTTTGATATGCCGAAGCGGCGATATCTTGATCTTCGTGGTGTTTCCAGCTGAGATATGCATTTTCAGCGATAATCTTGGTGAGTCTTCTGTCAGAAGTATGCAGAATCATCGGGATCGCTCTTTTCGAGCTATTTAATGCGAAAAAACAAGTTTTCTGGTCTTTTCAACATTCCACAGTGCGTTTGATATGCAGAACGGGCGACATCTTGATTTTCGTGAGGTTTCAAGCTGAGATATGCATTTTCTGCGATAATCCAGGTGAGACTTCAGTCAGAAGTATGCAGAATCATCTAGATCGCTCTTTTCGAGCTATTTAATGCGAAAAAACAAGTTTTCTAGTGATTTCAACATTCCACAGTGCGTTTGATATGCAGAACCGGCGACATCTTGGCTGTCGTTGGGTATCAAGCTGAGATATGCATTTTCTACGATAATCTTGGTGAGACTTCTGTCAGAAGTATGCAGAATCATCGGGATCGCTCTATTCGAGCTATTTATTGCGAGAAACACGTTATCCGGTGTTTTCACCACTCCACAGTGCGTTTGATATGCAGAACCGGCGAAATCTTGGCTGTCGTAGGGTATCAAGCTGAGATATGCATTTTCTACGATAATCTTGGTGAGACCTCTGTCAGAGGTATACAGAATCTTCGAAATCGCTCTTTTCGAGCTATTTAATGCGAAAAAATAAGTTTTCTGGTGTTTTCAACATTCCACAGTGCGTTTGATATGCAGAAACGGCGATATCTTGATTTTCGTGGTGTTTCCAGCTGAGATATGCATTTCCTGCGATAATCTTGGTGAGACTTCAGTCAGAAGTATGCAGAATCATCTATATCGCTCTTTTCGAGCTATTTAATGCGAAAAAACAAGTTTTCTGGTGTTTTCAACATTCCACAGTGCGTTTGATATGCCGAAGCGGCGATATCTTGATCTTCGTGGTGTTTCCAGCTGAGATATGCATTTTCAGCGATAATCTTGGTGAGTCTTCTGTCAGAAGTATGCAGAATCATCGGGATCGCTCTTTTCGAGCTATTTAATGCGAGAAACATGTTATCCGGTGTTTTCACCACTCCACAGTGCGTTTGATATGCAGAACGGGCGACATCTTGATTTTCGTGAGGTTTCAAGCTGAGACATGCATTTTCTGCGATTATCTTGGTGAGACTTCTGTCAGAAGTATGCACAATCATCGGGATCGCTCTATTCGAGCTATTTATTGCGAGAAACACGTTATCCGGTGTTTTCACCACTCCACAGTGCGTTTGATATGCAGAACCGGCGAAATCTTGGCTGTCGTAGGGTATCAAGCTGAGATATGCATTTTCTACGATAATCTTGGTGAGACCTCTGTCAGAGGTATACAGAATCTTCGAAATCGCTCTTTTCGAGCTATTTAATGCGAAAAAACAAGTTTTCTAGTGATTTCAACATTCCACAGTGCGTTTGATATGCAGAACCGGCGACATCTTGGCTGTCGTTGGGTATCAAGCTGAGATATGCATTTTCTACGATAATCTTGGTGAGACTTCTGTCAGAAGTATGCAGAATCATCGGGATCGCTCTATTCGAGCTATTTATTGCGAGAAACACGTTATCCGGTGTTTTCACCACTCCACAGTGCGTTTGATATGCAGAACCGGCGAAATCTTGGCTGCCGTAGGGTATCAAGCTGAGATATGCATTTTCTACGATAATCTTGGTGAGACCTCTGTCAGAGGTATACAGAATCTTCGAAATCGCTCTTTTCGAGCTATTTAATGCGAAAAAATAAGTTTTCTGGTGTTTTCAACATTCCACAGTGCGTTTGATATGCAGAAACGGCGATATCTTGATTTTCGTGGTGTTTCCAGCTGAGATATGCATTTTCTGCGATAATCTTGGTGAGACTTCAGTCAGAAGTATGCAGAATCATCTATATCGCTCTTTTCGAGCTATTTAATGCGAAAAAACAAGTTTTCTGGTGTTTTCAACATTCCACAGTGCGTTTGATATGCCGAAGCGGCGATATCTTGATCTTCGTGGTGTTTCCAGCTGAGATATGCATTTTCAGCGATAATCTTGGTGAGTCTTCTTTCAGAAGTATGCAGAATCATCGGGATCGCTCTTTTCGACCTATTTAATGCGAGAAACACGTTATCTGGTGTTTTCACCACTCCACAGTGCGTTTGAGTAGCAGAACCAGCGAAATCTTGGTTTTCGTGGGGTTTCAAGCTGAGATATGCATTTTTTACGATAATCTTGGTGAGACTTCTGTCCGAAGTATGCAGAATCATCGAGATCGCTCTTTTCAAGCTATTTAATGAGAGAAACACGTTATCTCGTGTTTTCACCACTCCACAGTGCGTATGATATGCAGAACCGACGATATCTTGGTTTTCGTGGGGTTTCAAGCTCAGATATGCATTTTCTGCGATAATCTTGGTGAGACTTCTGTCCGAAGTATGCAGAGTCATCGAGATCGCTCTTTTCGAGCTATTTAATGCGAGAAACAAGTTATCTGGTGTTTTCACAACTCCGCAGTGCGTTTGATATGCAGAACCAGCGATATCTTGGTTTTCGTGGGGTTTCAAGCTCAGATATGCATTTTCTGCGATAATCTTGGTGAGACTTCTGTCCGAAGTATGCAGAGTCATCGAGATCGTACTTTTCGAGCTATTCAATGCGAGAAACACGTTTTCTGGGGTTTTCACCACTCCACAGTGCGTTCGATATGCAGAACCAGCGATATCTTGGTTTTCGTGGGGTTTCTAGCAGAGATATGCATTTTCTGCGATAATCTTGGTGAGACCTGTGTCCAAAGTATGCAGAAACATCGAGATCGCTCTTTTCGACCTATTTAATGCGAGAAACACGTTATCTGGTGTTTTCACCACTCCACAGTGCGTTTGATATGCAGAACCAGCGATATCTTGGTTTTCGTTGGGTTTCAAGCTGAGATATGCATTTTTTACGATAATCATGGTGAGACTTCTGTCCGAAGTATGCAGAATCATCGAGATCGCACTTTTCGAGCTATTTAATGCGACAAACACGTTATCTGGTGTTTTCAGCACTCCACAGTGCGTTTGATATGCAGAACCAGCGAAATCTTGGTTTTCGTGGGGTTTCAAGCTGAGATATGCATTTTCTGCGATAATCTTGGTGAGACTTCTGTCCGAAGTATGCAGAATCATCGAGATCGCACTTTTCGAGCTATTTAATGCGACAAACACGTTATCTGGTGTTTTCAGCACTCCACAGTGCGTTTGATATGCAGAACCAGCGATATCTGGGTTTTCGTGGGGTTTCAAGCTGAGATATGCATTTCTTACGATAATCTTGGTGAGACTTCTGTCCGAAGTATGCAGAATCATCGAGATCGCTCTTTTCAAGCTATTTAATGCGAGAAACACGTTTTCTGGGGTTTTCACCACTCCACAGTGCGTTTGATATGCAGAACCAGCGAAATCTTGGTTTTCGTGGGGTTTCAAGCTGAGATATGCATTTTTTACGATAATCTTGGTGAGACTTCTGTCCGAAGTATGCTTAATCATCGAGATCGCTCTATTGGAGATATTTAATGCGAGAAACACGTTATCTGGTGTTTTCACCACTCCACAGTGCGCATGATATGCAGAACCGACGATATCTTGGTTTTCGTGGGGTTTCAAGCTCACATATGCATTTTCTGCGATAATCTTGGTGAGACTTCTGTCCGAAGTATGCAGAGTCATCGAGATCGTACTTTTCGAGCTATTCAATGCGAGAAAAACGTTTTCTGGGGTTTTCACCACTCCACAGTTCGTTGGATATGCAGAACAGGAGATATCTTGGTTTTCGTGGGGTTTCTAGCAGAGATATGCATTTTCTGCGATAATCTTGGTGAGACCTGTGTCCGAAGTATGCAGAAACATCGAGATCGCTCTTTTCGACCTATTTAATGCGAGAAACACGTTATCTGGTGTTTTCACCACTCCACAGTGCGTTTGATATGCAGAACACGCGAAATCTTGGTTTTCGTTGGGTTTCAAGCTGAGATATGCATTTTTTACGATAATCATGGTGAGACTTCTGTCCGAAGTATGCAGAGTCATCGAGCTCGCTCTTTTCGAGCTATTTAATGCGAGAAACAAGTTATCTGGTGTTTTCACAACTCCGCAATGCGTTTGATATGCAGAACCAGCGATATCTTGGTTTTCGTGGGGTTTCAAGCTCAGATATGCATTTTCTGCGATAATCTTGGTGAGACTTCTGTCCGAAGTATGCAGAGTCATCGAGATCGTACTTTTCGAGCTATTCAATGCGAGAAACACGTTTTCTGGGGTTTTCACCACTCCACAGTGCGTTCGATATGCAGAACCAGCGATATCTTGGTTTTCGTGGGGTTTCTAGCAGAGATATGCATTTTCTGCGATAATCTTGGTGAGACCTGTGTCCAAAGTATGCAGAAACATCGAGATCGCTCTTTTCGACCTATTTAATGCGAGAAACACGTTATCTGGTGTTTTCACCACTCCACAGTGCGTTTGATATGCAGAACCAGCGATATCTTGGTTTTCGTTGGGTTTCAAGCTGAGATATGCATTTTTTACGATAATCATGGTGAGACTTCTGTCCGAAGTATGCAGAATCATCGAGATCGCACTTTTCGAGCTATTTAATGCGACAAACACGTTATCTGGTGTTTTCAGCACTCCACAGTGCGTTTGATATGCAGAACCAGCGAAATCTTGGTTTTCGTGGGGTTTCAAGCTGAGATATGCATTTTCTGCGATAATCTTGGTGAGACTTCTGTCCGAAGTATGCAGAATCATCGAGATCGCACTTTTCGAGCTATTTAATGCGACAAACACGTTATCTGGTGTTTTCAGCACTCCACAGTGCGTTTGATATGCAGAACCAGCGATATCTGGGTTTTCGTGGGGTTTCAAGCTGAGATATGCATTTCTTACGATAATCTTGGTGAGACTTCTGTCCGAAGTATGCAGAATCATCGAGATCGCTCTTTTCAAGCTATTTAATGCGAGAAACACGTTTTCTGGGGTTTTCACCACTCCACAGTGCGTTTGATATGCAGAACCAGCGAAATCTTGGTTTTCGTGGGGTTTCAAGCTGAGATATGCATTTTTTACGATAATCTTGGTGAGACTTCTGTCCGAAGTATGCTTAATCATCGGGATCGCTCTATTGGAGATATTTAATGCGAGAAACACGTTATCTGGTGTTTTCACCACTCCACAGTGCGCATGATATGCAGAACCGACGATATCTTGGTTTTCGTGGGGTTTCAAGCTCACATATGCATTTTCTGCGATAATCTTGGTGAGACTTCTGTCCGAAGTATGCAGAGTCATCGAGATCGTACTTTTCGAGCTATTCAATGCGAGAAAAACGTTTTCTGGGGTTTTCACCACTCCACAGTTCGTTGGATATGCAGAACAGGAGATATCTTGGTTTTCGTGGGGTTTCTAGCAGAGATATGCATTTTCTGCGATAATCTTGGTGAGACCTGTGTCCGAAGTATGCAGAAACATCGAGATCGCTCTTTTCGACCTATTTAATGCGAGAAACACGTTATCTGGTGTTTTCACCACTCCACAGTGCGTTTGATATGCAGAACACGCGAAATCTTGGTTTTCGTTGGGTTTCAAGCTGAGATATGCATTTTTTACGATAATCATGGTGAGACTTCTGTCCGAAGTATGCAGAGTCATCGAGATCGCTCTTTTCGAGCTATTTAATGCGAGAAACAAGTTATCTGGTGTTTTCACCACTCCGCAGTGCGTTTGATATGCAGAACCAGCGATATCTTGGTTTTCGTGGGGTTTCAAGCTCAGATATGCATTTTCTGCGATAATCTTGGTGAGACTTCTGTCCGAAGTATGCAGAGTCATCGAGATCGTACTTTTCGAGCTATTCAATGCGAGAAACACGTTTTCTGGGGTTTTCACCACTCCACAGTTCGTTGGATATGCAGAACAGGAGATATCTTGGTTTTCGTGGGGTTTCTAGCAGAGATATGCATTTTCTGCGATAATCTTGGTGAGACCTCTGTCCGAAGTATGCAGAAACATGGAGATCGCTCTTTTCGACCTATTGAATGCGAGAAACACGTTATCTGGTGTTTTCACCACTCCACAGTGCGTATGATATGCAGAACCGACGATATCTTGGTTTTCGTGGGGTTTCAAGCTCAGATATGCATTTTCTGCGATAATCTTGGTGAGACTTCTGTCCGAAGAATGCAGAGTCATCGAGATCGCTCTTTTCGAGCTATTTAATGCGAGAAACAAGTTATCTGGTGTTTTCACCACTCCGCAGTGCGTTTGATATGCAGAACCAGCGATATCTTGGTTTTCGTGGGGTTTCAAGCTCAGATATGCATTTTCTGCGATAATCTTGGTGAGACTACTGTCCGAAGTATGCAGAGTCATCGAGATCGTACTTTTCGAGCTATTCAATGCGAGAAACACGTTTTCTGGGGTTTTCACCACTCCACAGTTCGTTGGATATGCAGAACAGGAGATATCTTGGTTTTCGTGGGGTTTCTAGCAGAGATATGCATTTTCTGCGATAATCTAGGTGAGACTTCTGTTCGAAGTATGCTTAATCATCGAGATCGCTCGTTTCGAGCTATTTAATGCGAGAAACAAGTTATCTGGTGTTTTCAGCACTCCACAGTGCGTTCGATATGCAGAACCAGCGATATCTGTGTTTTCGTGGGGTTTCAAGCTGAGATATGCATTTTTTACGATAATCTTGGTGAGACTTCTGTCCGAAGTATGCAGAGTCATCGAGATCGTACTTTTTGAGCTATTTAATGCGAGAAACACGTTTTCTGGTTGTTTTCTCCACTCCACAGTGCGTTTGATATGCAGAACCGGCGACATCTTGATTTTCGTGAGGTTTCAAGCTGAGATATGCTTTTTCTGCGATAATATTGCTGAGACTTCAGAAAGAAGTATGCGGAATCATCTAGATCGCTCGTTTCGAGCTATTTAATGCGAAAAAACAAGTTTTCTTGTGTTTTCAACATTCGACAGTGCGTTTGATATGCAGAACCGGCGATATCTTGATTTTCGTGTTGTTTCCAGCTGAGATATGCATTTTCTACGATAATCTAAGACAGAATCTGTCAGAGGTATGCAGAATCTTCGAGAACGCTCTTTTCGAGCTACTTAATGCGAGAAACACGTTATCTGGTTGGTTTCACCACTCCACAGTGCGTTTGATATGCAGAACCGGCGACATCTTGATTTTCGTGAGGTTTCAAGCTGAGATATGCATTTTCTCCGATAATATTTGTGAGACTTCAGTCAGAAGTATGCAGAATCATCGAGATCCCTCTTTTCGAGCTATTTAATGCGAGAAACACGTTATCTGGTGTTTTCACCACACCACAGCGAGTTTGATATGCAGAACAGGCGACAGCTTGAATTTCGTTGTGTTTCCAGGTGAGATATGCATTTTCTGCGATAAGCTTGGTGAGTCTTCTGTCAGAAGTATGCAGATTCATCTAGACCTCTCTGTTCGAGCTATTTAATGCGAGAAACACGTATTCTGGATGTTTTCTCCACTCCACAGTGCGTTTGATATGCAGAACCGGCGACATCTTGATTTTCGTGAGGTTTCAAGCGGAGATATACATTTTCTGCGATAATATTGGTGAGACTTCAGAAAGAAGTATGCGGAATCATCTAGATCGCTCGTTTCGAGCTATTTAATGCGAAAAAACAAGTTTTCTTGTGTTTTCAACATTCGACAGTGCGTTTGATATGCAGAACCGGCGATATCTTGATTTTCGTGGTGTTTCCAGCTGAGATATGCATTTTCTACGATAATCTAGGTCAGAATCTGTCAGAAGTATGCAGAATCTTCGAGAACGCTCTTTTCGAGCTATTTAATGCGAGAAACACGTTATCTGGTTGTTTTCACCACTCCACAGTGCGTTTGTTATGCAGAACAGGCGACATCTTGGATTTCGTTGTTTCTCCAGCTGAGATATGCATTTTCTGCGATAAGTTTGGTGAGTCTTCTGTCAGAAGTATGCAGAATCTTCGAGAACGCTCTTTTCGAGCTATTTAATGCGAGAAACACGTTATCTGGTGTTTTCACCGCTCCACAGTGCGTTTGCCATGCAGAACCGAAGATATCTTGGATTCGGTCGGGTTTCAAGCTGACATATGCATTTTCTACGATAATCTTGGTGAGACCTCTGTCAGAAGTGTGCAGAATCTTCGAGAACGCTCTTTTCGAGCTACTTAATTCGAGAAACACGTTTTCTGGTGTTTTCACCACTCCACAGTGCGTTTGATATGCAGAACCGGCGACATCTAGATTTTCGTGAGGTTTCAAGCTGAGACATGCATTTTTTGCGATAATCTTGGTGAGACTTCAGTCAGAAGTTTGCAGAATCATCTATATCGCTCTTTTCGAGCAACTTAATGCGAAAAAACAAGTTTTCTGGTGTTTTCAACATTCCACAGTGCGTTTGATATGCCGAACCGGCGATATCTTGATCTTCGTGGTGTTTCCAGCTGAGATATGCATTTTCAGCGATAATCTTGGTGAGTCTTCTGTCAGAAGTATGCAGAATCATCGAGATCGCTCTTTTCGAGCTATTTAATGCGAGAAACACGTTATCCGGTGTTTTCACCACTCCACAGTGCGTTTGATATGCAGAAACGGCGACACCTTGGCTTTCGTCGGGTATCAAGCTGAGATATGCATTTTCTACGATAATCTTGGTGCGACTTCTGTCAGAAGTATGCAGATTCATCGGGATCGCTCTTTTCGAGCTATTTAATGCGAGAAACATGTTATCTGGCGTTTTCACCACTACACAGTGCGTTTGATATGCAGAACCGGCGACATCTTGGCTGTCGTAGGGTATCAAGCTGAGATATGCCTTTTCTACGATAATCTTGGTGAGACTTCTGTCACAAGTATGCAGATTCATCGGGATCGCTCTTTTCGGGCTATTTAATGCGAGAAACATGTTATCTGGCGTTTTCACCACTACACAGTGCGTTTGATATGCAGAACCGGCGACATCTTGGCTGTCGTAGGGTATCAAGCTGAGATATGCATTTTCTACGATAATCTTGGTGAGACCTCTGTCAGAGGTATGCAGAATCTTCGAAATCGCTCTTTTCGAGCTATTTAATGCGAAAAAATAAGTTTTCTGTTGTTTTCAACATTCCACAGTGCGTTTGATATGCCGAAGCGGCGATATCTTGATCTTCGTGGTGTTTCCAGCTGAGATATACATTTTCAGCGATAATCTTGGTGAGTCTTCTGTCAGAAGTATGCAGAATCATCGGGATCGCTCTATTCGAGATATTTAATGCGAGAAACACGTTATCCGGTGTTTTCACCACTCCACAGTGCGTTTGATATGCCGAACCGGCGATATCTTGATTTTCGTGGTGTTTCCAGCTGAGATATGCATTTTCTGCGATAATCTGGGTAAGTCTTCTGTCAGAAGTATGCAGAATCTTCGAGATCGCTCTGTTCGAGCTACTTAATGCGAGAAACACGTTAACTGGTGTTTTCCCCACTCCACAGTGCGTTTGATATGCAGAACCGGCAACATCTTGATTTTCGTGAGGTTTCAAGCTGAGATATGCATTTTCTGCGATAATCTTGGTGAGACTTCAGTCAGAAGTATGCAGAATCATCTATATCGCTCTTTTCGAGCTACTTAATGCGAAAAAACAAGTTTTCTGGTGATTTCAACATTCCACAGTGCGTTTGATATGCAGAACCGGCGACATCTTGGCTGTCGTTGGGTATCAAGCTGAGATATGCATTTTCTACGATAATCTTGGTGAGACTTCTGTCAGAAGTATTCAGAATCATCGGGATCGCTCTATTCGAGCTATTTATTGCGAGAAACACGTTATCCGGTGTTTTCACCACTCCACAGTGCGTTTGATATGCAGAACCGGCGACATCTTGGCTGTCGTAGGGTATCAAGCTGAGATATGCATTTTCTACGATAATCTAGGTGAGACCTCTGTCAGAGGTATGCAGAATCTTCGAAATCGCTCTTTTCGAGCTATTTAATGCGAAAAAATAAGTTTTCTGTTGTTTTCAACATTCCACAGTGCGTTTGATATGCAGAAACGGCGATATCTTGATTTTCGTGGGGTTTCCAGCTGAGATATGCATTTTCTGCGATAATCTATGTGAGTCTTCTGCCAGAAGTATGCAGAATCATCTAGATCGCTCTTTTCGAGCTATTTAATGCGAGAAACACGTTATCTGGTTGTTTTCACCACTCCACAGTGCGTTTGATATGCAGAACCGGCGACATCTTGATTTTCGTGAGGTTTCAAGCTGAGACATGCATTTTCTGCGATAATCTTGGTGAGACTTCAGTCAGAAGTATGCGGAATCATCTATATCGCTCTTTTCGAGCTATTTAATGCGAAAAAACAAGTTTTCTGGTGTTTTCAACATTCCACAGTGCGTTTGATATGCCGAAGCGGCGATATCTTGATCTTCGTGGTGTTTCCAGCTGAGATATACATTTTCAGCGATAATCTTGGTGAGTCTTCTGTCAGAAGTATGCAGAATCATCGGGATCGATCTTTTCGAGATATTTAATGCGAGAAACACGTTATCCGGTGTTTTCACCACTCCACAGTGCGTTTGATATGCCGAACCGGCGATATCTTGATTTTCGTGGTGTTTCCAGCTGAGATATGCATTTTCTGCGATAATCTGGGTAAGTCTTCTGTCAGAAGTATGCAGAATCTTCGAGATCGCTCTGTTCGAGCTACTTAATGCGAGAAACACGTTATCCGGTGTTTTCACCACTCCACAGTGCGTTTGATATGCAGAACCGGCGACATCTTGATTTTCGTGAGGTTTCAAGCTGAGACATGCATTTTCTGCGATAATCTTGGTGAGACTTCAGTCAGAAGTATGCAGAATCATCTATATCGCTCTTTTCGAGCTACTTAATGCGAAAAAACAAGTTTTCTGGTGTTTTCAACATTCCACAGTGCGTTTGATATGCCGAACCGGCGACATCTTGGCTGTCGTTGGGTATCAAGCTGAGATATGCATTTTCTACGATAATCTTGGTGAGACTTCTGTCAGAAGTATGCAGAATCATCGGGATCGCTCTATTCGAGCTATTTATTGCGAGAAACACGTTATCCGGTGTTTTCACCACTCCACAGTGCGTTTGATATGCAGAACCGGCGAAATCTTGGATTTCGTCGGGGTTCAAGCTGAGATATGCATTTTCTACGATAATCTTGTTGAGACTTCTGTCAGAAGTATGCAGATTCATCGGGATCGCTCTTTTCGAGCTAATTAAAGCGAGAAACATGTTATTTGGCGTTTTCACCACTACACAGTGCATTTGATATGCAGAAACGGCGATATCTTGATTTTCGTGGTGTTTCCAGCTGAGATATGCATTTTCTGCGATAATCTTGGTGAGACTTCTGTCAGAAGTATGCAGAATCATCGGGATCGCTCTATTCGAGCTATTTATTGCGAGAAACACGTTATCCGGTGTTTTTACCACTCCACAGTGCGTTTGATATGCAGAACCGGCGAAATCTTGGCTGTCGTATGGTATCAAGCTGAGATATGCATTTTCTACGATAATCTTGGTGAGACCTCTGTCAGAGGTATACAGAATCTTCGAAATCGCTCTTATCGAGCTATTTAATGCGAAAAAATAAGTTTTCTGGTGTTTTCAACATTCCACAGTGCGTTTGATATGCAGAAACGGCGATATCTTGATTTTCGTGGTGTTTCCAGCTGAGATATGCATTTTCTGCGATAATCTAGGTGAGTCTTCTGCCAGAAGTATGCAGAATCATCTAGATCGCTCTTTTCGAGCTATTTAATGCGAGAAACACGTTATCTGGTTGTTTTCACCACTCCACAGTGCGTTTGATATGCAGAACCGGCGACATCTTGATTTTCGTGAGGTTTCAAGCTGAGACATGCATTTTCTGCGATAATCTTGGTGAGACTTCAGTCAGAAGTATGCAGAATCATCTATATCGCTCTTTTCGAGCTATTTAATGCGAAAAAACAAGTTTTCTGGTCTTTTCAACATTCCACAGTGCGTTTGATATGCAGAACGGGCGACATCTTGATTTTCGTGAGGTTTCAAGCTGAGATATGCATTTTCTGCGATAATCCAGGTGAGACTTCAGTCAGAAGTATGCAGAATCATCTAGATCGCTCTTTTCGAGCTATTTAATGCGAAAAAACAAGTTTTCTAGTGATTTCAACATTCCACAGTGCGTTTGATATGCAGAACCGGCGACATCTTGGCTGTCGTTGGGTATCAAGCTGAGATATGCATTTTCTACGATAATCTTGGTGAAACTTCTGTCAGAAGTATGCAGAATCATCGGGATCGCTCTATTCGAGCTATTTATTGCGAGAAACACGTTATCCGGTGTTTTCACCACTCCACAGTGCGTTTGATATGCAGAACCGGCGAAATCTTGGCTGTCGTAGGGTATCAAGCTGAGATATGCATTTTCTACGATAATCTTGGTGAGACCTCTGTCAGAGGTATACAGAATCTTCGAAATCGCTCTTTTCGAGCTATTTAATGCGAAAAAATAAGTTTTCTGGTGTTTTCAACATTCCACAGTGCGTTTGATATGCAGAAACGGCGATATCTTGATTTTCGTGGTGTTTCCAGCTGAGATATGCATTTTCTGCGATAATCTTGGTGAGACTTCAGTCAGAAGTAAGCAGAATCATCTATATCGCTCTTTTCGAGCTATTTAATGCGAAAAAACAAGTTTTCTGGTGTTTTCAACATTCCACAGTGCGTTTGATATGCCGAAGCGGCGATATCTTGATCTTCGTGGTGTTTCCCGCTGAGATATGCATTTTCTGCGATAATCTTGGTGAGACTTCTGTCAGAAGTATGCAGAATCATCGGGATCGCTCTTTTCGAGCTATTTAATGCGAAAAAACAAGTTTTCTGGTCTTTTCAACATTCCACAGTGCGTTTGATATGCAGAACGGGCGACATCTTGATTTTCGTGAGGTTTCAAGCTGAGATATGCATTTTCTGCGATAATCCAGGTGAGACTTCAGTCAGAAGTATGCAGAATCATCTAGATCGCTCTTTTCGAGCTATTTAATGCGAAAAAACAAGTTTTCTAGTGATTTCAACATTCCACAGTGCGTTTGATATGCAGAACCGGCGACATCTTGGCTGTCGTTGGGTATCAAGCTGAGATATGCATTTTCTACGATAATCTTGGTGAGACTTCTGTCAGAAGTATGCAGAATCATCGGGATCGCTCTATTCGAGCTATTTATTGCGAGAAACACGTTATCCGGTGTTTTCACCACTCCACAGTGCGTTTGATATGCAGAACCGGCGAAATCTTGGCTGTCGTAGGGTATCAAGCTGAGATATGCATTTGCTACGATAATCTTGGTGAGACCTCTGTCAGAGGTATACAGAATCTTCGAAATCGCTCTTTTCGAGCTATTTAATGCGAAAAAATAAGTTTTCTGGTGTTTTCAACATTCCACAGTGCGTTTGATATGCAGAAACGGCGATATCTTGATTTTCGTGGTGTTTCCAGCTGAGATATGCATTTTCTGCGATAATCTTGGTGAGACTTCAGTCAGAAGTATGCAGAATCATCTATATCGCTCTTTTCGAGCTATTTAATGCGAAAAAACAAGTTTTCTGGTGTTTTCAACATTCCACAGTGCGTTTGATATGCCGAAGCGGCGATATCTTGATCTTCGTGGTGTTTCCAGCTGAGATATGCATTTTCAGCGATAATCTTGGTGAGTCTTCTGTCAGAAGTATGCAGAATCATCGGGATCGCTCTTTTCGAGCTATTTAATGCGAGAAACATGTTATCCGGTGTTTTCACCACTCCACAGTGCGTTTGATATGCAGAACGGGCGACATCTTGATTTTCGTGAGGTTTCAAGCTGAGACATGCATTTTCTGCGATAATCTTGGTGAGACTTCTGTCAGAAGTATGCAGAATCATCGGGATCGCTCTATTCGAGCTATTTATTGCGAGAAACACGTTATCCGGTGTTTTCACCACTCCACAGTGCGTTTGATATGCAGAACCGGCGAAATCTTGGCTGTCGTAGGGTATCAAGCTGAGATATGCATTTTCTACGATAATCTTGGTGAGACCTCTGTCAGAGGTATACAGAATCTTCGAAATCGCTCTTTTCGAGCTATTTAATGCGAAAAAACAAGTTTTCTAGTGATTTCAACATTCCACAGTGCGTTTGATATGCAGAACCGGCGACATCTTGGCTGTCGTTGGGTATCAAGCTGAGATATGCATTTTCTACGATAATCTTGGTGAGACTTCTGTCAGAAGTATGCAGAATCATCGGGATCGCTCTATTCGAGCTATTTATTGCGAGAAACACGTTATCCGGTGTTTTCACCACTCCACAGTGCGTTTGATATGCAGAACCGGCGAAATCTTGGCTGTCGTAGGGTATCAAGCTGAGATATGCATTTTCTACGATAATCTTGGTGAGACCTCTGTCAGAGGTATACAGAATCTTCGAAATCGCTCTTTTCGAGCTATTTAATGCGAAAAAATAAGTTTTCTGGTGTTTTCAACATTCCACAGTGCGTTTGATATGCAGAAACGGCGATATCTTGATTTTCGTGGTGTTTCCAGCTGAGATATGCATTTTCTGCGATAATCTTGGTGAGACTTCAGTCAGAAGTATGCAGAATCATCTATATCGCTCTTTTCGAGCTATTTAATGCGAAAAAACAAGTTTTCTGGTGTTTTCAACATTCCACAGTGCGTTTGATATGCCGAAGCGGCGATATCTTGATCTTCGTGGTGTTTCCAGCTGAGATATGCATTTTCAGCGATAATCTTGGTGAGTCTTCTGTCAGAAGTATGCAGAATCATCGGGATCGCTCTTTTCGAGCTATTTAATGCGAGAAACATGTTATCCGGTGTTTTCACCACTCCACAGTGCGTTTGATATGCAGAACGGGCGACATCTTGATTTTCGTGAGGTTTCAAGCTGAGACATGCATTTTCTGCGATAATCTTGGTGAGACTTCTGTCAGAAGTATGCAGAATCATCGGGATCGCTCTATTCGAGCTATTTATTGCGAGAAACACGTTATCCGGTGTTTTCACCACTCCACAGTGCGTTTGATATGCAGAACCGGCGAAATCTTGGCTGTCGTAGGGTATCAAGCTGAGATATGCATTTTCTACGATTATCTTGGTGAGACCTCTGTCAGAGGTATACAGAATCTTCGAAATCGCTCTTTTCGAGCTATTTAATGCGAAAAAATAAGTTTTCTGGTGTTTTCAACATTCCACAGTGCGTTTGATATGCAGAAACGGCGATATCTTGATTTTCGTGGTGTTTCCAGCTGAGATATGCATTTTCTGCGATAATCTTGGTGAGACTTCAGTCAGAAGTATGCAGAATCATCTATATCGCTCTTTTCGAGCTATTTAATGCGAAAAAACAAGTTTTCTGGTGTTTTCAACATTCCACAGTGCGTGTGATATGCCGAAGCGGCGATATCTTGATCTTCGTGGTGTTTCCAGCTGAGATATGCATTTTCAGCGATAATCTTGGTGAGTCTTCTGTCAGAAGTATGCAGAATCATCGGGATCGCTCTTTTCGAGCTATTTAATGCGAGAAACATGTTATCCGGTGTTTTCACCACTCCACAGTGCGTTTGATATGCAGAACGGGCGACATCTTGATTTTCGTGAGGTTTCAAGCTGAGACATGCATTTTCTGCGATAATCTTGGTGAGACTTCTGTCAGAAGTATGCAGAATCATCGGGATCGCTCTATTCGAGCTATTTATTGCGAGAAACACGTTATCCGGTGTTTTCACCACTCCACAGTGCGTTTGATATGCAGAACCGGCGAAATCTTGGCTGTCGTAGGGTATCAAGCTGAGATATGCATTTTCTACGATAATCTTGGTGAGACCTCTGTCAGAGGTATACAGAATCTTCGAAATCGCTCTTTTCGAGCTATTTAATGCGAAAAAATAAGTTTTCTGGTGTTTTCAACATTCCACAGTGCGTTTGATATGCAGAAACGGCGATATCTTGATTTTCGTGATGTTTCCAGCTGAGATATGCATTTTCTGCGATAATCTTGGTGAGACTTCAGTCAGAAGTATGCAGAATCATCTATATCGCTCTTTTCGAGCTATTTAATGCGAAAAAACAAGTTTTCTGGTGTTTTCAACATTCCACAGTGCGTTTGATATGCCGAAGCGGCGATATCTTGATCTTCGTGGTGTTTCCAGCTGAGATATGCATTTTCAGCGATAATCTTGGTGAGTCTTCTGTCAGAAGTATGCAGAATCATCGGGATCGCTCTTTTCGAGCTATTTAATGCGAGAAACATGTTATCCGGTGTTTTCACCACTCCACAGTGCGTTTGATATGCAGAACGGGCGACATCTTGATTTTCGTGAGGTTTCAAGATGAGACATGCATTTTCTGCGATAATCTTGGTGAGACTTCTGTCAGAAGTATGCAGAATCATCGGGATCGCTCTATTCGAGCTATTTATTGCGAGAAACACGTTATCCGGTGTTTTCACCACTCCACAGTGCGTTTGATATGCAGAACCGGCGAAATCTTGGCTGTCGTAGGGTATCAAGCTGAGATATGCATTTTCTACGATAATCTTGATGAGACCTCTGTCAGAGGTATACAGAATCTTCGAAATCGCTCTTTTCGAGCTACTTAATGCGAAAAAATAAGTTTTCTGGTGTTTTCAACATTCCACAGTGCGTTTTATATGCAGAAACGGCGATATCTTGATTTTCGTGGTGTTTCCAGCTGAGATATGCATTTTCTGCGATAATCCAGGTGAGACTTCAGTCAGAAGTATGCAGAATCTTCTAGATGGCTCTTTTCGAGCTATTTAATGCGAAAAAACAAGTTTTCTGGTGATTTCAACATCCCACAGTGCGTTTGATATGCAGAACCGGCGACATCTTGGCTGTCGTTGGGTATCAAGCTGAGATATGCATTTTCTACGATAATCTTGGTGAGACTTCTGTCAGAAGTATGCAGAATCATCGGGATCGCTCTTTTCGAGCTATTTAATGCGAGAAACACGTTATCCGGTGTTTTCACCACTCCACAGTGCATTTGATGTGCAGAACCGGCGATATCTTGGTTTTCGTGGTGTTTCAATCTGAGATATGCATTTTCTGCGATAATCTTGGTGAGACTTCTGTCCGAAGTATGCTGTATCATCGAGATCGCTCTTTTCGAGCTAGTTAGTGTGAGGAACACGTTATCTGGTGTTTTCACCACTCCACAGTGCGATTGATATGCAGAAGAGTACATATCTTGGTTTTCGTGGGGTTTCAAGTTGAGATATGCATTTTCTGCGATAATCTTGTTGAAACTTCTGTCCGAAGTATGCAGAATCATCGGGATCGCTCGTTTCGAGCTATTTAATGCGAGAAACACGTTATCTGGTGTTTTCACCACTCCACAGTGCGTTGGATATGCAGAACCGGAGATATCTTGGTTTTCGTGGGGTTTCAAGCTGAGATATGCATTTTCTGCGATAATCTTGGTGGGTCTTTTTTCAGAAGTATGCAGAATCATCTAGATCGCTCTTTTCGAGCTACTTAATGCCCGAAACACGTTTTCTGGTGTTTTCACCACTCCACAGTACGTTTGACATGCAGAACCGGAGATATCTTGGTATCGGTCGGGTTTCAAGCTGAGATATGCATTTTCTACGATAATCCTGGTGAGACTTCTGTCAGAAGTATGCAGAATCATCGAGATCGCTCTTTTGGAGCTATTTAATGCGAGAAACAGGTTTTCTGGGGTTTTCACCACTCCACAGTTCGTTGGATATGCAGAACCGGAGATATCTTGGTTTTCGTGGGGTTTCAAGCTGAGATATGCATTTTCTGCGATAATCTTGGTGAGACTTCTGTCCGAAGTATGCTGAAACATCGAGATCGCTCTTTTCGAGCTAGTTAATGCGAGAAAAACCTTATCCGGTGTTTTCACCACTCCACAGTGCGTTTGATATGCACAACCAGCGATATCTTGGCTTTCGTGGGGTTTCAAGCTGAGATATGCATTTTCTACGATAATCCTGGTGAGACTTCTGTCAGAAGTATGCAGAATCATCGAGATCGCTCTTTTGGAGCTATTTAATGCGAGAAACAGGTTTTCTGGGGTTTTCACCACTCCACAGTTCGTTGGATATGCAGAACCGGAGATATCTTGGTTTTCGTGGGGTTTCAAGCTGAGATATGCATTTTTTACGATAATCTTGTTGAGACTTCTGTCGGAAGTATGAAGAATCATCGAGATCGCACTATTCGAGCTATTTAATGCGAGACACACGTTTTCTGGGGTTTTCACCACTCCACAGTGCGTTTGATATGCAGAACAGTACATATCTTGGTTTTCGTGGGGTTTCAAGCTGAGATATGCATTTTCTACGATAAGCTTGGTGAAACATCTGTCCGAAGTATGCTGAAACGTCGAGAGCGCTCTTTTTGGGCTATTTAATGCGAGAAACACGTTTTCTGGGGTTTTCACCACTCCACAGTTCGTTGGATATGCAGAACAGTAGATATCCTGGTTTTCGTGGGGTTTCAAGCAGAGATATGCATTTTCTGCGATAATCTTGGCGAGACTTCTGTTAGAAGTAAGCCGAATCATCGAGATCGCACTTTTCGAGCTATTTAATGCGAGAAACACGTTATCTGGTGTTTTCACAACTCCACAGTTGGTTTGATATGCAGAACCGGCGATATTTTGGTTTTCGTCGGGTTTCAAGCTGAGATATGCATTTTCTGCTATAATCTTGGTGAGACTTCTGTTAGAAGTATGCAGAATCATCGAGATCGCACTTTTCGAGCTACTTAATGCGAGAAACACGTTATCTGGTGTTTTCCCCACTCCACAGTTGGTTTGATATGCAGAACCGGCGATATTTTGGTTTTCGTCGGGTTTCAAGCTGAGATATGCATTTTCTACGATAATATTGGTGAGACTTCTGTCCGCAGTATGCTGAATCATCGAGATCGCTCTTTTCGAGCTAGTTAGTGCGAGGAACACGTTTTCTGGTGTTTTCACCACTCCACGATACGTTTGTTGGGCAGAACCGGAGATAACTCGGTTTTCGTCGGGTTTCAAGCTGAGATATGCATTTTCTACGATAATCTTGGTGAGACTTCTGTCAGAAGTATGCAGGATCTTCGAGAACGCTCTTTTCGAGCTATTTAATGCGAGAAACACGATATCTGCTGTTTTCACCACTCCACAGTGCGTTTGATATGCAGAACCAGCGATATCTTGGCTTTCGTGAGGTTTCAAGCTGAGATATGCATTTTTTACGGTAATCTTGGTGAGACTTCTGTCCGAAGTATGAGGAAACATCGAGATTGCTCTATTCGAGCTATTTATTGCGAGAAACACGTTTTCAGGGTGTTTTCACCACTCCACAGTGCGTTTGATATGTAGAACAGGCGATATCTTCATTTTCGTGGTGTTTCCAGCTGAGATATGCATTTTCTGCGATAATCTTGGTGTGACTTCTGTCAGAAGTATGCAGGATCTTCGAGAACGCTCTTTTCGAGCTATTTAATGCGAGAAACACGATATCTGCTGTTTTCACGACTCCACAGTGCGTTTGATATGCAGTACCAGCGATATCTTCGTTTTCGGGGGGTTTCAAGCTGAGATATGCATTCCTTACGATAATCTTGGTGAGACTTCTGTCCGAAGTATGCATAATCATCGAGATCGCACTATTCGAGCTATTTAATGCGAGAAACACGTTCTCTGGTTGTTTTCACCACTCCACAGTGCGTTTGATATGCAGAACCGGCAACATCTTGATTTTCGTGAGGTTTCGAGCTGAGATATGCATTTTCTGCGATAATATTGGTGAGACTTCAGTCAGAAGTATGCAGAATCATCAACATCGCTCTTTTCGAGCTACTTCATGCGAGAAAAACGTTATCCGGTGTTTTCACCACTCCACAGTGCGTTTGATATGCAGAACCAGCGATATCTTGGCGTTCGTGGGGTTTCAAGCTGAGATATGCATTTTTTACGATAATCTTGTTGAGACTTCTGTCCGAAGTATGAAGAATCATCGAGATCGCTCTATTCGAGCTATTTAATGCGAGAAACACGTTTTCTGGGGTTTTCACCACTCCACAGTGCGTTTGATATGCTGAACACAGCGATATCTTGGTTTTCGTGGGGTTTCAAGCTGAGATATGCATTCCTTACGATAATCTTGGTGAGACTTCTGTCCGAAGTATGCATAATCATCGAGATCGCACTATTCGAGCTATTTAATGCGATAAACACGTTCTCTGGTTGTTTTCACCACTCCACAGTGCGTTTGATATGCAGAACCGGCAACATCTTGATTTTCGTGAGGTTTCGAGCTGAGATATGCATTTTCTACGATAAGCTTGGTGAAACATCTGTCCGAAGTATGCAGAAACGTCGAGAGCGCTCTTTTCGAGCTATTTAATGCGAGAAACAGGTTTTCTGGGGTTTTCACCACTCCACAGTTCGTTGGATATGCAGAACCGGAGATATCTTGGTTTTCGTGGTGTTTCCAGCTGAGATATGCATTTTCTGCGAAAATCTTGGTGGGTCTTTTGTCAGAAGTATGCAGAATCATCTAGATCGCTCTTTTCGAGCTACTTAATGCTCGAAACACGCTTTCTGGTGTTTTCACCACTCCACAGTACGTTTGACATGCAGAACCGGAGATATCTTGGTTTCGGTCGGGTTTCAAGCTGAGATATGCATTTTCTACGATAATCTTGGTGAGACTTCGGTCAGAAGTATGCAGGATCTTCGAGAACGCTCTTTTCGAGCTACTTATTGCGACAAACACGTTATCTGGTGTTTTCACCACTCCACAGTGCGTATGATATGCAGATCCGGCGATATCTTGGTTTTCGTGGGGTTTCAAGCTGAGATATGCATTTTCTGCGATAATCTTGGTGAGACTACTGTCCGAAGTATGCTGAAACATCGAGATGGCTCTTTTCGAGCTAGTTAATGCGAGAAAAACCTTATCCGGTGTTTTCACCACTCCACAGTGCGTTTGATATGCAGAACCAGCGATATCTTGGCTTTCGTGGGGTTTCAAGCTGAGATATGCATTTTTTACGGTAATCTTGGTGAGACTTCTGTCCGAAGTATGAAGAAACATCGAGATCGCTCTATTCGAGCTATTTATTGCGAGAAACAGGTTTTCTGGGGATTTCACCACTCCAGAGTTCGTTGGATATGCAGAACCGGAGATATCTTGGTTTTCGTGGTGTTTCCAGCTGAGATATGCATTTTCTGCGATAATCTTGGTGGGTCTTCTGTCAGAAGTATGCAGGATCTTCGAGAACGCTCTTTTCGAGCTACTTATTGCGACAAACACGTTATCTGGTGTTTTCAGCACTCCACAGTGCGTTTGATATGCAGAACCGGCAATATCTTGGTTTTCGTGGGGTTTCAAGCTGAGATATGCATTTTCTGCGATAATCTTGGTGATACTTCTATCCGAAGTATGCTGAATCATCGAGATCGCTCTGTTCGAGCTAGTTAGTGCGAGAAACACGTTATCTGGTGTTTTTACCACTCCACAGTGCGTTGGATATGCAGAACCGGAGATATTTTGGTTTTCGTCGGGTTTGAAGCTGAGATATGCATTTTCTACGATAAGCTTGGTGAAACATCTGTCCGAAGTATGCAGAAACGTCGAGAGCGCTCTTTTCGAGCTATTTAATGCGAGAAACACGTTTTCTGGGGTTTTCACCACTCCACAGTTCGTTGGATATGCAGAACAGTAGATATCGTGGTTTTCGTGGGGTTTCAAGCAGAGATATGCATTTTCGGCGATAATCTTGGCGAGACTTCTGTCAGAGGTATGCAGAATCATCGAGATCGCACTTTTCGAGCTATTTAATGCGAGAAACACGTTATCTGGTGTTTTCACAACTCCACAGTTGGTTTGATATGCAGAACCGGCGATATTTTGGTTTTCGTCGGGTTTCAAGCTGAGATATGCATTTTCTGCTATAATCTTGGTGAGACTTCTGTTAGAAGTATGCAGAATCATCGAGATCGCACTTTTCGAGCTACTTAATGCGAGAAACACGTTATCTGGTGTTTTCCCCACTCCACAGTTGGTTTGATATGCAGAACCGGCGATATTTTGGTTTTCGTCGGGTTTCAAGCTGAGATATGCATTTTCTACGATAATATTGGTGAGACTTCTGTCCGCAGTATGCTGAATCATCGAGATCGCTCTTTTCGAGCTAGTTAGTGCGAGGAACACGTTTTCTGGTGTTTTCACCACTCCACGATACGTTTGTTGGGCAGAACCGGAGATAACTCGGTTTTCGTCGGGTTTCAAGCTGAGATATGCATTTTCTACGATAATCTTGGTGAGACTTCTGTCAGAAGTATGCAGGATCTTCGAGAACGCTCTTTTCGAGCTATTTAATGCGAGAAACACGATATCTGCTGTTTTCACCACTCCACAGTGCGTTTGATATGCAGAACCAGCGATATCTTGGCTTTCGTGAGGTTTCAAGCTGAGATATGCATTTTTTACGGTAATCTTGGTGAGACTTCTGTCCGAAGTATGAGGAAACATCGAGATTGCTCTATTCGAGCTATTTATTGCGAGAAACACGTTTTCAGGGTGTTTTCACCACTCCACAGTGCGTTTGATATGTAGAACAGGCGATATCTTCATTTTCGTGGTGTTTCCAGCTGAGATATGCATTTTCTGCGATAATCTTGGTGTGACTTCTGTCAGAAGTATGCAGGATCTTCGAGAACGCTCTTTTCGAGCTATTTAATGCGAGAAACACGATATCTGCTGTTTTCACGACTCCACAGTGCGTTTGATATGCAGTACCAGCGATATCTTCGTTTTCGGGGGGTTTCAAGCTGAGATATGCATTCCTTACGATAATCTTGGTGAGACTTCTGTCCGAAGTATGCATAATCATCGAGATCGCACTATTCGAGCTATTTAATGCGAGAAACACGTTCTCTGGTTGTTTTCACCACTCCACAGTGCGTTTGATATGCAGAACCGGCAACATCTTGATTTTCGTGAGGTTTCGAGCTGAGATATGCATTTTCTGCGATAATATTGGTGAGACTTCAGTCAGAAGTATGCAGAATCATCAACATCGCTCTTTTCGAGCTACTTCATGCGAGAAAAACGTTATCCGGTGTTTTCACCACTCCACAGTGCGTTTGATATGCAGAACCAGCGATATCTTGGCGTTCGTGGGGTTTCAAGCTGAGATATGCATTTTTTACGATAATCTTGTTGAGACTTCTGTCCGAAGTATGAAGAATCATCGAGATCGCTCTATTCGAGCTATTTAATGCGAGAAACACGTTTTCTGGGGTTTTCACCACTCCACAGTGCGTTTGATATGCTGAACACAGCGATATCTTGGTTTTCGTGGGGTTTCAAGCTGAGATATGCATTCCTTACGATAATCTTGGTGAGACTTCTGTCCGAAGTATGCATAATCATCGAGATCGCACTATTCGAGCTATTTAATGCGAGAAACACGTTCTCTGGTTGTTTTCACCACTCCACAGTGCGTTTGATATGCAGAACCGGCAACATCTTGATTTTCGTGAGGTTTCGAGCTGAGATATGCATTTTCTACGATAAGCTTGGTGAAACATCTGTCCGAAGTATGCAGAAACGTCGAGAGCGCTCTTTTCGAGCTATTTAAGGCGAGAAACAGGTTTTCTGGGGTTTTCACCACTCCACAGTTCGTTGGATATGCAGAACCAGCGATATCTTGGCTTTCGTGGGGTTTCAAGCTGAGATATGCATTTTTTACGGTAATCTTGGTGAGACTTCTGTCCGAAGTATGAAGAAACATCGAGATCGCTCTATTCGAGCTATTTATTGCGAGAAACAGGTTTTCTGGGGATTTCACCACTCCAGAGTTCGTTGGATATGCAGAACCGGAGATATCTTGGTTTTCGTGGTGTTTCCAGCTGAGATATGCATTTTCTGCGATAATCTTGGTGGGTCTTCTGTCAGAAGTATGCAGGATCTTCGAGAACGCTCTTTTCGAGCTACTTATTGCGACAAACACGTTATCTGGTGTTTTCAGCACTCCACAGTGCGTTTGATATGCAGAACCGGCAATATCTTGGTTTTCGTGGGGTTTCAAGCTGAGATATGCATTTTCTGCGATAATCTTGGTGATACTTCTATCCGAAGTATGCTGAATCATCGAGATCGCTCTGTTCGAGCTAGTTAGTGCGAGAAACACGTTATCTGGTGTTTTTACCACTCCACAGTGCGTTGGATATGCAGAACCGGAGATATTTTGGTTTTCGTCGGGTTTGAAGCTGAGATATGCATTTTCTACGATAAGCTTGGTGAAACATCTGTCCGAAGTATGCAGAAACGTCGAGAGCGCTCTTTTCGAGCTATTTAATGCGAGAAACACGTTTTCTGGGGTTTTCACCACTCCACAGTTCGTTGGATATGCAGAACAGTAGATATCGTGGTTTTCGTGGGGTTTCAAGCAGAGATATGCATTTTCGGCGATAATCTTGGCGAGACTTCTGTCAGAGGTATGCAGAATCATCGAGATCGCACTTTTCGAGCTATTTAATGCGAGAAACACGTTATCTGGTGTTTTCACCACTCCGCAGTTGGTTGGATATGCAGAAACGGCGATAGTTTGGTTTTCGTCGGGTTTCAAGCTGAGATATGCATTTTCTACGATAATCTTGGTGAAACATCTGTCCGAAGTATGCCGAAACATCGAGAGCGCTCTTTTCGAGCTATTTAATGCGATAAACACGTTTTCTGGGGTTTTCACCACTCCACAGTTCGTTGGATATGCAGAACAGTAGATATCTTGGTTTTCGTGGGGTTTCAAGCAGAGATATGCATTTTCTGCGATAATCTTGGTGAGACTTCTGTCAGAAGTATGCAGGATCTTCGAGAACGCTCTTTTCGAGCTATTTAATGCGAGAAACACGATATCTGCTGTTTTCACCACTCCACAGTGCGTTTGATATGCAGAACCAGCGATATCTTGGCTTTCGTGAGGTTTCAAGCTGAGATATGCATTTTTTACGGTAATCTTGGTGAGACTTCTGTCCGAAGTATGAGGAAACATCGAGATTGCTCTATTCGAGCTATTTATTGCGAGAAACACGTTTTCAGGGTGTTTTCACCACTCCACAGTGCGTTTGATATGTAGAACAGGCGATATCTTCATTTTCGTGGTGTTTCCAGCTGAGATATGCATTTTCTGCGATAATCTTGGTGAGACTTCTGTCAGAAGTATGCAGGATCTTCGAGAACGCTCTTTTCGAGCTATTTAATGCGAGAAACACGATATCTGCTGTTTTCACCACTCCACAGTGCGTTTGATATGCAGAACCAGCGATATCTTGGCTTTCGTGAGGTTTCAAGCTGAGATATGCATTTTTTACGGTAATCTTGGTGAGACTTCTGTCCGAAGTATGAGGAAACATCGAGATTGCTCTATTCGAGCTATTTATTGCGAGAAACACGTTTTCAGGGGATTTCACCACTCCAGAGTTCGTTGGATATGCAGAACCGGAGATATCTTGGTTTTCGTGGTGTTTCCAGCTGAGATATGCATTTTCTGCGATAATCTTGGTGGGTCTTCTGTCAGAAGTATGCAGGATCTTCGAGAACGCTCTTTTCGAGCTACTTATTGCGACAAACACGTTATCTGGTGTTTTCAGCACTCCACAGTGCGTTTGATATGCAGAACCGGCAATATCTTGGTTTTCGTGGGGTTTCAAGCTGAGATATGCATTTTCTGCGATAATCTTGGTGATACTTCTATCCGAAGTATGCTGAATCATCGAGATCGCTCTGTTCGAGCTAGTTAGTGCGAGAAACACGTTATCTGGTGTTTTTACCACTCCACAGTGCGTTGGATATGCAGAACCGGAGATATTTTGGTTTTCGTCGGGTTTGAAGCTGAGATATGCATTTTCTACGATAAGCTTGGTGAAACATCTGTCCGAAGTATGCAGAAACGTCGAGAGCGCTCTTTTCGAGCTATTTAATGCGAGAAACACGTTTTCTGGGGTTTTCACCACTCCACAGTTCGTTGGATATGCAGAACAGTAGATATCGTGGTTTTCGTGGGGTTTCAAGCAGAGATATGCATTTTCGGCGATAATCTTGGCGAGACTTCTGTCAGAGGTATGCAGAATCATCGAGATCGCACTTTTCGAGCTATTTAATGCGAGAAACACGTTATCTGGTGTTTTCACCACTCCGCAGTTGGTTGGATATGCAGAAACGGCGATAGTTTGGTTTTCGTCGGGTTTCAAGCTGAGATATGCATTTTCTACGATAATCTTGGTGAAACATCTGTCCGAAGTATGCCGAAACATCGAGAGCGCTCTTTTCGAGCTATTTAATGCGATAAACACGTTTTCTGGGGTTTTCACCACTCCACAGTTCGTTGGATATGCAGAACAGTAGATATCTTGGTTTTCGTGGGGTTTCAAGCAGAGATATGCATTTTCTGCGATAATCTTGGTGAGACTTCTGTCAGAAGTATGCAGGATCTTCGAGAACGCTCTTTTCGAGCTATTTAATGCGAGAAACACGATATCTGCTGTTTTCACCACTCCACAGTGCGTTTGATATGCAGAACCAGCGATATCTTGGCTTTCGTGAGGTTTCAAGCTGAGATATGCATTTTTTACGGTAATCTTGGTGAGACTTCTGTCCGAAGTATGAGGAAACATCGAGATTGCTCTATTCGAGCTATTTATTGCGAGAAACACGTTTTCAGGGTGTTTTCACCACTCCACAGTGCGTTTGATATGTAGAACAGGCGATATCTTCATTTTCGTGGTGTTTCCAGCTGAGATATGCATTTTCTGCGATAATCTTGGTGAGACTTCTGTCAGAAGTATGCAGGATCTTCGAGAACGCTCTTTTCGAGCTATTTAATGCGAGAAACACGATATCTGCTGTTTTCACCACTCCACAGTGCGTTTGATATGCAGAACCAGCGATATCTTGGCTTTCGTGAGGTTTCAAGCTGAGATATGCATTTTTTACGGTAATCTTGGTGAGACTTCTGTCCGAAGTATGAGGAAACATCGAGATTGCTCTATTCGAGCTATTTATTGCGAGAAACACGTTTTCAGGGTGTTTTCACCACTCCACAGTGCGTTTGATATGTAGAACAGGCGATATCTTCATTTTCGTGGTGTTTCCAGCTGAGATATGCATTTTCTGCGATAATCTTGGTGAGACTTCTGTCAGAAGTATGCAGGATCTTCGAGAACGCTCTTTTCGAGCTATTTAATGCGAGAAACACGATATCTGCTGTTTTCACCACTCCACAGTGCGTTTGATATGCAGTACCAGCGATATCTTCGTTTTCGGGGGGTTTCAAGCTGAGATATGCATTCCTTACGATAATCTTGGTGAGACTTCTGTCCGAAGTATGCAGAATCATCGAGATCGCACTATTCGAGCTATTTAATGCGAGAAACACGTTCTCTGGTTGTTTTCACCACTCCACAGTGCGTTTGATATGCAGAACCGGCATCATCTTGATTTTCGTGAGGTTTCGAGATGAGATATGCATTTTCTGCGATAATATTGGTGAGACTTCAGTCAGAAGAATGCAGAATCATCTAGATCGCTCTTTTCGAGCTACTTCATGCGAGAAAAACGTTATCCGGTGTTTTCACCACTCCACAGTGCGTTTGATATGCAGAACCAGCGATATATTGGCGTTCGTGGGGTTTCAAGCTGAGATATGCATTTTTTACGATAATCTTGTTGAGACTTCTGTCCGAAGTATGAAGAATCATCGAGATCGCTCTATTCGAGCTATTTAATGCGAGAAACACGTTTTCTGGGGTTTTCACCACTCCACAGTGCGTTTGATATGCTGAACACAGCGATATCTTGGTTTTCGTGGGGTTTCAAGCTGAGATATGCATTTTTTACGATAATTTTGGTGAGAGTTCTGTCCGAAGTTTGCAGAATCATCTAGATCGCTCTGTTCGAGCTACTTAATGCTCGAAACACGCTTTCTGGTGTTTTCACCACTCCACAGTACGTTTGACATGCAGAACCGGAGATATCTTGGTTTCGGTCGGGTTTCAAGCTGAGATATGCATTTTCTACGATAATCTTGGTGACACTTCTGTCAGAAGTATGCAGGATCTTCGAGAACGCTCTTTTCGAGCTACTTATTGCGACAAACACGTTATCTGGTGTTTTCACCACTCCACAGTGCGTATGATATGCAGAACCGGCGATATCTTGGTTTTCGTGGGGTTTCAAGCTGAGATATGCATTTTCTGCGATAATCTTGTTGAGACTTCTGTCCGAAGTATGCTGAAACATCGAGATGGCTCTTTTCGAGCTAGTTAATGCGAGAAAAACCTTATCCGGTGTTTTCACCACTCCACAGTGCGTTTGATATGCAGAACCAGCGATATCTTGGCTTTCGTGGGGTTTCCAGCTGAGATATGCATTTTCTGCGATAATCTTGGTGGGTCTTCTGTCAGAAGTATGCAGGATCTTCGAGAACGCTCTTTTCGAGCTACTTATTGCGACAAACACGTTATCTGGTGTTTTCAGCACTCCACAGTGCGTTTGATATGCAGAACCGGCAATATCTTGGTTTTCGTGGGGTTTCAAGCTGAGATATGCATTTTCTGCGATAATCTTGGTGATACTTCTGTCCGAAGTATGCTGAATCATCGAGATCGCTCTGTTCGAGCTAGTTAGTGCGAGAAACACGTTATCTGGTGTTTTCACCACTCCACAGTGCGTTTGATATGCAGAACAGTAGATATCTTGGTTTTCGTGGGGTTTCAAGCTGAGATATGCATTTTCTGCGATAATCTTGTTGAGACTTCTGTCCGAAGTATGCAGAATCATCGAGATCGCACGTTTCGAGCTATTTAATGCGAGAAACACGTTATCTGGTGTTTTTACCACTCCACAGTGCGTTGGATATGCAGAACCGGAGATATTTTGGTTTTCGTCGGGTTTGAAGCTGAGATATGCATTTTCTACGATAAGCTTGGTGAAACATCTGTCCGAAGTATGCAGAAACGTCGAGAGCGCTCTTTTCGAGCTATTTAATGCGATAAACACGTTTTCTGGGGTTTTCACCACTCCACAGTTCGTTGGATATGCAGAACAGTAGATATCTTGGTTTTCGTGGGGTTTCAAGCAGAGATATGCATTTTCTGCGATAATCTTGGTGAGACTTCTGTTAGAAGTATGCAGAATCATCGAGATCGCACTTTTCGAGCTACTTAATGCGAGAAACACGTTATCTGGTGTTTTCACCACTCCACAGTTGGGTTGATATGCAGAACCGGCGATATTTTGGTTTTCGTCGGGTTTCAAGCTGAGATATGCATTTTCTACGATAATCTTGGTGAAACATCTGTCCGAAGTATGCCGAAACATCGAGAGCGCTCTTTTCGAGCTATTTAATGCGATAAACACGTTTTCTGGGGTTTTCACCACTCCACAGTTCGTTGGATATGCAGAACAGTAGATATCTTGGTTTTCGTGGGGTTTCAAGCAGAGATATGCATTTTCTGCGATAATCTTGGTGAGACTTCTGTCAGAAGTATGCAGGATCTTCGAGAACGCTCTTTTCGAGCTATTTAATGCGAGAAACACGATATCTGCTGTTTTCACCACTCCACAGTGCGTTTGATATGCAGAACCAGCGATATCTTGGCTTTCGTGAGGTTTCAAGCTGAGATATGCATTTTTTACGGTAATCTTGGTGAGACTTCTGTCCGAAGTATGAGGAAACATCGAGATTGCTCTATTCGAGCTATTTATTGCGAGAAACACGTTTTCAGGGTGTTTTCACCACTCCACAGTGCGTTTGATATGTAGAACAGGCGATATCTTCATTTTCGTGGTGTTTCCAGCTGAGATATGCATTTTCTGCGATAATCTTGGTGAGACTTCTGTCAGAAGTATGCAGGATCTTCGAGAACGCTCTTTTCGAGCTATTTAATGCGAGAAACACGATATCTGCTGTTTTCTCCACTCCACAGTGCGTTTGATATGCAGTACCAGCGATATCTTCGTTTTCGGGGGGTTTCAAGCTGAGATATGCATTCCTTACGATAATCTTGGTGAGACTTCTGTCCGAAGTATGCAGAATCATCGAGATCGCACTATTCGAGCTATTTAATGCGAGAAACACGTTCTCTGGTTGTTTTCACCACTCCACAGTGCGTTTGATATGCAGAACCGGCAACATCTTGATTTTCGTGAGGTTTCGAGCTGAGATATGCATTTTCTGCGATAATATTGGTGAGACTTCAGTCAGAAGTATGCAGAATCATCTAGATCGCTCTGTTCGAGCTACTTCATGCGAGAAAAACGTTATCCGGTGTTTTCACCACTCCACAGTGCGTTTGATATGCAGAACCAGCGATATCTTGGCGTTCGTGGGGTTTCAAGCTGAGATATGCATTTTTTACGATAATCTTGTTGAGACTTCTGTCCGAAGTATGAAGAATCATCGAGATCGCTCTATTCGAGCTATTTAATGCGAGAAACACGTTTTCTGGGGTTTTCACCACTCCACAGTGCGTTTGATATGCTGAACACAGCGATATCTTGGTTTTCGTGGGGTTTCAAGCTGAGATATGCATTTTTTACGATAATTTTGGTGAGAGTTCTGTCCGAAGTTTGCAGAAGCATCGAGATCGCTCGTTTCGAGCTATTTAATGCGAGAAACACGTTATCTGATGTTTTCACCACTCCACAGTGCGTTGGATATGCAGAACCGCAGATATTTTGGTTTTCGTCGGGTTTCAAGCTGAGATATGCATTTTCTACGATAAGCTTGGTGAAACATCTGTCCGAAGTATGCAGAAACGTCGAGAGCGCTCTTTTCGAGCTATTTAATGCGAGAAACAGGTTTTCTGGGGTTTTCACCACTCCACAGTTCGTTGGATATGCAGAACCGGAGATATCTTGGTTTTCGTGGTGTTTCCAGCTGAGATATGCATTTTCTGCGATAATCTTGGTGGGTCTTTTGTCAGAAGTATGCAGAATCATCTAGATCGCTCTTTTCGAGCTACTTAATGCTCGAAACACGCTTTCTGGTGTTTTCACCACTCCACAGTACGTTTGACATGCAGAACCGGAGATATCTTGGTTTCGGTCGGGTTTCAAGCTGAGATATGCATTTTCTACGATAATCTTGGTGACACTTCTGTCAGAAGTATGCAGGATCTTCGAGAACGCTCTTTTCGAGCTACTTATTGCGACAAACACGTTATCTGGTGTTTTCACCACTCCACAGTGCTTATGATATGCAGAACCGGCGATATCTTGGTTTTCGTGGGGTTTCAAGCTGAGATATGCATTTTCTGCGATAATCTTGGTGAGACTTCTGTCCGAAGTATGCTGAAACATCGAGATGGCTCTTTTCGAGCTAGTTAATGCGAGAAAAACCTTATCCGGTGTTTTCACCACTCCACAGTGCGTTTGATATGCAGAACCAGCGATATCTTGCTTTCGTGGGGTTTCCAGCTGAGATATGCATTTTCTGCGATAATCTTGGTGGGTCTTCTGTCAGAAGTATGCAGGATCTTCGAGAACGCTCTTTTCGAGCTACTTATTGCGACAAACACGTTATCTGGTGTTTTCAGCACTCCACAGTGCGTTTGATATGCAGAACCGGCAATATCTTGGTTTTCGTGGGGTTTCAATCTGAGATATGCATTTTCTGCGATAATCTTGGTGATACTTCTGTCCGAAGTATGCTGAATCATCGAGATCGCTCTGTTCGAGCTAGTTAGTGCGAGAAACACGTTATCTGGTGTTTTCACCACTCCACAGTGCGTTTGATATGCAGAACAGTAGATATCTTGGTTTTCGTGGGGTTTCAAGCTGAGATATGCATTTTCTGCGATAATCTTGTTGAGACTTCTGTCCGAAGTATGCAGAATCATCGAGATCGCACGTTTCGAGCTATTTAATGCGAGAAACACGTTATCTGGTGTTTTTACCACTCCACAGTGCGTTGGATATGCAGAACCGGAGATATTTTGGTTTTCGTCGGGTTTGAAGCTGAGATATGCATTTTCTACGATAAGCTTGGTGAAACATCCTTCCGAAGTATGCAGAAACGTCGAGAGCGCTCTTTTCGAGCTATTTAATGCGATAAACACGTTTTCTGGGGTTTTCACCACTCCACAGTTCGTTGGATATGCAGAACAGTAGATATCTTGGTTTTCGTGGGGTTTCAAGCAGAGATATGCATTTTCTGCGATAATCTTGGTGAGACTTCTGTTAGAAGTATGCACAATCATCGAGATCGCACTTTTCGAGCTACTTAATGCGAGAAACACGTTATCTGGTGTTTTCACCACTCCACAGTTGGGTTGATATGCAGAACCGGCGATATTTTGGTTTTCGTCGGGTTTCAAGCTGAGATATGCATTTTCTACGATAATCTTGGTGAAACATCTGTCCGAAGTATGCCGAAACATCGAGAGCGCTCTTTTCGAGCTATTTAATGCGATAAACACGTTTTCTGGGGTTTTCACCACTCCACAGTTCGTTGGATATGCAGAACAGTAGATATCTTGGTTTTCGTGGGGTTTCAAGCAGAGATATGCATTTTCTGCGATAATCTTGGTGAGACTTCTGTCAGAAGTATGCAGGATCTTCGAGAACGCTCTTTTCGAGCTATTTAATGCGAGAAACACGATATCTGCTGTTTTCACCACTCCACAGTGCGTTTGATATGCAGAACCAGCGATATCTTGGCTTTCGTGAGGTTTCAAGCTGAGATATGCATTTTTTACGGTAATCTTGGTGAGACTTCTGTCCGAAGTATGAGGAAACATCGAGATTGCTCTATTCGAGCTATTTATTGCGAGAAACACGTTTTCAGGGTGTTTTCACCACTCCACAGTGCGTTTGATATGTAGAACAGGCGATATCTTCATTTTCGTGGTGTTTCCAGCTGAGATATGCATTTTCTGCGATAATCTTGGTGAGACTTCTGTCAGAAGTATGCAGGATCTTCGAGAACGCTCTTTTCGAGCTATTTAATGCGAGAAACACGATATCTGCTGTTTTCACCACTCCACAGTGCGTTTGATATGCAGTACCAGCGATATCTTCGTTTTCGGGGGGTTTCAAGCTGAGATATGCATTCCTTACGATAATCTTGGTGAGACTTCTGTCCGAAGTATGCAGAATCATCGAGATCGCACTATTCGAGCTATTTAATGCGAGAAACACGTTCTCTGGTTGTTTTCACCACTCCACAGTGCGTTTGATATGCAGAACCGGCAACATCTTGATTTTCGTGAGGTTTCGAGCTGAGATATGCATTTTCTGCGATAATATTGGTGAGACTTCAGTCAGAAGTATGCAGAATCATCTAGATCGCTCTGTTCGAGCTACTTCATGCGAGAAAAACGTTATCCGGTGTTTTCACCACTCCACAGTGCGTTTGATATGCAGAACCAGCGATATCTTGGCGTTCGTGGGGTTTCAAGCTGAGATATGCATTTTTTACGATAATCTTGTTGAGACTTGTGTCCGAAGTATGAAGAATCATCGAGATCGCTCTATTCGAGCTATTTAATGCGAGAAACACGTTTTCTGGGGTTTTCACCACTCCACAGTGTGTTTGATATGCTGAACACAGCGATATCTTGGTTTTCGTGGGGTTTCAAGCTGAGATATGCATTTTTTACGATAATTTTGGTGAGAGTTCTGTCCGAAGTTTGCAGAAGCATCGAGATCGCTCGTTTCGAGCTATTTAATGCGAGAAACACGTTATCTGATGTTTTCACCACTCCACAGTGCGTTGGATATGCAGAACCGCAGATATTTTGGTTTTCGTCGGGTTTCAAGCTGAGATATGCATTTTCTACGATAAGCTTGGTGAAACATCTGTCCGAAGTATGCAGAAACGTCGAGAGCGCTCTTTTCGAGCTATTTAATGCGAGAAACAGGTTTTCTGGGGTTTTCACCACTCCACAGTTCGTTGGATATGCAGAACCGGAGATATCTTGGTTTTCGTGGTGTTTCCAGCTGAGATATGCATTTTCTGCGATAATCTTGGTGGGTCTTTTGTCAGAAGTATGCAGAATCATCTAGATCGCTCTTTTCGAGCTACTTAATGCTCGAAACACGCTTTCTGGTGTTTTCACCACTCCACAGTACGTTTGACATGCAGAACCGGAGATATCTTGGTTTCGGTCGGGTTTCAAGCTGAGATATGCATTTTCTACGATAATCTTGGTGACACTTCTGTCAGAAGTATGCAGGATCTTCGAGAACGCTCTTTTCGAGCTACTTATTGCGACAAACACGTTATCTGGTGTTTTCACCACTCCACAGTGCTTATGATATGCAGAACCGGCGATATCTTGGTTTTCGTGGGGTTTCAAGCTGAGATATGCATTTTCTGCGATAATCTTGGTGAGACTTCTGTCCGAAGTATGCTGAAACATCGAGATGGCTCTTTTCGAGCTAGTTAATGCGAGAAAAACCTTATCCGGTGTTTTCACCACTCCACAGTGCGTTTGATATGCAGAACCAGCGATATCTTGGCTTTCGTGGGGTTTCCAGCTGAGATATGCATTTTCTGCGATAATCTTGGTGGGTCTTCTGTCAGAAGTATGCAGGATCTTCGAGAACGCTCTTTTCGAGCTACTTATTGCGACAAACACGTTATCTGGTGTTTTCAGCACTCCACAGTGCGTTTGATATGCAGAACCGGCAATATCTTGGTTTTCGTGGGGTTTCAAGCTGAGATATGCATTTTCTGCGATAATCTTGGTGATACTTCTGTCCGAAGTATGCTGAATCATCGAGATCGCTCTGTTCGAGCTAGTTAGTGCGAGAAACACGTTATCTGGTGTTTTCACCACTCCACAGTGCGTTTGATATGCAGAACAGTAGATATCTTGGTTTTCGTGGGGTTTCAAGCTGAGATATGCATTTTCTGCGATAATCTTGTTGAGACTTC
Source organism: Anthophora plumipes (assembly GCA_951804975.1). NCBI lineage: Eukaryota > Metazoa > Arthropoda > Insecta > Hymenoptera > Apidae > Anthophora > Anthophora plumipes. The sequence goes on along the minus strand of CATORF010000903.1, from coordinate 472,665 downwards.
TGCCCGAAGTATGCAGAATCATCGAGATCGCACGTTTCGAGCTATTTAATGCGAGAAACACGTTATCTGGTGTTTTTACCACTCCACAGTGCGTTGGATATGCAGAACCGGAGATATTTTGGTTTTCGTCGGGTTTGAAGCTGAGATATGCATTTTCTACGATAAGCTTGGTGAAACATCTGTCCGAAGTATGCAGAAACGTCGAGAGCGCTCTTTTCGAGCTATTTAATGCGAGAAACACGTTTTCTGGGGTTTTCACCACTCCACAGTTCGTTGGATATGCAGAACAGTAGATATCGTGGTTTTCGTGGGGTTTCAAGCAGAGATATGCATTTTCGGCGATAATCTTGGCGAGACTTCTGTTAGAGGTATGCAGAATCATCGAGATCGCACTTTTCGAGCTATTTAATGCGAGAAACACGTTATCTGGTGTTTTCACCACTCCGCAGTTGGTTGGATATGCAGAACCGGCGATATTTTGGTTTTCGTCGGGTTTCAAGCTGAGATATGCATTTTCTACGATAATCTTGGTGAAACATCTGTCCGAAGTATGCCGAAACATCGAGAGCGCTCTTTTCGAGCTATTTAATGCGATAAACACGTTTTCTGGGGTTTTCACCACTCCACAGTTCGTTGGATATGCAGAACAGTAGATATCTTGGTTTTCGTGGGGTTTCAAGCAGAGATATGCATTTTCTGCGATAATCTTGGTGAGACTTCTGTTAGAAGTATGCACAATCATCGAGATCGCACTTTTCGAGCTACTTAATGCGAGAAACACGTTATCTGGTGTTTTCACCACTCCACAGTTGGGTTGATATGCAGAACCGGCGATATTTTGGTTTTCGTCGGGTTTCAAGCTGAGATATGCATTTTCTACGATAATCTTGGTGAAACATCTGTCCGAAGTATGCCGAAACATCGAGAGCGCTCTTTTCGAGCTATTTAATGCGATAAACACGTTTTCTGGGGTTTTCACCACTCCACAGTTCGTTGGATATGCAGAACAGTAGATATCTTGGTTTTCGTGGGGTTTCAAGCAGAGATATGCATTTTCTGCGATAATCTTGGTGAGACTTCTGTCAGAAGTATGCAGGATCTTCGAGAACGCTCTTTTCGAGCTATTTAATGCGAGAAACACGATATCTGCTGTTTTCACCACTCCACAGTGCGTTTGATATGCAGAACCAGCGATATCTTGGCTTTCGTGAGGTTTCAAGCTGAGATATGCATTTTTTACGGTAATCTTGGTGAGACTTCTGTCCGAAGTATGAGGAAACATCGAGATTGCTCTATTCGAGCTATTTATTGCGAGAAACACGTTTTCAGGGTGTTTTCACCACTCCACAGTGCGTTTGATATGTAGAACAGGCGATATCTTCATTTTCGTGGTGTTTCCAGCTGAGATATGCATTTTCTGCGATAATCTTGGTGAGACTTCTGTCAGAAGTATGCAGGATCTTCGAGAACGCTCTTTTCGAGCTATTTAATGCGAGAAACACGATATCTGCTGTTTTCACCACTCCACAGTGCGTTTGATATGCAGTACCAGCGATATCTTCGTTTTCGGGGGGTTTCAAGCTGAGATATGCATTCCTTACGATAATCTTGGTGAGACTTCTGTCCGAAGTATGCAGAATCATCGAGATCGCACTATTCGAGCTATTTAATGCGAGAAACACGTTCTCTGGTTGTTTTCACCACTCCACAGTGCGTTTGATATGCAGAACCGGCAACATCTTGATTTTCGTGAGGTTTCGAGCTGAGATATGCATTTTCTGCGATAATATTGGTGAGACTTCAGTCAGAAGTATGCAGAATCATCTAGATCGCTCTGTTCGAGCTACTTCATGCGAGAAAAACGTTATCCGGTGTTTTCACCACTCCACAGTGCGTTTGATATGCAGAACCAGCGATATCTTGGCGTTCGTGGGGTTTCAAGCTGAGATATGCATTTTTTACGATAATCTTGTTGAGACTTCTGTCCGAAGTATGAAGAATCATCGAGATCGCTCTATTCGAGCTATTTAATGCGAGAAACACGTTTTCTGGGGTTTTCACCACTCCACAGTGCGTTTGATATGCTGAACACAGCGATATCTTGGTTTTCGTGGGGTTTCAAGCTGAGATATGCATTTTTTACGATAATTTTGGTGAGAGTTCTGTCCGAAGTTTGCAGAAGCATCGAGATCGCTCGTTTCGAGCTATTTAATGCGAGAAACACGTTATCTGATGTTTTCACCACTCCACAGTGCGTTGGATATGCAGAACCGCAGATATTTTGGTTTTCGTCGGGTTTCAAGCTGAGATATGCATTTTCTACCATAAGCTTGGTGAAACATCTGTCCGAAGTATGCAGGATCTTCGAGAACGCTCTTTTCGAGCTACTTATTGCGACAAACACGTTATCTGGTGTTTTCACCACTCCACAGTGCGTATGATATGCAGAACCGGCGATATCTTGGTTTTCGTGGGGTTTCAAGCTGAGATATGCATTTTCTGCGATAATCTTGGTGAGACTTCTGTCCGAAGTATGCTGAAACATCGAGATGGCTCTTTTCGAGCTAGTTAATGCGAGAAAAACCTTATCCGGTGTTTTCACCACTCCACAGTGCGTTTGATATGCAGAACCAGCGATATCTTGGCTTTCGTGGGGTTTCAAGCTGAGATATGCATTTTTTACGGTAATCTTGGTGAGACTTCTGTCCGAAGTATGAAGAAACATCGAGATCCCTCTATTCGAGCTATTTATTGCGAGAAACAGGTTTTCTGGGGTTTTCACCACTCCAGAGTTCGTTGGATATGCAGAACCGGAGATATCTTGGTTTTCGTGGTGTTTCCAGCTGAGATATGCATTTTCTGCGATAATCTTGGTGGGTCTTCTGTCAGAAGTATGCAGGATCTTCGAGAACGCTCTTTTCGAGCTACTTATTGCGACAAACACGTTATCTGGTGTTTTCAGCACTCCACAGTGCGTTTGATATCCAGAACCGGCAATATCTTGGTTTTCGTGGGGTTTCAAGCTGAGATATGCATTTTCTGCGATAATCTTGGTGATACTTCTGTCCGAAGTATGCTGAATCATCGAGATCGCTCTGTTCGAGCTAGTTAGTGCGAGAAACACGTTATCTGGTGTTTTCACCACTCCACAGTGCGTTTGATATGCAGAACAGTAGATATCTTGGTTTTCGTGGGGTTTCAAGCTGAGATATGCATTTTCTGCGATAATCTTGTTGAGACTTCTGTCCGAAGTATGCAGAATCATCGAGATCGCACGTTTCGAGCTATTTAATGCGAGAAACACGTTATCTGGTGTTTTTACCACTCCACAGTGCGTTGGATATGCAGAACCGGAGATATTTTGGTTTTCGTCGGGTTTGAAGCTGAGATATGCATTTTCTACGATAAGCTTGGTGAAACATCTGTCCGAAGTATGCAGAAACGTCGAGAGCGCCCTTTTCGAGCTATTTAATGCGAGAAACACGTTTTCTGGGGTTTTCACCACTCCACAGTTCGTTGGATATGCAGAACAGTAGATATCGTGGTTTTCGTGGGGTTTCAAGCAGAGATATGCATTTTCGGCGATAATCTTGGCGAGACTTCTGTTAGAGGTATGCAGAATCATCGAGATCGCACTTTTCGAGCTATTTAATGCGAGAAACACGTTATCTGGTGTTTTCACCACTCCGCAGTTGGTTGGATATGCAGAACCGGCGATATTTTGGTTTTCGTCGGGTTTCAAGCTGAGATATGCATTTTCTACGATAATCTTGGTGAAACATCTGTCCGAAGTATGCCGAAACATCGAGAGCGCTCTTTTCGAGCTATTTAATGCGATAAACACGTTTTCTGGGGTTTTCACCACTCCACAGTTCGTTGGATATGCAGAACAGTAGATATCTTGGTTTTCGTGGGGTTTCAAGCAGAGATATGCATTTCCTGCGATAATCTTGGTGAGACTTCTGTTAGAAGTATGCAGAATCATCGAGATCGCACTTTTCGAGCTACTTAATGCGAGAAACACGTTATCTGGTGTTTTCACCACTCCACAGTTGGTTTGATATGCAGAACCGGCGATATTTTGGTTTACGTCGGGTTTCAAGCTGAGATATGCATTTTCGACGATAATCCTGGTGAGACTTCTGTCCGAAGTATGCTTAATTATCGATATCGCTCGTTTCGAGCTATTCAATGCGAGAAACACGTTATCTGGTGTTTTCACCACTCCACAGTGCGTATGATATGCAGAACCGGCGATATCTTGGTTTTCGTGGGGTTTCAAGCTGAGATATGCATTTTCGACGATAATCCTGGTGAGACTTCTGTCCGAAGTATGCTTAATTATCGATATCGCTCGTTTCGAGCTATTCAATGCGAGAAACACGTTATCTGGTGTTTTCACCACTCCACAGTTGGTTTGATATGCAGAACCGGCAATATCTTGGTTTTCGTGGGGTTTCAAGCTGAGATATGCATTTTCTGCGATAATCTTGGTGATACTTCTGTCCGAAGTATGCTGAATCATCGAGATCGCTCTGTTCGAGCTAGTTAGTGCGAGAAACACGTTATCTGGTGTTTTCACCACTCCACAGTGCGTTTGATATGCAGAACAGTAGATATCTTGGTTTTCGTGGGGTTTCAAGCTGAGATATGCATTTTCTGCGATAATCTTGTTGAGACTTCTGTCCGAAGTATGCAGAATCATCGAGATCGCACGTTTCGAGCTATTTAATGCGAGAAACACGTTATCTGGTGTTTTTGCCACTCCACAGTGCGTTGGATATGCAGAACCGGAGATATTTTGGTTTTCGTCGGGTTTGAAGCTGAGATATGCATTTTCTACGATAAGCTTGGTGAAACATCTGTCCGAAGTATGCAGAAACGTCGAGAGCGCTCTTTTCGAGCTATTTAATGCGAGAAACACGTTTTCTGGGGTTTTCACCACTCCACAGTTCGTTGGATATGCAGAACAGTAGATATCGTGGTTTTCGTGGGGTTTCAAGCAGAGATATGCATTTTCGGCGATAATCTTGGCGAGACTTCTGTTAGAGGTATGCAGAATCATCGAGATCGCACTTTTCGAGCTATTTAATGCGAGAAACACGTTATCTGGTGTTTTCACCACTCCGCAGTTGGTTGGATATGCAGAACCGGCGATATTTTGGTTTTCGTCGGGTTTCAAGCTGAGATATGCATTTTCTACGATAATCTTGGTGAAACATCTGTCCGAAGTATGCCGAAACATCGAGAGCGCTCTTTTCGAGCTATTTAATGCGATAAACACGTTTTCTGGGGTTTTCACCACTCCACAGTTCGTTGGATATGCAGAACAGTAGATATCTTGGTTTTCGTGGGGTTTCAAGCAGAGATATGCATTTTCTGCGATAATCTTGGTGAGACTTCTGTTAGAAGTATGCAGAATCATCGAGATCGCACTTTTCGAGCTACTTAATGCGAGAAACACGTTATCTGGTGTTTTCACCACTCCACAGTTGGTTTGATATGCAGAACCGGCGATATTTTGGTTTACGTCGGGTTTCAAGCTGAGATATGCATTTTCGACGATAATCCTGGTGAGACTTCTGTCCGAAGTATGCTTAATTATCGATATCGCTCGTTTCGAGCTATTCAATGCGAGAAACACGTTATCTGGTGTTTTCACCACTCCACAGTGCGTATGATATGCAGAACCGTCGATATCTTGGTTTTCGTGGGGTTTCAAGCTGAGATATGCTTTTTCTGCGATAATCTTGGTGAGACTTCTGTCCGAAGTATGCTGAAACATCGAGATCGCTCTTTTCGAGCTAGTTAATGCGAGAAAAACCTTATCCGGTGTTTTCACCACTCCACAGTGCGTTAGATATGCAGAACCAGCGATATCTTGGCTTTCGTGGGGTTTCAAGCTGAGATATGCATTTTTTACGATAATCTTGGTGAGACTTCTGTCCGAAGTATGAAGAATCATCGAGATCGCTCTATTCGAGCTATTTAATGCGAGAAACACGTTTTCAGGGTGTTTTCACCACTCCACAGTTGGTTTGATATGCAGAACCGGCGATATTTTGGTTTTCGTCGGGTTTCAAGCTGAGATATGCATTTTCTACGATAATCCTGGTGAGACTTCTGTCAGAAGTATGCAGAATCTTCGAGAACGCTCTTTTCGAGCTACTTAATGCGCGAAACTCGTTTTCTGGTGTTTTCACCACTCCACAGTTGGTTTGATATGCAGAACCGGCGATATTTTGGTTTTCGTCGGGTTTCATGCTGAGATATGCATTTTCTACGATAATCTTGGTGAAACATCTGCCCGAAGTATGTAGAAACATCGAGAGCGCTCTTTTCGAGCTACTTAATGCGAGAAACTCGTTATGTTGTGTTTTCACCACTCCACAGTTCGTTGGATATGCAGAACAGTAGATATCGTGGTTTTCGTGGGGTTTCAAGCAGAGATATGCATTTTCTGCGATAATCTTGGCGAGACTTCTGTTAGAAGTATGCAGAATCATCGAGATCGCACTTTTCGAGCTACTTAATGCGAGAAACACGTTATCTGGTGTTTTCCCCACTCCACAGTTGGTTTGATATGCAGAACCGGCGATATTTTGGTTTTCGTCGGGTTTCAAGCTGAGATATGCATTTTCTACGATAATATTGGTGAGACTTCTGTCCGCAGTATGCTGAATCATCGAGATCGCTCTTTTCGAGCTAGTTAGTGCGAGGAACACGTTTTCTGGTGTTTTCACCACTCCACGATACGTTTGTTGGGCAGAACCGTAGATAACTCGGTTTTCGTCGGGTTTCAAGCTGAGATATGCATTTTCTACGATAATCTTGGTGAGACATCTGTCCGAAGTATGCTGAATCATCGAGATCGCTCTTTTCGAGCTAGTTAGTGCGAGGAACACGTTATCTGGTGTTTTCACCACTCCACAGTGCGATTGATATGCAGAACAGTACATATCTTGGTTTTCGTGGGGATTCAAGCTGAGATATGCATTTTCTGCGATAATCTTGTTGAAACTTCTGTCCGAAGTATGCAGAATAATCGAGATCGCTCGTTTTGAGCTATTTAATGCGAGAAACACGTTATCTGGTGTTTTCACCACTCCGCAGTGCGTTGGATATGCAGAACCGGAGATATTTTGGTTGTCGTCGGGTTTTAAGCTGAGATATGCATTTTCTACGATAATCTTGGTGAAACATCTGTCCGAAGTATGCAGAAACATCGAGAACGCTCTTTTCGAGCTATTTAATGCGACAAACTCGTTTTCTGGGGTTTTCACCACTCCACAGTTCGTTGGATATGCAGAACCGGAGATATCTTGGTTTTCGTGGGGTTTCAAGCTGAGATATGCATTTTTTACGGTAATCTTGGTGAGACTTCTGTCCGAAGTATGAGGAAACATCGAGATTGCTCTATTCGAGCTATTTATTGCGAGAAACACACTTTCAGGGTGTTTTCACCACTCCACAGTGCGTCTGATATGTAGAACAGGCGATATCTTCATTTTCGTGGTGTTTCCAGCTGAGATATGCATTTTCTGCGATAATATTGGTGAGACTTCAGTCGGAAGTATGCAGAATCATCTAGATCGCTCTTTTCGAGCTACTTAATGCACGAAACACGTAGTCTGGTGTTTTCACCACTCCACAGTGCGTTTGACATGCAGAACCGGAGATATCTTGGTTTCGGTCGGGTTTCAAACTGTGATATGCATTTTCTACGATAATCCTGGTGTGACTTCTGTCAGAAGTATGCAGAATCATCGAGAACGCTCGTTTCGAGCTACATAATGCGAGAAACACGTTATCTGGTGTTTTCACCACTCCGCAGTGCGTTGGATATGCAGAACCGGAGATATTTTGGTTGTCGTCGGGTTTTAAGCTGAGATATGCATTTTCTACGATAATCTTGGTGAAACATCTGTCCGAAGTATGCAGAAACATCGAGAACGCTCTTTTCGAGCTATTTAATGCGACAAACTCGTTTTCTGGGGTTTTCACCACTCCACAGTTCGTTGGATATGCAGAACCGGAGATATCTTGGTTTTCGTGGGGTTTCAAGCTGAGATATGCATTTTTTACGGTAATCTTGGTGAGACTTCTGTCCGAAGTATGAGGAAACATCGAGATTGCTCTATTCGAGCTATTTATTGCGAGAAACACGCTTTCAGGGTGTTTTCACCACTCCACAGTGCGTTTGATATGCTGAACACAGCGATATCTTGGTTTTCGTGGGGTTTCAAGCTGAGATATGCATTTTTTACGATAACTTTGGTGAGAGTTCTGTCCGAAGTTTGCAGAAGCATCGAGATCGCTCGTTTCGAGCTATTTAATGCAAGAAACACGTTATCTGATGTTTTCACCACTCCACAGTGCGTTGGATATGCAGAACCGCAGATATTTTGGTTTTCGTCGGGTTTCAAGCTGAGATATGCATTTTCTACGATAAGCTTGGTGAAACATCTGTCCGAAGTATGCAGAAACGTCGAGAGCGCTCTTTTCGAGCTATTTAATGCGAGAAACAGGTTTTTTGGGGTTTTCACCACTCCACAGTTCGTTGGATATGCAGAACCGGAGATATCTTGGTTTTCGTGGTGTTTCCAGCTGAGATATGCATTTTCTGCGATAATCTTGGTGGGTCTTTTGTCAGAAGTATGCAGAATCATCTAGATCGCTCTTTTCGAGCTACTTAATGCTCGAAACACGCTTTCTGGTGTTTTCACCACTCCACAGTACGTTTGACATGCAGAACCGGAGATATCTTGGTTTCGGTCGGGTTTCAAGCTGAGATATGCATTTTCTACGATAATCTTGGTGAGACTTCTGTCAGAAGTATGCAGGATCTTCGAGAACGCTCTTTTCGAGCTACTTATTGCGACAAACACGTTATCTGGTGTTTTCACCACTCCACAGTGCGTATGATATGCAGAACCGGCGATATCTTGGTTTTCGTGGGGTTTCAAGCTGAGATATGCATTTTCTGCGATAATCTTGGTGAGACTTCTGTCCGAAGTATGCTGAAACATCGAGATGGCTCTTTTCGAGCTAGTTAATGCGAGAAAAACCTTATCCGGTGTTTTCACCACTCCACAGTGCGTTAGATATGCAGAACCAGCGATATCTTGGCTTTCGTGGGGTTTCAAGCTGAGATATGCATTTTTTACGATAATCTTGGTGAGACTTCTGTCCGAAGTATGAAGAATCATCGAGATCGCTCTTTTCGAGCTATTTAATGCGAGAAACACGTTTTCAGGGTGTTTTCACCACTCCACAGTTGGTTTGATATGCAGAACCGGCGATATTTTGGTTTTCGTCGGGTTTCAAGCTGAGATATGCATTTTCTACGATAATCCTGGTGAGACTTCTGTCAGAAGTATGCAGAATCTTCGAGAACGCTCTTTTCGAGCTACTTAATGCGCGTAACACGTTTTCTGGTGTTTTCACCACTCCACAGTTGGTTTGATATGCAGAACCGGCGATATTTTGGTTTTCGTCGGGTTTCATGCTGAGATATGCATTTTCTACGATAATCTTGGTGAAACATCTGCCCGAAGTATGTAGAAACATCGAGAGCGCTCTTTTCGAGCTATTTAATGCGAGAAACTCGTTATGTTGTGTTTTCACCACTCCACAGTTCGTTGGATATGCAGAACAGTAGATATCGTGGTTTTCGTGGGGTTTCAAGCTGAGATATGCATTTTCTGCGATAATCTTGGCGAGACTTCTGTTAGAAGTATGCAGAATCATCGAGATCGCACTTTTCGAGCTATTTAATGCGAGAAACACGTTATCTGGTGTTTTCACCACTCCGCAGTTGGTTGGATATGCAGAACCGGCGATATTTTGGTTTTCGTCGGGTTTCAAGCTGAGATATGCATTTTCTACGATAATCTTGGTGAAACATCTGTCCGAAGTATGCCGAAACATCGAGAGCGCTCTTTTCGAGCTATTTAATGCGATAAACACGTTTTCAGGGGTTTTCACCACTCCACAGTTCGTTGGATATGCAGAACAGTAGATATCGTGGTTTTCGTGGGGTTTCAAGCAGAGATATGCATTTTCTGCGATAATCTTGGCGAGACTTCTGTTAGAAGTATGCTGAATCATCGAGATCGCTCTTTTCGAGCTAGTTAGTGCGAGAAACACGTTATCTGATGTTTTCACCACTCCACAGTGCGTTTGATATGCAGAACAGTACATATCTTGGTTTTCGTGGGGTTTCAAGCTGAGATATGCATTTTCTGCGATAATCTTGGTGGGTCTTTTGTCAGAAGTATGCAGAATCGTCTAGATCGCTCTTTTCGAGCTACTTAATGCACGAAACACGTTTTCTGGTGTTTTCACCACTCCACAGTACGTTTGACATGCAGAACCGGAGATATCTTGGTTTCGGTCGGGTTTCAAGCTGAGATATGCATTTTCTACGATAATCCTTTTGAGACTTCTGTCAGAAGTATGCAGAATCTTCGAGAACGCTCTCTTCGAGCTATTTAATGCGAGAAACACGTTATCTGGTGTTTTCACCACTCCACAGTGCGTTTGATATGCAGTACCAGCGATATCTTGGTTTTCGTGGGGTTTCAAGCTCAGATATGCATTTTACAGATAATCTTCTTGAGACTTCTGTCCGAAGTATGCAGAATCATCGAGATCGCTCTATTCGAGCTATTTAATGCGAGAAACACGTTCTCTGGTTGTTTCCACCACTCCACAGTGCGTTTGATATGCAGAACCGGCAACATCTTGATTTTCGTGAGGTTTCGAGCTGAGATATGCATTTTCTGCGATAATATTGGTGAGACTTCAGTCGGAAGTATGCAGAATCATCTAGATCGCTCTTTTCGAGCTACTTAATGCACGAAACACGTAGTCTGGTGTTTTCACCACTCCACAGTGCGTTTGACATGCAGAACCGGAGATATCTTGGTTTCGGTCGGGTTTCAAACTGTGATATGCATTTTCTACGATAATCCTGGTGTGACTTCTGTCAGAAGTATGCAGAATCATCGAGAACGCTCGTTTCGAGCTACATAATGCGAGAAACACGTTATCTGGTTTTTTCACCACTCCACAGTGCGTTGGATATGCAGAACCGCAGATATTTTGGTTTTCGTCGGGTTTCAAGTTGAGATATGCATTTTTTACGATAATTTTGGTGAGAGTTCTGTCCGAAGTTTGCAGAAGCATCGAGATCGCTCGTTTCGAGCTATTTAATGCGAGAAACACGTTATCTGATGTTTTCACCACTCCACAGTGCGTTGGATATGCAGAACCGCAGATATTTTGGTTTTCGTCGGGTTTCAAGCTGAGATATGCATTTTATACGATAAGCTTGGTGAAACATCTGTCCGAAGTATGCAGAAACGTCGAGAACGCTCTTTTCGAGCTACTTATTGCGACAAACACGTTATCTGGTGTTTTCAGCACTCCACAGTGCGTTTGATATGCAGAACCGGCAATATCTTGGTTTTCGTGGGGTTTCAAGCTGAGATATGCATTTTCTGCGATAATCTTGGTGATACTTCTGTCCGAAGTATGCTGAATCATCGAGATCGCTCTTTTCGAGCTAGTTAGTGCGAGAAACACGTTATCTGGTGTTTTCACCACTCCACAGTGCGTTTGATATGCAGAACAGTAGATATCTTGGTTTTCGTGGGGTTTCAAGCTGAGATATGCATTTTCTGCGATAATCTTGTTGAGACTTTTGTCCGAAGTATGCAGAATCATCGAGATCGCTCGTTTCGAGCTATTTAATGCGAGAAACACGTTATCTGGTGTTTTTACCACTCCACAGTACGTTTGACATGCAGAACCGGAGATATCTTGGTTTCGGTCGGGTTTCAAGCTGAGATATGCATTTTCTACGATAATCCTGGTGAGACTTCTGTCAGAAGTATGCAGAATCTTCGAGAACGCTCTTTTCGAGCTACTTAATGCGCGAAACACGTTTACTGGTGTTTTCACCACTCCACGGTACGTTTGATGTGCAGAACCGGAGATAACTCGGTTTTCGTCGGGTTTCAAGCTGAGATATGCATTTTCTACGATAATCTTGGTGAGACTTCTGTCAGAAGTATGCAGGATCTTCGAGAACGCTCTTTTCGAGCTACTTATTGCGACAAACACGTTATCTGGTGTTTTCAGCACTCCACAGTGCGTTTGATATGCAGAACCGGCAATATCTTGGTTTTCGTGGGGTTTCAAGCTGAGATATGCATTTTCTGCGATAATCTTGGTGATACTTCTGTCCGAAGTATGCTGAATCATCGAGATCGCTCTTTTCGAGCTAGTTAGTGCGAGAAACACGTTATCTGGTGTTTTCACCACTCCACAGTGCGTTTGATATGCAGAACAGTAGATATCTTGGTTTTCGTGGGGTTTCAAGCTGAGATATGCATTTTCTGCGATAATCTTGTTGAGACTTCTGTCCGAAGTATGCAGAATCATCGAGATCGCTCGTTTCGAGCTATTTAATGCGAGAAACACACTTTCAGGGTGTTTTCACCACTCCACAGTGCGTTTGATATGTAGAACAGGCGATATCTTCATTTTCGTGGTGTTTCCAGCTGAGATATGCATTTTCTGCGATAATATTGGTGAGACTTCAGTCGGAAGTATGCAGAATCATCTAGATCGCTCTTTTCGAGCTACTTAATGCACGAAACACGTAGTCTGGTGTTTTCACCACTCCACAGTGCGTTTGACATGCAGAACCGGAGATATCTTGGTTTCGGTCGGGTTTCAAACTGTGATATGCATTTTCTACGATAATCCTGGTGTGACTTCTGTCAGAAGTATGCAGAATCATCGAGAACGCTCGTTTCGAGCTACATAATGCGAGAAACACGTTATCTGGTGTTTTCACCACTCCGCAGTGCGTTGGATATGCCGAACCGGAGATATTTTGGTTGTCGTCGGGTTTTAAGCTGAGATATGCATTTTCTACGATAATCTTGGTGAAACATCTGTCCGAAGTATGCAGAAACATCGAGAACGCTCTTTTCGAGCTATTTAATGCGACAAACTCGTTTTCTGGGGTTTTCACCACTCCACAGTTCGTTGGATATGCAGAACCGGAGATATCTTGGTTTTCGTGGGGTTTCAAGCTGAGATATGCATTTTTTACGGTAATCTTGGTGAGACTTCTGTCCGAAGTATGAGGAAACATCGAGATTGCTCTATTCGAGCTATTTATTGCGAGAAACACGCTTTCAGGGTGTTTTCACCACTCCACAGTGCGTTTGATATGCTGAACACAGCGATATCTTGGTTTTCGTGGGGTTTCAAGCTGAGATATGCATTTTTTACGATAACTTTGGTGAGAGTTCTGTCCGAAGTTTGCAGAAGCATCGAGATCGCTCGTTTCGAGCTATTTAATGCAAGAAACACGTTATCTGATGTTTTCACCACTCCACAGTGCGTTGGATATGCAGAACCGCAGATATTTTGGTTTTCGTCGGGTTTCAAGCTGAGATATGCATTTTCTACGATAAGCTTGGTGAAACATCTGTCCGAAGTATGCAGAAACGTCGAGAGCGCTCTTTTCGAGCTATTTAATGCGAGAAACAGGTTTTTTGGGGTTTTCACCACTCCACAGTTCGTTGGATATGCAGAACCGGAGATATCTTGGTTTTCGTGGTGTTTCCAGCTGAGATATGCATTTTCTGCGATAATCTTGGTGGGTCTTTTGTCAGAAGTATGCAGAATCATCTAGATCGCTCTTTTCGAGCTACTTAATGCTCGAAACACGCTTTCTGGTGTTTTCACCACTCCACAGTACGTTTGACATGCAGAACCGGAGATATCTTGGTTTCGGTCGGGTTTCAAGCTGAGATATGCATTTTCTACGATAATCTTGGTGAGACTTCTGTCAGAAGTATGCAGGATCTTCGAGAACGCTCTTTTCGAGCTACTTATTGCGACAAACACGTTATCTGGTGTTTTCACCACTCCACAGTGCGTATGATATGCAGAACCGGCGATATCTTGGTTTTCGTGGGGTTTCAAGCTGAGATATGCATTTTCTGCGATAATCTTGGTGAGACTTCTGTCCGAAGTATGCTGAAACATCGAGATGGCTCTTTTCGAGCTAGTTAATGCGAGAAAAACCTTATCCGGTGTCTTCACCACTCCACAGTGCGTTTGATATGCAGAACCAGCGATATCTTGGCTTTCGTGGGGTTTCAAGCTGAGATATGCATTTTTTACGGTAATCTTGGTGAGACTTCTGTCCGAAGTATGAAGAAACATCGAGATCGCTCTATTCGAGCTATTTATTGCGAGAAACAGGTTTTCTGGGGTTTTCACCACTCCAGAGTTCGTTGGATATGCAGAACCGGAGATATCTTGGTTTTCGTGGTGTTTCCAGCTGAGATATGCATTTTCTGCGATAATCTTGGTGGGTCTTCTGTCAGAAGTATGCAGGATCTTCGAGAACGCTCTTTTCGAGCTACTTATTGCGACAAACACGTTATCTGGTGTTTTCAGCACTCCACAGTGCGTTTGATATGCAGAACCGGCAATATCTTGGTTTTCGTGGGGTTTCAAGCTGAGATATGCATTTTCTGCGATAATCTTGGTGATACTTCTGTCCGAAGTATGCTGAATCATCGAGATCGCTCTGTTCGAGCTAGTTAGTGCGAGAAACACGTTATCTGGTGTTTTCACCACTCCACAGTGCGTTTGATATGCAGAACAGTAGATATCTTGGTTTTCGTGGGGTTTCAAGCTGAGATATGCATTTTCTGCGATAATCTTGTTGAGACTTCTGTCCGAAGTATGCAGAATCATCGAGATCGCACGTTTCGAGCTATTTAATGCGAGAAACACGTTATCTGGTGTTTTTACCACTCCACAGTGCGTTGGATATGCAGAACCTTAGATATTTTGGTTTTCGTCGGGTTTGAAGCTGAGATATGCATTTTCTACGATAAGCTTGGTGAAACATCTGTCCGAAGTATGCAGAAACGTTGAGAGCGCTCTTTTCGAGCTATTTAATGCGAGAAACACGTTTTCTGGGGTTTTCACCACTCCACAGTTCGTTGGATATGCAGAACAGTAGATATCGTGGTTTTCGTGGGGTTTCAAGCAGAGATATGCATTTTCGGCGATAATCTTGGCGAGACTTCTGTTAGAGGTATGCAGAATCATCGAGATCGCACTTTTCGAGCTATTTAATGCGAGAAACACGTTATCTGGTGTTTTCACCACTCCGCAGTTGTTTGGATATGCAGAACCGGCGATATTTTGGTTTTCGTCGGGTTTCAAGCTGAGATATGCATTTTCTACGATAATCTTGGTGAAACATCTGTCCGAAGTATGCCGAAACATCGAGAGCGCTCTTTTCGAGCTATTTAATGCGATAAACACGTTTTCTGGGGTTTTCACCACTCCACAGTTCGTTGGATATGCAGAACAGTAGATATCTTGGTTTTCGTGGGGTTTCAAGCAGAGATATGCATTTTCTGCGATAATCTTGGTGAGACTTCTGTTAGAAGTATGCAGAATCATCGAGATCGCACTTTTCGAGCTACTTAATGCGAGAAACACGTTATCTGGTGTTTTCACCACTCCACAGTTGGTTTGATATGCAGAACCGGCGAAATTTTGGTTTTCGTCGTGTTTCAAGCTGAGATATGCATTTTCGACGATAATCCTGGTGAGACTTCTGACCGAAGTATGCTTAATTATCGATATCGCTCGTTTCGAGCTATTCAATGCGAGAAACACGTTATCCGGTGTTTTCACCACTCCACAGTGCGTTAGATATGCAGAACCAGCGATATCTTGGCTTTCGTGGGGTTTCAAGCTGAGATATGCATTTTTTACGATAATCTTGGTGAGACTTCTGTCCGAAGTATGAAGAATCATCGAGATCGCTCTTTTCGAGCTATTTAATGCGAGAAACACGTTTTCAGGGTGTTTTCACCACTCCACAGTTGGTTTGATATGCAGAACCGGCGATATTTTGGTTTTCGTCGGGTTTCAAGCTGAGATATGCATTTTCTACGATAATCCTGGTGAGACTTCTGTCAGAAGTATGCAAAATCTTCGAGAACGCTCTTTTCGAGCTACTTAATGCGCGTAACACGTTTTCTGGTGTTTTCACCACTCCACAGTTGGTTTGATATGCAGAACCGGCGATATTTTGGTTTTCGTCGGGTTTCATGCTGAGATATGCATTTTCTACGATAATCTTGGTGAAACATCTGCCCGAAGTATGTAGAAACATCGAGAGCGCTCTTTTCGAGCTATTTAATGCGAGAAACTCGTTATGTTGTGTTTTCACCACTCCACAGTTCGTTGGATATGCAGAACAGTAGATATCGTGGTTTTCGTGGGGTTTCAAGCAGAGATATGCATTTTCTGCGATAATCTTGGCGAGACTTCTGTTAGAAGTATGCAGAATCATCGAGATCGCACTTTTCGAGCTATTTAATGCGAGAAACACGTTATCTGGTGTTTTCACCACTCCGCAGTTGGTTGGATATGCAGAACCGGCGATATTTTGGTTTTCGTCGGGTTTCAAGCTGAGATATGCATTTTCTACGATAATCTTGGTGAAACATCTGTCCGAAGTATGCCGAAACATCGAGAGCGCTCTTTTCGAGCTATTTAATGCGATAAACACGTTTTCAGGGGTTTTCACCACTCCACAGTTCGTTGGATATGCAGAACAGTAGATATCGTGGTTTTCGTGGGGTTTCAAGCAGAGATATGCATTTTCTGCGATAATCTTGGCGAGACTTCTGTTAGAAGTATGCTGAATCATCGAGATCGCTCTTTTCGAGCTAGTTAGTGCGAGAAACACGTTATCTGATGTTTTCACCACTCCACAGTGCGTTTGATATGCAGAACAGTACATATCTTGGTTTTCGTGGGGTTTCAAGCTGAGATATGCATTTTCTGCGATAATCTTGGTGGGTCTTTTGTCAGAAGTATGCAGAATCGTCTAGATCGCTCTTTTCGAGCTACTTAATGCACGAAACACGTTTTCTGGTGTTTTCACCACTCCACAGTACGTTTGACATGCAGAACCGGAGATATCTTGGTTTCGGTCGGGTTTCAAGCTGAGATATGCATTTTCTACGATAATCCTTTTGAGACTTCTGTCAGAAGTATGCAGAATCTTCGAGAACGCTCTCTTCGAGCTATTTAATGCGAGAAACACGTTATCTGGTGTTTTCACCACTCCACAGTGCGTTTGATATGCAGTACCAGCGATATCTTGGTTTTCGTGGGGTTTCAAGCTCAGATATGCATTTTACAGATAATCTTCTTGAGACTTCTGTCCGAAGTATGCAGAATCATCGAGATCGCTCTATTCGAGCTATTTAATGCGAGAAACACGTTCTCTGGTTGTTTCCACCACTCCACAGTGCGTTTGATATGCAGAACCGGCAACATCTTGATTTTCGTGAGGTTTCGAGCTGAGATATGCATTTTCTGCGATAATATTGGTGAGACTTCAGTCGGAAGTATGCAGAATCATCTAGATCGCTCTTTTCGAGCTACTTAATGCACGAAACACGTAGTCTGGTGTTTTCACCACTCCACAGTGCGTTTGACATGCAGAACCGGAGATATCTTGGTTTCGGTCGGGTTTCAAACTGTGATATGCATTTTCTACGATAATCCTGGTGTGACTTCTGTCAGAAGTATGCAGAATCATCGAGAACGCTCGTTTCGAGCTACATAAAGCGAGAAACACGTTATCTGGTTTTTTCACCACTCCACAGTGCGTTGGATATGCAGAACCGCAGATATTTTGGTTTTCGTCGGGTTTCAAGTTGAGATATGCATTTTTTACGATAATTTTGGTGAGAGTTCTGTCCGAAGTTTGCAGAAGCATCGAGATCGCTCGTTTCGAGCTATTTAATGCGAGAAACACGTTATCTGATGTTTTCACCACTCCACAGTGCGTTGGATATGCAGAACCGCAGATATTTTGGTTTTCGTCGGGTTTCAAGCTGAGATATGCATTTTATACGATAAGCTTGGTGAAACATCTGTCCGAAGTATGCAGAAACGTCGAGAACGCTCTTTTCGAGCTACTTATTGCGACAAACACGTTATCTGGTGTTTTCAGCACTCCACAGTGCGTTTGATATGCAGAACCGGCAATATCTTGGTTTTCGTGGGGTTTCAAGCTGAGATATGCATTTTCTGCGATAATCTTGGTGATACTTCTGTCCGAAGTATGCTGAATCATCGAGATCGCTCTTTTCGAGCTAGTTAGTGCGAGAAACACGTTATCTGGTGTTTTCACCACTCCACAGTGCGTTTGATATGCAGAACAGTAGATATCTTGGTTTTCGTGGGGTTTCAAGCTGAGATATGCATTTTCTGCGATAATCTTGTTGAGACTTTTGTCCGAAGTATGCAGAATCATCGAGATCGCTCGTTTCGAGCTATTTAATGCGAGAAACACGTTATCTGGTGTTTTTACCACTCCACAGTACGTTTGACATGCAGAACCGGAGATATCTTGGTTTCGGTCGGGTTTCAAGCTGAGATATGCATTTTCTACGATAATCCTGGTGAGACTTCTGTCAGAAGTATGCAGAATCTTCGAGAACGCTCTTTTCGAGCTACTTAATGCGCGAAACACGTTTAATGGTGTTTTCACCACTCCACGGTACGTTTGATGTGCAGAACCGGAGATAACTCGGTTTTCGTCGGGTTTCAAGCTGAGATATGCATTTTCTACGATAATCTTGGTGAGACTTCTGTCAGAAGTATGCAGGATCTTCGAGAACGCTCTTTTCGAGCTACTTATTGCGACAAACACGTTATCTGGTGTTTTCAGCACTCCACAGTGCGTTTGATATGCAGAACCGGCAATATCTTGGTTTTCGTGGGGTTTCAAGCTGAGATATGCATTTTCTGCGATAATCTTGGTGATACTTCTGTCCGAAGTATGCTGAATCATCGAGATCGATCTTTTCGAGCTAGTTAGTGCGAGAAACACGTTATCTGGTGTTTTCACCACTCCACAGTGCGTTTGATATGCAGAACAGTAGATATCTTGGTTTTCGTGGGGTTTCAAGCTGAGATATGCATTTTCTGCGATAATCTTGTTGAGACTTCTGTCCGAAGTATGCAGAATCATCGAGATCGCTCGTTTCGAGCTATTTAATGCGAGAAACACGTTATCTGGTGTTTTCACCACTCCACAGTGCGTTTGATATGCAGAACCGGCAATATCTTGGTTTTCGTGGGGTTTCAAGCTGAGATATGCATTTTCTGCGATAATCTTGGTGATACTTCTGTCCGAAGTATGCTGAATCATCGAGATCGCTCTTTTGGAGCTAGTTAGTGCGAGAAACACGTTATCTGGTGTTTTCACCACTCCACAGTGCGTTTGATATGCAGAACAGTAGATATCTTGGTTTTCGTGGGGTTTCAAGCTGAGATATGCATTTTCTGCGATAATCTTGTTGAGACTTCTGTCCGAAGTATGCAGAATCATCGAGATCGCTCGTTTCGAGCTATTTAATGCGAGAAACACGTTATCTGTTGTTTTTACCACTCCACAGTGCGTTGGATATGCAGAACCGGAGATATTTTGGTTTTCGTCGGGTTTGAAGCTGAGATATGCATTTTCTACGATAAGCTTGGTGAAACATCTGTCCGAAGTATGCAGAAACGTCGAGAGCGCTCTTTTCGAGCTATTTAATGCGAGAAACACGTTTTCTGGGGTTTTCACCACTCCGCAGTTCGTTGGATATGCAGAACAGTAGATATCGTGGTTTTCGTGGGGTTTCACGCAGAGATATGCATTTTCTGCGATAATCTTGTCGAGACTTCTGTTAGAAGTATGCAGAATCATCGAGATCGCACGTTTCGAGCTATTTAATGCGAGAAACACGTTATCTGGTGTTTTCACCACTCCGCAGTTGGTTGGATATGCAGAACCGGCGATATTTTGGTTTTCGTCGGGTTTCAAGCTGAGATATGCATTCTCTACGATAATCTTGGTGAAACATCTGTCCGAAGTATGCCGAAACATCGAGAGCGCTCTTTTCGAGCTATTTAATGCGATAAACACGTTTTCTGGGGTTTTCACCACTCCACAGTTCGTTGGATATGCAGAACAGTAGATATCGTGGTTTTCGTGGGGTTTCAAGCAGAGATATGCATTTTCTGCGATAATCTTGGCGAGACTTCTGTTAGAAGTATGCTGAATCATCGAGATCGCTCTTTTCGAGCTAGTTAGTGCGAGAAACACGTTATCTGGTGTTTTCACCACTCCACAGTGCGTTTGATATGCAGTACCAGCGATATCTTGGTTTTCGTGGGGTTTCAAGCAGAGATATGCATTTTCGGCGATAATCTTGTTGAGACTTCTGTCCGAAGTATGCAGAATCATCGAGATCGCTCGTTTCGAGCTATTTAATGCGAGAAACACGTTATCTGTTGTTTTTACCACTCCACAGTGCGTTGGATATGCAGAACCGGAGATATTTTGGTTTTCGTCGGGTTTGAAGCTGAGATATGCATTTTCTACGATAAGCTTGGTGAAACATCTGTCCGAAGTATGCAGAAACGTCGAGAGCGCTCTTTTCGAGCTATTTAATGCGAGAAACACGTTTTCTGGGGTTTTCACCACTCCACAGTTCGTTGGATATGCAGAACAGTAGATATCGTGGTTTTCGTGGGGTTTCACGCAGAGATATGCATTTTCTGCGATAATCTTGTCGAGACTTCTGTTAGAAGTATGCAGAATCATCGAGATCGCACGTTTCGAGCTATTTAATGCGAGAAACACGTTATCTGGTGTTTTCACCACTCCGCAGTTGGTTGGATATGCAGAACCGGCGATATTTTGGTTTTCGTCGGGTTTCAAGCTGAGATATGCATTCTCTACGATAATCTTGGTGAAACATCTGTCCGAAGTATGCCGAAACATCGAGAGCGCTCTTTTCGAGCTATTTAATGCGATAAACACGTTTTCTGGGGTTTTCACCACTCCACAGTTCGTTGGATATGCAGAACAGTAGATATCGTGGTTTTCGTGGGGTTTCAAGCAGAGATATGCATTTTCTGCGATAAGCTTGGTGAAACATCTGTCCGAAGTATGCAGAAACGTTGAGAGCGCTCTTTTCGAGCTATTTAATGCGAGAAACACGTTTTCTGGGGTTTTCACCACTCCACAGTTCGTTGGATATGCAGAACAGTAGATATCGTGGTTTTCGTGGGGTTTCAAGCAGAGATATGCATTTTCGGCGATAATCTTGGCGAGACTTCTGTTAGAGGTATGCAGAATCATCGAGATCGCACTTTTCGAGCTATTTAATGCGAGAAACACGTTATCTGGTGTTTTCACCACTCCGCAGTTGGTTGGATATGCAGAACCGGCGATATTTTGGTTTTCGTCGGGTTTCAAGCTGAGATATGCATTTTCTACGATAATCTTGGTGAAACATCTGTCCGAAGTATGCCGAAACATCGAGAGCGCTCTTTTCGAGCTATTTAATGCGATAAACACGTTTTCTGGGGTTTTCACCACTCCACAGTTCGTTGGATATGCAGAACAGTAGATATCTTGGTTTTCGTGGGGTTTCAAGCAGAGATATGCATTTTCTGCGATAATCTTGGTGAGACTTCTGTTAGAAGTATGCAGAATCATCGAGATCGCACGTTTCGAGCTATTTAATGCGAGAAACACGTTATCTGGTGTTTTCACCACTCCGCAGTTGGTTGGATATGCAGAACCGGCGATATTTTGGTTTTCGTCGGGTTTCAAGCTGAGATATGCATTCTCTACGATAATCTTGGTGAAACATCTGTCCGAAGTATGCCGAAACATCGAGAGCGCTCTTTTCGAGCTATTTAATGCGATAAACACGTTTTCTGGGGTTTTCACCACTCCACAGTTCGTTGGATATGCAGAACAGTAGATATCGTGGTTTTCGTGGGGTTTCAAGCAGAGATATGCATTTTCTGCGATAAGCTTGGTGAAACATCTGTCCGAAGTATGCAGAAACGTTGAGAGCGCTCTTTTCGAGCTATTTAATGCGAGAAACACGTTTTCTGGGGTTTTCACCACTCCACAGTTCGTTGGATATGCAGAACAGTAGATATCGTGGTTTTCGTGGGGTTTCAAGCAGAGAT
Organism: Anthophora plumipes; assembly: GCA_951804975.1. Lineage (NCBI taxonomy): Eukaryota > Metazoa > Arthropoda > Insecta > Hymenoptera > Apidae > Anthophora > Anthophora plumipes. The sequence goes on along the minus strand of CATORF010000903.1, from coordinate 450,546 downwards.
ATGCATTTTCGGCGATAATCTTGGCGAGACTTCTGTTAGAGGTATGCAGAATCATCGAGATCGCACTTTTCGAGCTATTTAATGCGAGAAACACGTTATCTGGTGTTTTCACCACTCCGCAGTTGGTTGGATATGCAGAACCGGCGATATTTTGGTTTTCGTCGGGTTTCAAGCTGAGATATGCATTTTCTACGATAATCTTGGTGAAACATCTGTCCGAAGTATGCCGAAACATCGAGAGCGCTCTTTTCGAGCTATTTAATGCGATAAACACGTTTTCTGGGGTTTTCACCACTCCACAGTTCGTTGGATATGCAGAACAGTAGATATCTTGGTTTTCGTGGGGTTTCAAGCAGAGATATGCATTTTCTGCGATAATCTTGGTGAGACTTCTGTTAGAAGTATGCAGAATCATCGAGATCGCACTTTTCGAGCTACTTAATGCGAGAAACACGTTATCTGGTGTTTTCACCACTCCACAGTTGGTTTGATATGCAGAACCGGCGAAATTTTGGTTTTCGTCGTGTTTCAAGCTGAGATATGCATTTTCGACGATAATCCTGGTGAGACTTCTGTCCGAAGTATGCTTAATTATCGATATCGCTCGTTTCGAGCTATTCAATGCGAGAAACACGTTATCCGCTGTTTTCACCACTCCACAGTGCGTTAGATATGCAGAACCAGCGATATCTTGGCTTTCGTGGGGTTTCAAGCTGAGATATGCATTTTTTACGATAATCTTGGTGAGACTTCTGTCCGAAGTATGAAGAATCATCGAGATCGCTCTTTTCGAGCTATTTAATGCGAGAAACACGTTTTCAGGGTGTTTTCACCACTCCACAGTTGGTTTGATATGCAGAACCGGCGATATTTTGGTTTTCGTCGGGTTTCAAGCTGAGATATGCATTTTCTACGATAATCTTGGTGAAACATCTGTCCGAAGTATGCCGAAACATCGAGAGCGCTCTTTTCGAGCTATTTAATGCGATAAACACGTTTTCAGGGGTTTTCACCACTCCACAGTTCGTTGGATATGCAGAACAGTAGATATCGTGGTTTTCGTGGGGTTTCAAGCAGAGATATGCATTTTCTGCGATAATCTTGGCGAGACTTCTGTTAGAAGTATGCTGAATCATCGAGATCGCTCTTTTCGAGCTAGTTAGTGCGAGAAACACGTTATCTGATGTTTTCACCACTCCACAGTGCGTTTGATATGCAGAACAGTACATATCTTGGTTTTCGTGGGGTTTCAAGCTGAGATATGCATTTTCTGCGATAATCTTGGTGGGTCTTTTGTCAGAAGTATGCAGAATCGTCTAGATCGCTCTTTTCGAGCTACTTAATGCACGAAACACGTTTTCTGGTGTTTTCACCACTCCACAGTACGTTTGACATGCAGAACCGGAGATATCTTGGTTTCGGTCGGGTTTCAAGCTGAGATATGCATTTTCTACGATAATCCTTTTGAGACTTCTGTCAGAAGTATGCAGAATCTTCGAGAACGCTCTCTTCGAGCTATTTAATGCGAGAAACACGTTATCTGGTGTTTTCACCACTCCACAGTGCGTTTGATATGCAGTACCAGCGATATCTTGGTTTTCGTGGGGTTTCAAGCTCAGATATGCATTTTACAGATAATCTTCTTGAGACTTCTGTCCGAAGTATGCAGAATCATCGAGATCGCTCTATTCGAGCTATTTAATGCGAGAAACACGTTCTCTGGTTGTTTCCACCACTCCACAGTGCGTTTGATATGCAGAACCGGCAACATCTTGATTTTCGTGAGGTTTCGAGCTGAGATATGCATTTTCTGCGATAATATTGGTGAGACTTCAGTCGGAAGTATGCAGAATCATCTAGATCGCTCTTTTCGAGCTACTTAATGCACGAAACACGTAGTCTGGTGTTTTCACCACTCCACAGTGCGTTTGACATGCAGAACCGGAGATATCTTGGTTTCGGTCGGGTTTCAAACTGTGATATGCATTTTCTACGATAATCCTGGTGTGACTTCTGTCAGAAGTATGCAGAATCATCGAGAACGCTCGTTTCGAGCTACATAATGCGAGAAACACGTTATCTGGTTTTTTCACCACTCCACAGTGCGTTGGATATGCAGAACCGCAGATATTTTGGTTTTCGTCGGGTTTCAAGTTGAGATATGCATTTTTTACGATAATTTTGGTGAGAGTTCTGTCCGAAGTTTGCAGAAGCATCGAGATCGCTCGTTTCGAGCTATTTAATGCGAGAAACACGTTATCTGATGTTTTCACCACTCCACAGTGCGTTGGATATGCAGAACCGCAGATATTTTGGTTTTCGTCGGGTTTCAAGCTGAGATATGCATTTTATACGATAAGCTTGGTGAAACATCTGTCCGAAGTATGCAGAAACGTCGAGAACGCTCTTTTCGAGCTACTTATTGCGACAAACACGTTATCTGGTGTTTTCAGCACTCCACAGTGCGTTTGATATGCAGAACCGGCAATATCTTGGTTTTCGTGGGGTTTCAAGCTGAGATATGCATTTTCTGCGATAATCTTGGTGATACTTCTGTCCGAAGTATGCTGAATCATCGAGATCGCTCTTTTCGAGCTAGTTAGTGCGAGAAACACGTTATCTGGTGTTTTCACCACTCCACAGTGCGTTTGATATGCAGAACAGTAGATATCTTGGTTTTCGTGGGGTTTCAAGCTGAGATATGCATTTTCTGCGATAATCTTGTTGAGACTTCTGTCCGAAGTATGCAGAATCATCGAGATCGCTCGTTTCGAGCTATTTAATGCGAGAAACACGTTATCTGGTGTTTTTACCACTCCGCAGTACGTTTGACATGCAGAACCGGAGATATCTTGGTTTCGGTCGGGTTTCAAGCTGAGATATGCATTTTCTACGATAATCCTGGTGAGACTTCTGTCAGAAGTATGCAGAATCTTCGAGAACGCTCTTTTCGAGCTACTTAATGCGCGAAACACGTTTACTGGTGTTTTCACCACTCCACGGTACGTTTGATGTGCAGAACCGGAGATAACTCGGTTTTCGTCGGGTTTCAAGCTGAGATATGCATTTTCTACGATAATCTTGGTGAGACTTCTGTCAGAAGTATGCAGGATCTTCGAGAACGCTCTTTTCGAGCTACTTATTGCGACAAACACGTTATCTGGTGTTTTCAGCACTCCACAGTGCGTTTGATATGCAGAACCGGCAATATCTTGGTTTTCGTGGGGTTTCAAGCTGAGATATGCATTTTCTGCGATAATCTTGGTGATACTTCTGTCCGAAGTATGCTGAATCATCGAGATCGCTCTTTTCGAGCTAGTTAGTGCGAGAAACACGTTATCTGGTGTTTTCACCACTCCACAGTGCGTTTGATATGCAGAACAGTAGATATCTTGGTTTTCGTGGGGTTTCAAGCTGAGATATGCATTTTCTGCGATAATCTTGTTGAGACTTCTGTCCGAAGTATGCAGAATCATCGAGATCGCTCGTTTCGAGCTATTTAATGCGAGAAACACGTTATCTGGTGTTTTCACCACTCCACAGTGCGTTTGATATGCAGAACCGGCAATATCTTGGTTTTCGTGGGGTTTCAAGCTGAGATATGCATTTTCTGCGATAATCTTGGTGATACTTCTGTCCGAAGTATGCTGAATCATCGAGATCGCTCTTTTGGAGCTAGTTAGTGCGAGAAACACGTTATCTGGTGTTTTCACCACTCCACAGTGCGTTTGATATGCAGAACAGTAGATATCTTGGTTTTCGTGGGGTTTCAAGCTGAGATATGCATTTTCTGCGATAATCTTGTTGAGACTTCTGTCCGAAGTATGCAGAATCATCGAGATCGCTCGTTTCGAGCTATTTAATGCGAGAAACACGTTATCTGTTGTTTTTACCACTCCACAGTGCGTTGGATATGCAGAACCGGAGATATTTTAGTTTTCGTCGGGTTTGAAGCTGAGATATGCATTTTCTACGATAAGCTTGGTGAAACATCTGTCCGAAGTATGCAGAAACGTCGAGAGCGCTCTTTTCGAGCTATTTAATGCGAGAAACACGTTTTCTGGGGTTTTCACCACTCCACAGTTCGTTGGATATGCAGAACAGTAGATATCGTGGTTTTCGTGGGGTTTCACGCAGAGATATGCATTTTCTGCGATAATCTTGTCGAGACTTCTGTTAGAAGTATGCAGAATCATCGAGATCGCACGTTTCGAGCTATTTAATGCGAGAAACACGTTATCTGGTGTTTTCACCACTCCGCAGTTGGTTGGATATGCAGAACCGGCGATATTTTGGTTTTCGTCGGGTTTCAAGCTGAGATATGCATTCTCTACGATAATCTTGGTGAAACATCTGTCCGAAGTATGCCGAAACATCGAGAGCGCTCTTTTCGAGCTATTTAATGCGATAAACACGTTTTCTGGGGTTTTCACCACTCCACAGTTCGTTGGATATGCAGAACAGTAGATATCGTGGTTTTCGTGGGGTTTCAAGCAGAGATATGCATTTTCTGCGATAATCTTGGCGAGACTTCTGTTAGAAGTATGCTGAATCATCGAGATCGCTCTTTTCGAGCTAGTTAGTGCGAGAAACACGTTATCTGATGTTTTCACCACTCCACAGTGCGTTTGATATGCAGAACAGTACATATCTAGGTTTTCGTGGGGTTTCAAGCTGAGATATGCATTTTCTGCGATAATCTTGGTGGGTCTTTTGTCAGAAGTATGCAGAATCGTCTAGATCGCTCTTTTCGAGCTACTTAATGCACGAAACACGTTTTCTGGTGTTTTCACCACTCCACAGTACGTTTGACATGCAGAACCGGAGATATCTTGGTTTCGGTCGGGTTTCAAGCTGAGATATGCATTTTCTACGATAATCCTGGTGAGACTTCTGTCAGAAGTATGCAGAATCTTCGAGAACGCTCTCTTCGAGCTATTTAATGCGAGAAACACGTTATCTGGTGTTTTCACCACTCCACAGTGCGTTTGATATGCAGTACCAGCGATATCTTGGTTTTCGTGGGGTTTCAAGCTCAGATATGCATTTTACAGATAATCTTCTTGAGACTTCTGTCCGAAGTATGCAGAATCATCGAGATCGCTCTATTCGAGCTATTTAATGCGAGAAACACGTTCTCTGGTTGTTTCCACCACTCCACAGTGCGTTTGATATGCAGAACCGGCAACATCTTGATTTTCGTGAGGTTTCGAGCTGAGATATGCATTTTCTGCGATAATATTGGTGAGACTTCAGTCGGAAGTATGCAGAATCATCTAGATCGCTCTTTTCGAGCTACTTAATGCACGAAACACGTAGTCTGGTGTTTTCACCACTCCACAGTGCGTTTGACATGCAGAACCGGAGATATCTTGGTTTCGGTCGGGTTTCAAACTGTGATATGCATTTTCTACGATAATCCTGGTGTGACTTCTGTCAGAAGTATGCAGAATCATCGAGAACGCTCGTTTCGAGATACATAATGCGAGAAACACGTTATCTGGTGTTTTCACCACTCCACAGTGCGTTGGATATGCAGAGCCGCAGATATTTTGGTTTTCGTCGGGTTTCAAGTTGAGATATGCATTTTTTACGATAATTTTGGTGAGAGTTCTGTCCGAAGTTTGCAGAAGCATCGAGATCGCTCGTTTCGAGCTATTTAATGCGAGAAACACGTTATCTGATGTTTTCACCACTCCACAGTGCGTTGGATATGCAGAACCGCAGATATTTTGGTTTTCGTCGGGTTTCAAGCTGAGATATGCATTTTATACGATAAGCTTGGTGAAACATCTGTCCGAAGTATGCAGAAACGTCGAGAGCGCTCTTTTCGAGCTATTTAATGCGAGAAACAGGTTTTCTGGGGTTTTCACCACTCCACAGTTCGTTGGATATGCAGAACCGGAGATATCTTGGTTTTCGTGGTGTTTCCAGCTGAGATATGCATTTTCTGCGATAATCTTGGTGGGTCTTTTGTCAGAAGTATGCAGAATCATCTAGATCGCTCTTTTCGAGCTACTTAATGCTCGAAACACGCTTTCTGGTGTTTTCACCACTCCACAGTACGTTTGACATGCAGAACCGGAGATATCTTGGTTTCGGTCGGGTTTCAAGCTGAGATATGCATTTTCTACGATAATCCTGGTGAGACTTCTGTCAGAAGTATGCAGAATCTTCGAGAACGCTCTTTTCGAGCTACTTAATGCGCGAAACACGTTTTCTGGTGATTTCACCACTCCACGGTACGTTTGATGTGCAGAACCGGAGATAACTCGGTTTTCGTGGGGTTTCAAGCAGAGATATGCATTTTCTGCGATAATCTTGGCGAGACTACTGTTAGAAGTATGCAGAATCATCGAGATCGCACTTTTCGAGCTATTTAATGCGAGAAACACGTTATCTGGTGTTTTCACCACTCCGCAGTTGGTTGGATATGCAGAACCGGCGATATTTTGGTTTTCGTCGGGTTTCAAGCTGAGATATGCATTTTCTACGATAATCTTGGTGAAACATCTGTCCGAAGTATGCCGAAACATCGAGAGCGCTCTTTTCGAGCTATTTAATGCGATAAACACGTTTTCTGGGGTTTTCACCACTCCACAGTTCGTTGGATATGCAGAACAGTAGATATATTGGTGTTCGTGGGGTTTCAAGCAGAGATATGCATTTTCTGCGATAATCTTGGTGAGACTTCTGTTAGAAGTATGCAGAATCATCGAGATCGCACTTTTCGAGCTACTTAATGCGAGAAACACGTTATCTGGTGTTTTCACCTCTCCACAGTTGGTTTGATATGCAGAACCGGCGATATTTTGGTTTTCGTCGGGTTTCAAGCTGAGATATGCATTTTCTACGATAATCCTGGTGAGACTTCTGTCCGAAGTATGCTTAATTATCGAGATCGCTCGTTTCGAGCTATTCAATGCGAGAAACACTTTATCTGGTGTTTTCACCACTCCACAGTGCGTATGATATGCAGAACCGGCGATATCTTGGTTTTCGTGGGGTTTCAAGCTGAGATATGCTTTTTCTGCGATAATCTTGGTGAGACTTCTGTCCGAAGTATGCTGAAACATCGAGATCGCTCTTTTCGAGCTAGTTAATGCGAGAAACACGTTATCTGGTGATTTCACCACTCCACAGTTTGTTGGATATGCAGAAACGTAGATATCTTGGTTTTCGTGGGGTTTCAAGCTGAGATATGCAATTCCTGCGATAATCTTGGTGAGACTTCTGTCCGAGGTATGCTGAATCACCGAGATCGCTCTTTTCGAGCTACATAATGCGAGAAACACGTTATCTGGTGTTTTCACCACTCCACAGTGCGTTGGATATGCAGAACCGCAGATATCTTGGTTTCGGTCGGGTTTCAAACTGAGATATGCATTTTCTACGATAATCCTGGTGAGACTTCTGTCAGAAGTATGCAGAATCATCGAAAACGCTCGTTTCGAGCTACATAATGCGAGAAACACGTTATCTGGTGTTTTCACCACACCACAGTGCGTTTGATATGCAGAACCGGCGATATCTTGGTTTTCGTGGGGTTTCAAGCTGAGATATGCATTTTCTGCGATAATCTTGGTGAGACTTCTGTCCGAAGTATGCTGAAACATCGAGATCGCTCGTTTCCAGCTATTTAATGCGAGAAACACGTTATCTGGTGTTTTCACCACTCCACAGTGCGTTTGATATGCAGAACCGGCGATATCTTGGTTTTCGTGGGGTTTCAAGCTGAGATATGCATTTTCTGCGATAATCTTGGTGAGACTTCTGTCCGAAGTATGCTGAATCATCGAGATCGCTCTGTTCGAGCTAGTCAGTGCGAGAAACACGTTATCTGGTGTTTTCACCACTCCACAGTGCGTTTGATATGCAGAACCGGCGATATCTTGGTTTTCGTGGGGTTTCAAGCTGAGATATGCATTTTCTGCGATAATCTTGGTGAGACTTCTGTCCGAAGTATGCTGAATCATCGAGATCGCTCTGTTCGAGCTAGTTAGTGCGAGAAACACGTTATCTGGTGTTTTCACCACTCCACAGTGCGTTTGATATGCAGAACAGTAGATATCTTGGTTTTCGTGGGGTTTCAAGCTGAGATATGCATTTTCTGCGATAATCTTGGTGAGACTTCTGTCCGAAGTATGCTGAGTCATCGAGATCGCTCGTTTCGAGCTATTCAATGCGAGAAAAACGTTATCTGGTGTTTTCACCACTCCACAGTGCGTATGATATGCAGAACCGGCGATATCTTGGTTTTCGTGGGGTTTCAAGATGAGATATGCATTTTCTGCGATAATCATGGTGAGACTTCTGTCCGAAGTATGCTGAAACGACGAGATCGCTCGTTTCGAGCTATTTAATGCGAGAAACACGTTATCTGGTGTTTTCACCACTCCACAGTGAGTTTGATATGCAGAACAGTAGATATCTTGGTTTTCGTGGGGTTTCAAGCTGAGATATGCATTTTCTGCGATAATCTTGGTGAGACTTCTGTCCGAAGTATGCAGAATCATCGAGATCGCTCGTTTCGAGCTATTTAATGCGAGAAACACGTTATCTGGTGTTTTTACCACTCCACAGTGCGTTTGATATGCAGAACAGTAGATATCTTCGTTTTCGTGGGGTTTCAAGCTGAGACATGCATTTTCTGCGATAATCTTGTTGAGACTTCTGTCCGAAGTATGCAGAAACATCGAGAGCGCTCTTTTCGAGCTATTTAATGCGAGAAACTCGTTCTCTGGGGTTTTCAACACTCCACAGTTCGTTGGATATGCAGAACCGGAGATATCTTGGTTTTCGTGGGGTTTCAAGCTGAGATATGCATTTCCTGCGATAATCTTGGTAAGACTTCTGTCCGAAGTATGCTGAATCATCTAGATCGCTCTTTTCGTGCTATGTAATGGGAGAAACACGTCATCTGGTGTTTTCACCACACCACAGTGCGTTTGATATGCAGAACCAGCGATATCTTGGTTTTCGTGGCATTTCAAGCTGAGATACGCATTTCCTGCGATAATCTTGGTGAGACTTCTGTCCGAAGTATGCTGAATCATCGAGATCGCTCTTTTCGAGCTAGTTAATGCGAGAAAAACCTTATCCGGTGTTTTCACCACTCCACAGTGCGTTAGATATGCAGAACCAGCGATATCTTGGCTTTCGTGGGGTTTCAAGCTGAGATATGCATTTTTTACGATAATCTTGGTGAGACTTCTGTCCGAAGTATGAAGAATCATCGAGATCGCTCTATTCGAGCTATTTAATGCGAGAAACACGTTTTCAGGGTGTTTTCACCACTCCACAGTGCGTTTGATATGCTGAACACAGCGATATCTTGGTTTTCGTGGGGTTTCAATCTGAGATATGCATTTTTTACGATAATTTTGGTGAGATTTCTGTCCGAAGTATGCAGAATCATCGAGAACGCTCGTTTCGAGCTACATAATGCGAGAAACACGTTATCTGGTGTTTTCACCACTCCACAGTGCGTTGGATATGCAGAACCGCAGATATTTTGGTTTTCGTCGGGTTTCAAGTTCAGATATGCATTTTCTTCGATAACCTTGGCGAAACATCTGCCCGAAGTATGCTGAAACATCGAGATCGCTCTTTTCGAGCTAGTTAATGCGAGAAAAACCTTATCCGGTGTTTTCACCACTCCACAGTGCGTTTGATATGCAGAACAGTACATATCTTGGTTTTCGTGGGGTTTCAAGCTGAGATATGCTTTTTTTACGATAATATTGGTGAGGCTTCTGTCCGAAGTATGCTGAATCATCGAGATCGCTCTGTTCGAGCTAGTTAGTGCGAGAAACACGTTATCTGGTGTTTTCACCACTCCACAGTGCGTTTGATATGCAGAACAGTACATATCTTGGTTTTCGTGGGGTTTCAAGCTGAGGTATGCATTTTCTGCGATAATCTTGGTGAGACATCTGTCCGAAGTATGCAGAAACATCGAGAGCGCTCTTTTCGAGCTATTTAATGCGAGAAACTCGTTTTCTGGGGTTTTCAACACTCCACAGTTCGTTGGATATGCAGAACCGGAGATATCTTGGTTTTCGTGGGGTTTCAAGCTGAGATATGCATTTCCTGCGATAATCTTGGTGAGACTTCTGTCCGAAGTATGCTGAATCATCTAGATCGCTCTTTTCGAGCTGTTTAATGAGAGAAACACGTTATCTGGTGTTTCACCACTCCACAGTGCGTATGATATGCAGAACCGGCGATATCTTGGTTTTCGTGGGGTTTCAAGCTGAGATTTGCATTTTCTGCGATAATCTTGGTGAGACTTCTGTCCGAAGTATGCAGAAACATCGAGAGCGCTCTTTTCGAGCTATTTAATGCGAGAAACTCGTTTTCTGGGGTTTTCAACACTCCACAGTTCGTTGGATATGCAGAACCGGAGATATCTTGGTTTTCGTGGGGTTTCAAGCTGAGACATGCATTTTCTGCGATAATCTTGTTGAGACTCCTGTCCGAAGTATGCAGAAACATCGAGAGCGCTCTTTTCGAGCTATTTAATGCGAGAAACTCGTTTTCTGGGGTTTTCAAAACTCCACAGTTGGTTTGATATGCAGAACCGGCGATATTTTGGTTTTCGTCGGGTTTCAAGCTGAGATGTGCATTTTCTACGATAATATTGGTGAGACTTCAGTCAGAAGTATGCAGAATCATCTAGATCGCTCTTTTCGAGCTAGTTAGAGCGAGAAACACGTTATCTGGTGTTTTCACCACTCCACAGTGTGTTTGACATGCAGAACCGGAGATATCTTGGTTTTCGTCGGGTTTCAAGCTGAGATATGCATTTTCTGCGATAATCCTGGTGAGACTTCTGTCCGAAGTATGCTGAAACATCCAGATCGCTCTTTTCGAGCTAGTTAATGCGAGAAACACGTTATCTGGTGTTTTCACCACTCCACAGTGCGTTTAATATGCAGAACCGGCGATATCCTGGTTTTCGTGGGGTTTCAAGCTAAGATATGCATTTCCTGCGATAATCTTTGTGAGACTTCTGTCCGAAGTATGCTGAATCATCGAGATCGCTCTTTTCGAGCTATTTAATGCGAGAAACACGTTCTCTGGTTGTTTTCACCACTCCACAGTGCGTTTGATATGCAGTACCAGCGATATCTTGGTTTTCGTGGGGTTTCAAGCTGAGATATGCATTTTCTGCGATAATCTTGGTGGACTTCTGTCCGAAGCATGCTGAAACATCCAGATCGCTCTTTTCGAGCTAGTTAATGCGAGAAACACGTTATCTGGTGTTTTCACCACTCCACAGTGCGTTTAATATGCAGAACCGGCGATATCCTGGTTTTCGTGGGGTTTCAAGCTAAGATATGCATTTCCTGCGATAATCTATGTGAGACTTCTGTCCGAAGTATGCTGAATCATCGAGATCGCTCTTTTCGAGCTATTTAATGCGAGAAACACGTTCTCTGGTTGTTTTCACCACTCCACAGTGCGTTTGATATGCAGTACCAGCGATATCTTGGTTTCGGTCGGGTTTCAAGCTAAGATATGCATTTTCTACGATAATCCTGGTGAGACTTCTGTCAGAAGTATGCAGAATCTTCGAGAACGCTCTTTTCGAGCTATTGAATGCGAGAAACACGTTATCTGGTGTTTTCACCACTCCACAGTGCGTTGGATATGCAGAACCGGAGATATTTTGGTTTTCGTCGGGTTTCAAGCTGAGATATGCATTTCCTGCGATAATCTTGGTGAGACATCTGTCCGAAGTATGCTGAATCATCGAGATCGCACTTTTCGAGCTATTTAATGCGAGAAACACGTTCTCTGGTTGTTTGCACCACTCCACAGTGCGTTTGATATGCAGAACAGGCGATATCTTGATTTTCGAGGTGTTTCCAGCTGAGATATGCATTTTCTACGATAATCTTGGTGAGACTTCTGCTAGAAGTATGCAGAATCATCGAGATCGCTCGTTTCGAGCTATTTAATGCGAGAAACACGTTTTCTGGGGTTTTCACCACTCCGCAGTTCGTTTGACATGCAGAACCGGAGATATCTTGGTTTCGGTCGGGTTTCAAGCTGAGATATGCATTTTCTACGATAATCCTGGTGAGACTTCTGTCAGAAGTATGCAGAATCTTCGAGAACGCTCTTTTCGAGCTATTTAATGCGAGAAACACGTTATCTGGTGTTTTCACCACTCCACAGTGCGTTGGATATGCAGAACCGCAGACATTTTGGTTTTCGTCGGGTTTCAAGCTGAGATATGCATTTTCTACGATAAGCTTGGTGAAACATCTGTCCGAAGTATGCAGAAACGTCGAGAGCGCTCTTTTCGAGCTATTTAATGAGAGAAACACGTTATCTGGTGTTTTCACGACTCCACAGTGCGTTTGATATGCAGTACCAGCGATATCTTGGTTTTCGTGGGGTTTCAAGCTGAGATATGCATTTTCTGCGATAATCTTGGTGGACTTCTGTCCGAAGTATGCTGAAACATCGAGATCGCACTTTTCGAGCTGTTTAATGCGAGAAACACGTTATCTGGTGTTTTCACCACTCCACAGTGCGTTTGATATGCAGTACCAGCGATATCTTGGTTTTCGTGGGGTTTCAAGCTGAGATATGCATATTCTGCGATAATCTTGGTGGACTTCTGTCCGAAGTATGCTGAAACATCGAGATCGCTCTGTGCGAGCTAGTTAGTGCGAGAAACACGTTATCTGGTGTTTTCACCACTCCACAGTGCGTTTGATAATGCAGATCCGGCGACATCTTTGATTTCGTCGGCGTTCAAGCTGAGATATGCATTTTCTACGATAATCTTGATGAGACTTCTGTCAGAAGTATGCAGAATCATCGGGATCGTCCTTTTCGAGCTATTTAATGCGAGAAACGCGTTCTCTGGTGTTTTCACCACTCCACAGTGCGTTTGATATGCAGTACCAGCGATATCTTGGTTTCGGTCGGGTTTCAAGCTGAGATATGTATTTTGAACGATAATCCTGGTGAGACTTCTGTCAGAAGTATGCAGAATCTTCGAGAACGCTCTTTCCGAGATATTTAATGCGAGAAATACGTTATCTGGTGTTTTCACCACTCCACAGTGCGTTTGATATGCAGTACCAGCGATATCTTGGTTTTCGTGGGGTATCAAGCTGAGATATGCATATTCTGCGATAATCTTGGTGGACTTCTGTCCGAAGTAGGCTGAAACATCGAGATCGCTCTTTTCGAGCTAGTTAGTGCGAGAAACACGTTATCTGGTGTTTTCACCACTCCACAGTGCCTTTGATATGCAGAACAGTACATATCTTGGTTTTCGTGGGGTTTCAAGCTGAGATATGCATTTTCTGCGATAATCTTGGTGGACTTCTGTCCGAAGTATGCTGAAACATCGAGAGCGCTCTTTTCGAGCTATTTAATTCGAGAAACTCGTTTTCTGGGGTTTTCAACACTCCACAGTTCGTTTGATATGCAGTACCAGCGATATCTTGGTTTTCGTGGGGTTTCAAGCTGAGATATGCATTTTCTGCGATAATCTTGGTGAGACTTCTGTCCGAAGTATGCTGAATCATCTAGATCGCTCTTTTCGAGCTATTTAATGCGAGAAACACGTTATCTGGTGTTTTCACCACACCACAGTGCGTTTGATATGCAGAACCAGCGATATCTTGGTTTTCGTGGCATTTCAAGCTGAGATACGCATTTCCTGCGATAATCTTGGTGAGACTTCTGTCCGAAGTATGCTGAATCATCGAGATCGCTCTTTTCGAGCTAGTTAATGCGATAAAAACCTTATCCGGTGTTTTCACCACTCCACAGTGCGTTAGATATGCAGAACCAGCGATATCTTGGCTTTCGTGGGGTTTCAAGCTGAGATATGCATTTTTTACGATAATCTTGGTGATACTTCTGTCCGAAGTATGAAGAATCATCGAGATCGCTCTATTCGAGCTATTTTATGCGAGAAACACGTTTTCAGGGTGTTTTTACCATTCCACAGTGCGTTTGATGTGCTGAACACAGCGATATCTTGGTTTTCGTGGGGTTTCAATCTGAGATATGCATTTTTTACGATAATTTTGGTGAGATTTCTGTGCGAAGTATGCAGAATCATCGAGATCGCTCGTTTCGAGCTATTTAATGCGAGAAACACGTTATCTGGTGTTTTCACCACTCCACAGTGCGTTGGATATGCAGAACAGGCGATATCTTGATTTTCGAGGTGTTTCCAGCTGAGATATGCATTTTCTACGATAATCTTGGTGAGACTTCTGCTAGAAGTATGCAGAATCATCGAGATCGCTCGTTTCGAGCTATTTAATGCGAGAAACACGTTTTCTGGGGTTTTCACCACTCCGCAGTTCGTTGGATATGCAGAACAGTAGATATCCTGGTTTTCGTGGGGTTTCAAGCAGAGATATGCATTTTCTGCGATAATCTTGGTGAAACATCTGTCCGAAGTATGCAGAAACGTCGAGGGCGCTCTTTTCGAGCTATTTAATGCGAGAAACACGTTTTCTGGTGTTTTCACCACTCCACAGTGCGTTTGACATGCAGAACCGGAGATATCTTGGTTTCGGTCGGGTTTCACGCTGAGATATGCATTTTCTACGATAATCCTGGTGAGACTTCTGTCAGAAGTATGCAGAATCTTCGAGAACGCTCTCTTCGAGCTATTTAATGCGAGAAACACGTTATCTGGTGTTTTCACCACTCCACAGTGCGTTGGATATGCAGAACCGCAGACATTTTGGTTTTCGTCGGGTTTCAAGCTGAGATATGCATTTTCTACGATAAGCTTGGTGAAACATCTGTCCAAAGTATGCAGAAACGTCGAGAGCGCTCTTTTCGAGCTATTTAATGAGAGAAACACGTTATCTGGTGTTTTCACGACTCCACAGTGCGTTTGATATGCAGTACCAGCGATATCTTGGTTTTCGTGGGGTTTCAAGCTGAGATATGCATTTTCTGCGATAATCTTGGTGGACTTCTGTCCGAAGTATGCTGAAACATCGAGATCGCTCTTTTCGAGCTGTTTAATGCGAGAAACACGTTATCTGGAGTTTTCACCACTCCACAGTGCGTTTGATATGCAGAACCGGAGATATCTTGGTTTTCGTGGGGTTTCAAGCTGAGATATGCATTTTCTACGATAATCTTGGTGAGACTTCTGTCCGAAGTATGCAGAAACGTCGAGATCGCTCTATTCGAGCTATTTAATGCGACAAACACGTTATCTGGTGTTTTCAGCACTTCACAGTGCGTTGGATATGCAGAACCGGAGATATCTTGGTTTTCGTGGGGTTTCAAGCAGAGATATGCATTTTCTGCGATAATCTTGGTGAAACATCTGTCCGAAGTATGCAGAAACGTCGAGGGCGCTCTTTTCGAGCTATTTAATGCGAGAAACACGTTTTCTGGTGTTTTCACCACTCCACAGTGCGTTTGACATGCAGAACCGGAGATATCTTGGTTTCGGTCGGGTTTCAAGCTGAGATATGCATTTTCTACGATAATCCTGGTGAGACTTCTGTCAGAAGTATGCAGAATCTTCGAGAACGCTCTTTTCGAGCTATTGAATGCGAGAAACACGTTATCTGGTGTTTTCACCACTCCACAGTGCGTTTGACATGCAGAACCGGAGATATCTTGGTTACGGTCGGGATTCAAGCTGAGATATGCATTTTCTACGATAATCTAGGCGATACTTCTGTCAGAAGTATGCAGAATCTTCGAGAACGCTCTTTTCGAGATACTTAATGCGAGAAACACGTTTTCTGGTGTTTCACCTCCCCACAGTGCGTCTGAAATGCAGAACCGTCGATATCTTGGTTTTCGTGGGGTTTGTAGCTGAGATATGCATTTTCTGCGATAATCTTGGTGAGTCTTCTGTCAGAAGTATGCAGAATCATCTAGATCGCTCTTTTCGAGCTATTTAATGCGACAAACACGTTTTCTTGTGTTTTCACCACCCCACAGTGCGTTTGATATGCAGAACCGGAGATATCTTGGTTTTCGTGGGGTTTGTAGCTGAGATATGCATTTTCTGCGATAATCTTGGTGAGTCTTCTGTCAGAAGTATGCAGAATCATCTAGATCGCTCTTTTCGAGCTATTTAATGCGAGAAACACGTTATCTGGTGTTTTCACCACACCACAGTGCGTTTGATATGCAGAACCAGCGATATCTTGGTTTTCGTGGCATTTCAAGCTGAGATACGCATTTCCTGCGATAATCTTGGTGAGACTTCTGTCCGAAGTATGCTGAATCATCGAGATCGCTCTTTTCGAGCTAGTTAATGCGATAAAAACCTTATCCGGTGTTTTCACCACTCCACAGTGCGTTAGATATGCAGAACCAGCGATATCTTGGCTTTCGTGGGGTTTCAAGCTGAGATATGCATTTTTTACGATAATCTTGGTGATACTTCTGTCCGAAGTATGAAGAATCATCGAGATCGCTCTATTCGAGCTATTTTATGCGAGAAACACGTTTTCAGGGTGTTTTTACCATTCCACAGTGCGTTTGATGTGCTGAACACAGCGATATCTTGGTTTTCGTGGGGTTTCAATCTGAGATATGCATTTTTTACGATAATTTTGGTGAGATTTCTGTGCGAAGTATGCAGAATCATCGAGATCGCTCGTTTCGAGCTATTTAATGCGAGAAACACGTTATCTGGTGTTTTCACCACTCCACAGTGCGTTGGATATGCAGAACAGGCGATATCTTGATTTTCGAGGTGTTTCCAGCTGAGATATGCATTTTCTACGATAATCTTGGTGAGACTTCTGCTAGAAGTATGCAGAATCATCGAGATCGCTCGTTTCGAGCTATTTAATGCGAGAAACACGTTTTCTGGGGTTTTCACCACTCCGCAGTTCGTTGGATATGCAGAACAGTAGATATCCTGGTTTTCGTGGGGTTTCAAGCAGAGATATGCATTTTCTGCGATAATCTTGGTGAAACATCTGTCCGAAGTATGCAGAAACGTCGAGGGCGCTCTTTTCGAGCTATTTAATGCGAGAAACACGTTTTCTGGTGTTTTCACCACTCCACAGTGCGTTTGACATGCAGAACCGGAGATATCTTGGTTTCGGTCGGGTTTCACGCTGAGATATGCATTTTCTACGATAATCCTGGTGAGACTTCTGTCAGAAGTATGCAGAATCTTCGAGAACGCTCTCTTCGAGCTATTTAATGCGAGAAACACGTTATCTGGTGTTTTCACCACTCCACAGTGCGTTGGATATGCAGAACCGCAGACATTTTGGTTTTCGTCGGGTTTCAAGCTGAGATATGCATTTTCTACGATAAGCTTGGTGAAACATCTGTCCAAAGTATGCAGAAACGTCGAGAGCGCTCTTTTCGAGCTATTTAATGAGAGAAACACGTTATCTGGTGTTTTCACGACTCCACAGTGCGTTTGATATGCAGTACCAGCGATAGCTTGGTTTTCGTGGGGTTTCAAGCTGAGATATGCATTTTCTGCGATAATCTTGGTGGACTTCTGTCCGAAGTATGCTGAAACATCGAGATCGCTCTTTTCGAGCTGTTTAATGCGAGAAACACGTTATCTGGAGTTTTCACCACTCCACAGTGCGTTTGATATGCAGAACCGGAGATATCTTGGTTTTCGTGGGGTTTCAAGCTGAGATATGCATTTTCTACGATAATCTTGGTGAGACTTCTGTCCGAAGTATGCAGAAACGTCGAGATCGCTCTATTCGAGCTATTTAATGCGACAAACACGTTATCTGGTGTTTTCAGCACTTCACAGTGCGTTGGATATGCAGAACCGGAGATATCTTGGTTTTCGTGGGGTTTCAAGCAGAGATATGCATTTTCTGCGATAATCTTGGTGAAACATCTGTCCGAAGTATGCAGAAACGTCGAGGGCGCTCTTTTCGAGCTATTTAATGCGAGAAACACGTTTTCTGGTGTTTTCACCACTCCACAGTGCGTTTGACATGCAGAACCGGAGATATCTTGGTTTCGGTCGGGTTTCAAGCTGAGATATGCATTTTCTACGATAATCCTGGTGAGACTTCTGTCAGAAGTATGCAGAATCTTCGAGAACGCTCTTTTCGAGCTATTGAATGCGAGAAACACGTTATCTGGTGTTTTCACCACTCCACAGTGCGTTTGACATGCAGAACCGGAGATATCTTGGTTACGGTCGGGATTCAAGCTGAGATATGCATTTTCTACGATAATCTAGGCGATACTTCTGTCAGAAGTATGCAGAATCTTCGAGAACGCTCTTTTCGAGATACTTAATGCGAGAAACACGTTTTCTGGTGTTTCACCTCCCCACAGTGCGTCTGAAATGCAGAACCGTCGATATCTTGGTTTTCGTGGGGTTTGTAGCTGAGATATGCATTTTCTGCGATAATCTTGGTGAGTCTTCTGTCAGAAGTATGCAGAATCATCTAGATCGCTCTTTTCGAGCTATTTAATGCGACAAACACGTTTTCTTGTGTTTTCACCACCCCACAGTGCGTTTGATATGCAGAACCGGAGATATCTTGGTTTTCGTGGGGTTTGTAGCTGAGATATGCATTTTCTGCGATAATCTTGGTGAGTCTTCTGTCAGAAGTATGCAGAATCATCTAGATCGCTCTTTTCGAGCTATTTAATGCGAGAAACACGTTTTCTTGTGTTTTCAACACTCCACAGTTCGTTTGATATGCAGAAACGGCGATATCTTGATTTTCGTGGTTTTTCCTGCTGAGATATGCATTTTCAGCGATAATCTTGGTGAGTCTTCTGTCAGAAGTATGTAGAATCTTCGAGATCGCTCATTTCGAGCTAGTTAATGCTAGAAACACGTTATCTGGTGTTTTCACCACTACACAGTTCGTTGTATATGCAGAACAGGATATATCTTGGTTTTCGTGGGGTTTCTAGCAGAGATATGCATTATCTGCGATAATCATGGTGAGACTTCTGTTAGAAGTATGCAGAATCATCGAGATCGCACTTTTCGATCTATTTAATGCGAGAAACACGTTGTCTGGTGTTTTCACCACTCCACAGTTGGTTTGATATGCAGAACCGGCGATGTTTGGTTTTCGTCGGGTTTCAAGCTGAGAAATGCATTTTCTGCGATAATCTTGGTGAGACTTCAGTCAGAAGTTTGCAGAAACTTCGAGTTCGCTCTTTTCGAGCAACTTAATGCGAGAAACACGTTATCTGGTGTTTTCACCACTCCACAGTTCGTTGTATATGCAGAACAGGAGATATCTTGGTTTTCGTGGGGTTTCCAGCAGAAATATGCATTTTCTGCGATAATCTTTGTGTTTCATCTATGAGAAGTATGCAGAATCATCCAGAACGCTCTTTTCGATCTATTTAATGCGAGAAACACGTTGTCTGGTGTTTTCACCACTCCACAGTTGGTTTGATATGCAGAACCGGCGATATCTGGGTTTTCGTGGGGTTTCAAGCTGAGATATGCATTTTCTGCGGCAATCTTGGTGAGACTTCAGTCAGAAGTATGCAGAATAATCGAGATCGCTCTTTTCGAGCTACTTAATGCGAGAAACACGTTATCTGGTGTTTTCGGCACTCCACAGTGCGTTTGACATGCAGAACCGGAGATATCTTGGTTACGGTCGGGATTCAAGCTGAGATATGCATTTTCTACGATAATCTTGGCGAGACTTCTGTCAGAAGTATGCAGAATCATCGGGATCGCTCTTTTCGAGCTATTTAAAGCGAGAAACACGTTATCTGGTGTTTTCACCACTCCACAGTGCGTTTGATATGCAGAACCGGCGACATCTTGGCTTTCGTCGGGGTTCAAGCTGAGATATGCATTTTCTGCGATAATCTTGGTGAGTCTTCTGTCAGAAGTATGCAGAACCATCTAGATCTCTCTTTTCGAGCTATTTAATGCGAGAAACACGTTTTCTTGTGTTTTCACCACCCCACAGTGCGTTTGATATGCAGAACCGGAGATATCTTGGTTTTCGTGCGGTTTGTAGCTGAGATATGCATTTTCTGCGATAATCTTGGTGAGTCTTCTGTCAGAAGTATGCAGAATCATCTAGATCGCTCTTTTCGAGCTATTTAAAGCGAGAAACACGTTTTCTTGTGTTTTCACCACCCCACAGTGCGTTTGATATGCAGAACCGGAGATATCTTGGTTTTCGTGGGGTTTGTAGCTGAGATATGCATTTTCGGCGATAATCTTGGTGAGTCTTCTGTCAGAAGTATGCAGAATCTTCGACATCGCTCATTTCGAGCTAGTTAATGCTAGAAACACGTTATCTGGTGTTTTCACCACTACACAGTTCGTTGTATATGCAGAACAGGAGATATCTTGGTTTTCGTGGGGTTTCTAGCAGAGATATGCATTATCTGCGATAATCATGGTGAGACTTCTGTTAGAAGTATGCAGAATCATCGAGATCGCACTTTTCGATCTATTTAATGCGAGAAACACGTTGTCTGGTGTTTTCACCACTCCACAGTTGGTTTGATATGCAGAACCGGCGATGTTTGGTTTTCGTCGGGTTTCAAGCTGAGAAATGCATTTTCTGCGATAATCTTGGTGAGACTTCAGTCAGAAGTATGCAGAATCTTCGAGTTCGCTCTTTTCGAGCAACTTAATGCGAGAAACACGTTATCTGGTTGTTTTCACCACTCCACAGTTCGTTTGATATGCAGAACCGGCGATATCTTGATTTTCGTGGTTTTTCGTGCTGAGATATGCATTTTCAGCGATAATCTTGGTGAGTCTTCTGTCAGAAGTATGCAGAATCATCGAGATCCCTCTTTTCGAGCTATAAAATGAGAGAAACACGTTATCTGGTTGTTTTCACCACTCCACAGTTCGTTTGATATGCAGAACCGGCGATATCTTGATTTTCGTGGTTTTTCGTGCTGAGATATGCATTTTCAGCGATAATCTTGGTGAGTCTTCTGTCAGAAGTATGCAGAATCATCTAGATCGCTCTTTTCGAGCTATTTAATGCGAGAAACACGTTATCTGGTATTTTCACCACTCCACAGTGCGTTTGATATGCAGAACCGGCGATATCTTGATTTTCGTGGTGTGTCCAGCTGAGATATGCATTTTCTGCGATAATCTTGGTGAGTCTTCTGTCAGAAGTATGCAGAATCATCGAGATCGCTCATTTCGAGCTAGTTAATGCGAGAAACACGTTATCTGGTGTTTTCACCACTCCACAGTTCGTTGTATATGCAGAACAGGAGATATCTTGGTTTTCGTGGGGTTTCTAGCAGAGATATGCATTTTCTGCAATAATCTATGTGAGTCTTCTGCCAGAAGTATGCAGAATCATCTAGATCGTTCTTTTCGAGCTATTTAATGCGAGAAACACGATATCTGGTGTTTTCAGCACTCCACAGTGCGTATGATATGCGGAACCGGCGATATCTTGGTTTTCGTGGGGTTTCAAGCTGAAATATGCATTTTCTGCGATAATCTTGGTGAGACTTCAGTCAGAAGTATGCAGAATCGTCGAGATCGCTCATTTCGAGCTAGTTAATGCGAGAAACACGTTATCTGGTGTTTTCCCCACTCCACAGTTCGTTGTATATGCAGAACAGGAGATATCTTGGTTTTCGTGGGGTTTCTAGCAGAGATATGCATTTTCTGCGATAATCTAGATGAGTCTTCTGCCAGAAGTATGCAGAATCATCTAGATCGCTCTTTTCGAGCTATTGAATGCGAGAAACACGATATCTGGTGTTTTCAGCACTCCACAGTGCGTATGATATGCAGAACCGGCGATATCTTGGTTTTCGTGGGGTTTCAAGCTGAAATATGCATTTTCTGCGATAATCTTGGTGAGACTTCAGTCAGAAGTATGCAGAATCTTCGAGATCGCTCATTTCGAGCTAGTTAATGCGAGAAACACGTTATCTGGTGTTTTCACCACTCCACAGTACGTTGTATATGCAGAACAGGAGATATCTTGGTTTTCGTGGGGTTTCTAGCAGAGATATGCATTTTCTGCGATAATCTTGGTGAGACTTCAGTCAGAAATATGCAGAATCTTCTAGATCGCTCTTTTCGTGCTATTTAATGCGAAAAAACAAGTTTTCTGGTGTTTTCAACATTCCACAGTGCGTTTGATATGCAGAACCGATGATATCTTGTTTTTCGTGGTGTTTCCAGCTGAGATATGCATTTTCTGCGATAAACTTGGTGAGTCTTCTGTCAGAAGTATGCAGAATCATCGAGATCCCTCTTTTCGAGCTATTTAATGCGAGAAACACGTTAATTGGTGTTTTCACCACTCCACAGTGCGTTTGATATGCGGAACCAGCGACATCTTGGATTTCGTCGGGTTTCAAGCTGAGACATGCATTTTCTGCGATAATCTTGGTGAGTCTTCTGTCAGAAGTATGCAGAATCATCGAGATCCCTCTTTTCGAGCTAGTTAATGCGAGAAACACGTTATCTGGTGTTTTCACCACTCCACAGTGCGTTTAATATGCAGAACCGGCGACATCTTGGCTGTCGTAGGGTATCAAGCTGAGATATGCATTTTCTGCGATAATCATGGTGAGACTTCTGTCAGAAGTATGCAGAATCATCGGGATCGCTCTTTTCGAGCTATTTAATGCGAGAAACACGTTTTCTGGGGTTTTCACCACTCCACAGTTCGTTGGATATGCAGAACAGGAGATATCTTGGTTTTCGTGGGGTTTCTAGCAGAGATATGCATTTTCTGCGATAATCATGGTGAGACTTCTGTTAGAAGTATGCAGAATCATCGAGATCGCACATTTCGATCTATTTAATGCGAGAAACACGTTATCTGGTGTTTTCACCACTCCACAGTGCGTTTGATATGCAGAACCAGCGATATCTTGGTTTTCGTGGGGTTTCAAGCTGAGATATGCATTTTTTACGATAATCATGGTGAGAATTCTGTCCGAAGTATGCAGAATCATCGAGATCGCACTTTTCGTGCTATTTAATGAAAGAAACAGGATATCTGGTGTTTTCAGCACTCCACAGTGCGTATGATATGCAGAACCGGCGATATCTTGGTTTTCGTGGGGTTTCAAGCTGAGATGTGCATTGTCTGCGATAATCTTGGTGAGACATCTGTCCGAAGTGTGCAGAATCATCGAGATCGCACTTTTTGAGCTATTTAATGCGAGAAAAACCTTATCTGGTGTTTTCACCACCCCACAGTGCGTTTGATATGCAGAACCGGCGATATCTGGGTTTTCGTGGGGTTTCAAGCTGAGATATGCACTTTTTACGATAATCTTGGTGAGACTTCTGTCCGAAGTATGCTTAATCATCGAGATCGCTCTATTCGAACTATTTAATGCGACAAAACGTTATCTGGTGTTTTCAGCACTCCACAGTGCGTTTGATATGCAGAACCAGTGATACCTCAGTTTTCGTGGGGTTTCAAGCTGAGATATGCATTTTCTACGATAATCTTGGTGAGACTTCTCTCAGAAGGATGCAGAATCTTCGAGATCGCTCTTTTCGAGCTACTTAATGCGAGATACACGTTATCTGGTGTTTTCACCACTCCACAGTGCGTTTGACATGCAGTACCGGCGACATCTTGGATTTCGTCGGGGTTCAAGCTGAGATATGCATTTTCTGCGATAATCTTGGTGAGTCTTCTGTAAGAAGTATGCAGAATCATCGAGATCCCTCTTTTCGAGCTATTTAATGCGAGAAACACGTTATCTGGTTGTTTTCACCACTCCACAGTTCGTTTGATATGCAGAACCGGCGATATCTTGATTTTCGTGGTTTTTCGTGCTGAGATATGCATTTTCAGCGATAATCTTGGTGAGTCTTCTGTCAGAAGTATGCAGAATCTTCGAGATCGCTCATTTCGAGCGAGTTAATGCTAGAAACACGTTATCTGGTGTTTTCAGCACTCCACAGTTCGTTGTATATGCCGAACAGGAGATATCTTGGTTTTCGTGGGGTTTCTAGCAGAGATATGCATTATCTGCGATAATCATGGTGAGACTTCTGTTAGAAGTATGCAGAATCATCGAGATCGCACTTTTCGATCTATTTAATGCGAGAAACACGTTGTCTGGTTTTTTCACCACTCCACAGTTGGTTTGATATGCAGAACCGGCGATGTTTGGTTTTCGTCGGGTTTCAAGCTGAGATATACATTTTCTGCGATAATCTTGGTGAGACTTCAGTCAGAGGTATGCAGAATCTACGAGATCGCTCATTTCGAGCTAGTTAATGCGAGAAACACGTTATCTGGTGTTTTCACCACTCCACAGTTCGTTGTATATGCAGAACAGGAGATATCTTGGTTTTCGTGGGGTTTCCAGCTGAAATATGCATTTTCTGCGATAATCTTTGTGTTTCATCTATGAGAAGTATGCAGAATCATCCAGAACGCTCTTTTCGATCTATTTAATGCGAGAAACACGTTGTCTGGTGTTTTCACCACTCCACAGTTGGTTTGATATGCAGAACCGGCGATATCTGGGTTTTCGTGGGGTTTCAAGCTGAGATATGCATTTTCTGCGGCAATCTTGGTGAGACTTCAGTCAGAAGTATGCAGAATAATCGAGATCGCTCTTTTCGAGCTACTTAATGCGAGAAACACGTTATCTGGTGTTTTCGGCACTCCACAGTGCGTTTGACATGCAGAACCGGAGATATCTTGGTTACGGTCGGGATTCAAGCTGAGATATGCATTTTCTACGATAATCTTGGCGAGACTTCTGTCAGAAGTATGCAGAATCATCGGGATCGCTCTTTTCGAGCTATTTAATGCGAGAAACACGTTATCTGGTGTTTTCACCACTCCACAGTGCGTTTGATATGCAGAACCGGCGACATCTTGGCTTTCGTCGGGGTTCAAGCTGAGATATGCATTTTCTGCGATAATCTTGGTGAGTCTTCTGTCAGAAGTATGCAGAACCATCTAGATCTCTCTTTTCGAGCTATTTAATGCGAGAAACACGTTTTCTTGTGTTTTCACCACCCCACAGTGCGTTTGATATGCAGAACCGGAGATATCTTGGTTTTCGTGGGGTTTGTAGCTGAGATATGCATTTTCTGCGATAATCTTGGTGAGTCTTCTGTCAGAAGTATGCAGAATCATCTAGATCGCTTTTTTCGAGCTATTTAATGCGAGAAACACGTTTTCTTGTGTTTTCACCACCCCACAGTGCGTTTGATATGCAGAACCGGAGATATCTTGGTTTTCGTGGGGTTTGTAGCTGAGATATGCATTTTCTGCGATAATCTTGGTGAGTCTTCCGTCAGAAGTATGCAGAATCATCTAGATCGCTCTTTTCGAGCTATTTAATGCGAGAAACACGTTTTCTAGTGTTTTCAACACTCCACAGTTCGTTTGATATGCAGAACCGGCGATATCTTGATTTTCGTGGTTTTTCCTGCTGAGATATGCATTTTCAGCGATAATCTTGGTGAGTCTTCTGTCAGAAGTATGCAGAATCTTCGACATCGCTCATTTCGAGCTAGTTAATGCTAGAAACACGTTATCTGGTGTTTTCACCACTACACAGTTCGTTGTATATGCAGAACAGGAGATATCTTGGTTTTCGTGGGGTTTCTAGCAGAGATATGTATTATCTGCGATAATCATGGTGAGACTTCTGTTAGAAGTATGCAGAATCATCGAGATCACACTTTTCGATCTATTTAATGCGAGAAACACGTTGTCTGGTGTTTTCACCACTCCACAGTTGGTTTGATATGCAGAACCGGCGATGTTTGGTTTTCGTCGGGTTTCAAGCTGAGAAATGCATTTTCTGCGATAATCTTGGTGAGACTTCAGTCAGAAGTATGCAGAATCTTCGAGTTCGCTCTTTTCGAGCAACTTAATGCGAGAAACACGTTATCTGGTTGTTTTCACCACTCCACAGTTCGTTTGATATGCAGAACCGGCGATATCTTGATTTTCGTGGTTTTTCGTGCTGAGATATGCATTTTCAGCGATAATCTTGGTGAGTCGTCTGTCAGAAGTATGCAGAATCATCGAGATCCCTCTTTTCGAGCTATTTAATGAGAGAAACACGTTATCTGGTTGTTTTCACCACTCCACAGTTCGTTTGATATGCAGAACCGGCGATATCTTGATTTTCGTGGTTTTTCGTGCTGAGATATGCATTTTCAGCGATAATCTTGGTGAGTCTTCTGTCAGAAGTATGCAGAATCATCTAGATCGCTCTTTTCGAGCTATTTAATGCGAGAAACACGATATCTGGTGTTTTCAGCACTCCACAGTGCGTATGATATGCAGAACCGGCGATATCTTGGTTTTCGTGGGGTTTCAAGCTGAAATATGCATTTTCTGCGATAATCTTGGTGAGACTTCAGTCAGAAGTATGCAGAATCTTCGAGATCGCTCATTTCGAGCTAGTTAATGCGAGAAACACGTTATCTGGGGTTTTCACCACTCCACAGTACGTTGTATATGCAGAACAGGAGATATCTTGGTTTTCGTGGGGTTTCTAGCAGAGATATGCATTTTCTGCGATAATCTAGGTGAGTCTTCTGCCAGAAGTATGCAGAATCTTCGAGATCGTTCTTTTCGAGCAACTTAATGCGAGAAACACGATATATGGTTGTTTTCACCACTCCACAGTGCGTTTGATATGCAGAACGGGCGACATCTTGATTTTCGTGAGGTTTCAAGCTGAGATATGCATTTTCTGCGATAATCTTGGTGAGACTTCAGTCAGAAATATGCAGAATCTTCTAGATCGCTCTTTTCGTGCTATTTAATGCGAAAAAACAAGTTTTCTGGTGTTTTCAACATTCCACAGTGCGTTTGATATGCAGAACCGATGATATCTTGTTTTTCGTGGTGTTTCCAGCTGAGATATGCATTTTCTGCGATAAACTTGGTGAGTCTTCTGTCAGAAGTATGCAGAATCATCGAGATCCCTCTTTTCGAGCTATTTAATGCGAGAAACACGTTAATTGGTGTTTTCACCACTCCACAGTGCGTTTGATATGCGGAACCAGCGACATCTTGGATTTCGTCGGGTTTCAAGCTGAGACATGCATTTTCTGCGATAATCTTGGTGAGTCTTCTGTCAGAAGTATGCAGAATCATCGAGATCCCTCTTTTCGAGCTAGATAATGCGAGAAACACGTTATCTGGTGTTTTCACCACTCCACAGTCCGTTTAATATGCAGAACCGGCGACATCTTGGCTGTCGTAGGGTATCAAGCTGAGATATGCATTTTCTGCGATAATCATGGTGAGACTTCTGTCAGAAGTATGCAGAATCATCGGGATCGCTCTTTTCGAGCTATTTAATGCGAGAAACACGTTTTCTGGGGTTTTCACCACTCCACAGTTCGTTGGATATGCAGAACAGGAGATATCTTGGTTTTCGTGGGGTTTCTAGCAGAGATATGCATTTTCTGCGATAATCATGGTGAGACTTCTGTTAGAAGTATGCAGAAACATCGAGATCGCCTATTTCGATCTATTTAATGCGAGAAACACGTTATCTGGTGTTTTCACCACTCCACAGTGCGTTTGATATGCAGAACCAGCGATATCTTGGTTTTCGTGGAGTTTCAAGCTGAGATATGCATTTTTTACGATAATCATGGTGAGAATTCTGTCCGAAGTATGCAGAATCATCGAGATCGCACTTTTCGTGCTATTTAATGAAAGAAACAGGATATCTGGTGTTTTCAGCACTCCACAGTGCGTATGATATGCAGAACCGGCGATATCTTGGTTTTCGTGGGGTTTCAAGCTGAGATGTGCATTGTCTGCGATAATCTTGGTGAGACATCTGTCCGAAGTGTGCAGAATCATCGAGATCGCACTTTTTGAGCTATTTAATGCGAGAAAAACCTTATCTGGTGTTTTCACCACCCCACAGTGCGTTTGATATGCAGAACCGGCGATATCTGGGTTTTCGTGGGGTTTCAAGCTGAGATATGCATTTTCTGCGATAATCTTGGTGAGACCTCTGTCCGAAGTATGCAGAAACACCGAGATCGCTCTTTTCGACATATTTAATGCGAGAAACACGTTATCTGGTGATTTCACCACTCCACAGTGCGTTTGATATGCAGAACCAGCGATATCCTGGTTTTCGTGGGGTTTCAAGCTCAGATATGCATTTTATGCGATAATCTTGGTGAGGCTTCTGTCCGAAGTATGCAGAGTCATCGAGATCGTACTTTTCGAGCTATTTAATGCGAGAAACACGTTTTCTGGGGTTTTCACCACACCACAGTTCGTTGGATATGCAGAACAGGTGATATCTTGGTTTTCGTGGGGTTTCAAGCTGAGATATGCACTTTTTACGATAATCTTGGTGAGACTTCTGTCCGAAGTATGCTTAATCATCGAGATCGCTCTATTCGAACTATTTAATGCGACAAAACGTTATCTGGTGTTTTCAGCACTCCACAGCGCGTTTGATATGCAGAACCAGTGATACCTCAGTTTTCGTGGGGTTTCAAGCTGAGATATGCATTTTCTACGATAATCTTGGTGAGACTTCTCTCAGAAGGATGCAGAATCTTCGAGATCGCTCTTTTCGAGCTACTTAATGCGAGATACACGTTATCTGGTGTTTTCACCACTCCACAGTGCGTTTGACATGCAGTACCGGCGACATCTTGGATTTCGTCGGGGTTCAAGCTGAGATATGCATTTTCTGCGATAATCTTGGTGAGTCTTCTGTAAGAAGTATGCAGAATCATCGAGATCCCTCTTTTCGAGCTATTTAATGCGAGAAACACGTTATCTGGTTGTTTTCACCACTCCACAGTTCGTTTGATATGCAGAACAGGAGATATCTTGGTTTTCGTGGGGTTTCTAGCAGAGATATGCATTATCTGCGATAATCATGGTGAGACTTCTGTTAGAAGTATGCAGAATCATCGAGATCGCACTTTTCGATCTATTTAATGCGAGAAACACGTTGTCTGGTTTTTTCACCACTCCACAGTTGGTTTGATATGCAGAACCGGCGATGTTTGGTTTTCGTCGGGTTTCAAGCTGAGATATACATTTTCTGCGATAATCTTGGTGAGACTTCAGTCAGAGGTATGCAGAATCTACGAGATCGCTCATTTCGTGCTAGTTAATGCGAGAAACACGTTATCTGGTGTTTTCACCACTCCACAGTTCGTTGTATATGCAGAACAGGAGATATCTTGGTTTTCGTGGGGTTTCCAGCTGAAATATGCATTTTCTGCGATAATCTTTGTGTTTCATCCATGAGAAGTATGCAGAATCATCCAGAACGCTCTTTTCGATCTATTTAATGCGAGAAACACGTTGTCTGGTGTTTTCACCACTCCACAGTTGGTTTGATATGCAGAACCGGCGATATCTGGGTTTTCGTGGGGTTTCAAGCTGAGATATGCATTTTCTGCGATAATCTTGGTGAGACTTCAGTCAGAGGTATGCAGAATCTACGAGATCGCTCATTTCGAGCTAGTTAATGCGAGAAACACGTTATCTGGTGTTTTCACCACTCCACAGTTCGTTGTATATGCAGAACAGGAGATATCTTGGTTTTCGTGGGGTTTCCAGCTGAAATATGCATTTTCTGCGATAATCTTTGTGTTTCATCTATGAGAAGTATGCAGAATCATCCAGAACGCTCTTTTCGATCTATTTAATGCGAGAAACACGTTGTCTGGTGTTTTCACCACTCCACAGTTGGTTTGATATGCAGAACCGGCGATATCTGTATTTTCGTGGGGTTTCAAGCTGAGATATGCATTTTCTGCGGCAATCTTGGTGAGACTTCAGTCAGAAGTATGCAGAATAATCGAGATCGCTCTTTTCGAGCTACTTAATGCGAGAAACACGTTATCTGGTGTTTTCGGCACTCCACAGTGCGTTTGACATGCAGAACCGGAGATATCTTGGTTACGGTCGGGATTCAAGCTGAGATATGCATTTTCTACGATAATCTTGGCGAGACTTCTGTCAGAAGTATGCAGAATCATCGGGATCGCTCTTTTCGAGCTATTTAATGCGAGAAACACGTTATCTGGTGTTTTCACCACCCCACAGTGCGTTTGATATGCAGAACCGGAGATATCTTGGTTTTCGTGGGGTTTGTAGCTGAGATATGCATTTTCTGCGATAATCTTGGTGAGTCTTCCGTCAGAAGTATGCAGAATCATCTAGATCGCTCTTTTCGAGCTATTTAATGCGAGAAACACGTTTTCTAGTGTTTTCAACACTCCACAGTTCGTTTGATATGCAGAACCGGCGATATCTTGATTTTCGTGGTTTTTCCTGCTGAGATATGCATTTTCAGCGATAATCTTGGTGAGTCTTCTGTCAGAAGTATGCAGAATCTTCGACATCGCTCATTTCGAGCTAGTTAATGCTAGAAACACGTTATCTGGTGTTTTCACCACTACACAGTTCGTTGTATATGCAGAACAGGAGATATCTTGGTTTTCGTGGGGTTTCTAGCAGAGATATGTATTATCTGCGATAATCATGGTGAGACTTCTGTTAGAAGTATGCAGAATCATCGAGATCACACTTTTCGATCTATTTAATGCGAGAAACACGTTGTCTGGTGTTTTCACCACTCCACAGTTGGTTTGATATGCAGAACCGGCGATGTTTGGTTTTCGTCGGGTTTCAAGCTGAGAAATGCATTTTCTGCGATAATCTTGGTGAGACTTCAGTCAGAAGTATGCAGAATCTTCGAGTTCGCTCTTTTCGAGCAACTTAATGCGAGAAACACGTTATCTGGTTGTTTTCACCACTCCACAGTTCGTTTGATATGCAGAACCGGCGATATCTTGATTTTCGTGGTTTTTCGTGCTGAGATATGCATTTTCAGCGATAATCTTGGTGAGTCTTCTGTCAGAAGTATGCAGAATCATCGAGATCCCTCTTTTCGAGCTATTTAATGAGAGAAACACGTTATCTGGTTGTTTTCACCACTCCACAGTTCGTTTGATATGCAGAACCGGCGATATCTTGATTTTCGTGGTTTTTCGTGCTGAGATATGCATTTTCAGCGATAATCTTGGTGAGTCTTCTGTCAGAAGTATGCAGAACCATCTAGATCGCTCATTTCGAGCTAGTTAATGCGAGAAACACGTTATCTGGTGTTTTCACCACTCCACAGTTCGTTGTATATGCAGAACAGGAGATATCTTGGTTTTCGTGGGGTTTTTAGCAGAGATATGCATTTTCTGCGATAATCTATGTGAGTCTTCTGCCAGAAGTATGCAGAATCATCTAGATCGCTCTTTTCGAGCTATTTAATGCGAGAAACACGACATCTGGTGTTTTCAGCACTCCACAGTGCGTATGATATGCAGAACCGGCGATATCTTGGTTTTCGTGGGGTTTCAAGCTGAAATATGCATTTTCTGCGATAATCTTGGTGAGACTTCAGTCAGAAGTATGCAGAATCGTCGAGATCGCTCATTTCGAGCTAGTTAATGCGAGAAACACGTTATCTGGTGTTTTCCCCACTCCACAGTTCGTTGTATATGCAGAACAGGAGATATCTTGGTTTTCGTGGGGTTTCTAGCAGAGATATGCATTTTCTGCGATAATCTAGATGAGTCTTCTGCCAGAAGTATGCAGAATCATCTAGATCGCTCTTTTCGAGCTATTTAATGCGAGAAACACGATATATGGTTGTTTTCACCACTCCACAGTGCGTTTGATATGCGGAACCAGCGACATCTTGGATTTCGTCGGGTTTCAAGCTGAGACATGCATTTTCTGCGATAATCTTGGTGAGTCTTCTGTCAGAAGTATGCAGAATCATCGAGATCCCTCTTTTCGAGCTAGTTAATGCGAGAAACACGTTATCTGGTGTTTTCACCACTCCACAGTGCGTTTAATATGCAGAACCGGCGACATGTTGGCTGTCGTAGGGTATCAAGCTGAGATATGCATTTTCTGCGATAATCATGGTGAGACTTCTGTCAGAAGTATGCAGAATCGTCGAGATCGCTCATTTCGAGCTAGTTAATGCGAGAAACACGTTATCTGGTGTTTTCCCCACTCCACAGTTCGTTGTATATGCAGAACAGGAGATATCTTGGTTTTCGTGGGGTTTCTAGCAGAGATATGCATTTTCTGCGATAATCTAGGTGAGTCTTCTGCCAGAAGTATGCAGAATCTTCGAGATCGTTCTTTTCGAGCAACTTAATGCGAGAAACACGATATATGGTTGTTTTCACCACTCCACAGTGCGTTTGATATGCAGAACGGGCGACATCTTGATTTTCGTGAGGTTTCAAGCTGAGATATGCATTTTCTGCGATAATCTTGGTGAGACTTCAGTCAGAAATATGCAGAATCTTCCAGATCGCTCTTTTCGTGCTATTTAATGCGAAAAAACAAGTTTTCTGGTGTTTTCAACATTCCACAGTGCGTTTGATATGCAGAACCGATGATATCTTGTTTTTCGTGGTGTTTCCAGCTGAGATTTGCATTTTCTGCGATAAACTTGGTGAGTCTTCTGTCAGAAGTATGCAGAATCATCGAGATCCCTCTTTTCGAGCTATTTAATGCGAGAAACACGTTAATTGGTGTTTTCACCACTCCACAGTGCGTTTGATATGCGGAACCAGCGACATCTTGGATTTCGTCGTGTTTCAAGCTGAGACATGCATTTTCTGCGATAATCTTGGTGAGTCTTCTGTCAGAAGTATGCAGAATCATCGAGATCCCTCTTTTCGAGCTAGTTAATGCGAGAAACACGTTATCTGGTGTTTTCATCACTCCACAGTGCGTTTAATATGCAGAACCGGCGACATCTTGGCTGTCGTAGGGTATCAAGCTGAGATATGCATTTTCTGCGATAATCATGGTGAGAATTCTGTCAGAAGTATACAGAATCATCGGGATCGCTCTTTTCGAGCTATCTAATGCGAGAAACACGTTTTCTGGGGTTTTCACCACTCCACAGTTCGTTGGATATGCAGAACAGGAGATATCTTGGTTTTCGTGGGGTTTCTAGCAGAGATATGCATTTTCTATGATAATCATGGTGAGACTTCTGTTAGAAGTATGCAGAATCATCGAGATCGCACATTTCGATCTATTTAATGCGAGAAACACGTTATCTGGTGTTTTCACCACTCCACAGTGCGTTTGATATGCAGAACCAGCGATATCTTGGTTTTCGTGGGGTTTCAAGCTGAGATATGCATTTTCTGCGATAATCATGGTGAGAATTCTGTCAGAAGTATACAGAATCATCGGGATCGCTCTTTTTGAGCTATTTAATGCGAGAAAAACCTTATCTGGTGTTTTCACCACCCCACAGTGCGTTTGATATGCAGAACCGGCGATATCTGGGTTTTCGTGGGGTTTCAAGCTGAGATATGCATTTTCTGCGATAATCTTGGTGAGACCTCTGTCCGAAGTATGCAGAAACACCGAGATCGCTCTTTTCGACATATTTAATGCGAGAAACACGTTATCTGGTGATTTCACCACTCCACAGTGCGTTTGATATGCAGAACCAGTGATACCTCAGTTTTCGTGGGGTTTCAAGCTGAGATATGCATTTTCTACGATAATCTTGGTGAGACTTCTCTCAGAAGGATGCAGAATCTTCGAGATCGCTCTTTTCGAGCTACTTAATGCGAGATACACGTTATCTGGTTTTTTCACCACTCCACAGTTGGTTTGATATGCAGAACCGGCGATGTTTGGTTTTCGTCGGGTTTCAAGCTGAGATATACATTTTCTGCGATAATCTTGGTGAGACTTCAGTCAGAGGTATGCAGAATCTACGAGATCGCTCATTTCGAGCTAGTTAATGCGAGAAACACGTTATCTGGTGTTTTCACCACTCCACAGTTCGTTGTATATGCAGAACAGGAGATATCTTGGTTTTCGTGGGGTTTCCAGCTGAAATATGCATTTTCTGCGATAATCTTTGTGTTTCATCTATGAGAAGTATGCAGAATCATCCAGAACGCTCTTTTCGATCTATTTAATGCGAGAAACACGTTGTCTGGTGTTTTCACCACTCCACAGTTGGTTTGATATGCAGAACCGGCGATATCTGGGTTTTCGTGGGGTTTCAAGCTGAGATATGCATTTTCTGCGGCAATCTTGGTGAGATTTCAGTCAGAAGTATGCAGAATAATCGAGATCGCTCTTTTCGAGCTACTTAATGCGAGAAACACGTTATCTGGTGTTTTCGGCACTCCACAGTGCGTTTGACATGCAGAACCGGAGATATCTTGGTTACGGTCGGGATTCAAGCTGAGATATGCATTTTCTACGATAATCTTGGCGAGACTTCTGTCAGAAGTATGCAGAATCATCGGGATCGCTCTTTTCGAGCTATTTAATGCGAGAAACACGTTATCTGGTGTTTTCACCACTCCACAGTGCGTTTGATATGCAGAACCGGCGACATCTTGGCTTTCGTCGGGGTTCAAGCTGAGATATGCATTTTCTGCGATAATCTTGGTGAGTCTTCTGTCAGAAGTATGCAGAACCATCTAGATCTCTCTTTTCGAGCTATTTAATGCGAGAAACACGTTTTCTTGTGTTTTCACCACCCCACAGTGCGTTTGATATGCAGAACCGGAGATATCTTGGTTTTCGTGGGGTTTGTAGCTGAGATATGCATTTTCTGCGATAATCTTGGTGAGTCTTCTGTCAGAAGTATGCAGAATCATCTAGATCGCTCTGTTCGAGCTATTTAATGCGAGAAACACGTTTTCTAGTGTTTTCAACACTCCACAGTTCGTTTGATATGCAGAACCGGCGATATCTTGATTTTCGTGGTTTTTCCTGCTGAGATATGCATTTTCAGCGATAATCTTGGTGAGTCTTCTGTCAGAAGTATGCAGAATCTTCGACATCGCTCATTTCGAGCTAGTTAATGCTAGAAACACGTTATCTGGTGTTTTCACCACTACACAGTTCGTTGTATATGCAGAACAGGAGATATCTTGGTTTTCGTGGGGTTTCTAGCAGAGAAATGCATTATCTGCGATAATCATGGTGAGACTTCTGTTAGAAGTATGCAGAATCATCGAGATCGCACTTTTCGATCTATTTAATGCGAGAAACACGTTGTCTGGTGTTTTCACCACTCCACAGTTGGTTTGATATGCAGAACCGGCGATGTTTGGTTTTCGTCGGGTTTCAAGCTGAGAAATGCATTTTCTGCGATAATCTTGGTGAGACTTCAGTCAGAAGTATGCAGAATCTTCGAGTTCGCTCTTTTCGAGCAACTTAATGCGAGAAACACGTTATCTGGTTGTTTTCACCACTCCACAGTTCGTTTGATATGCAGAACCGGCGATATCTTGATTTTCGTGGTTTTTCGTGCTGAGATATGCATTTTCAGCGATAATCTTGGTGAGTCTTCTGTCAGAAGTATGCAGAATCATCGAGATCCCTCTGTTCGAGCTATTTAATGAGAGAAACACGTTATCTGGTTGTTTTCACCACTCCACAGTTCGTTTGATATGCAGAACCGGCGATATCTTGATTTTCGTGGTTTTTCGTGCTGAGATATGCATTTTCAGCGATAATCTTGGTGAGTCTTCTGTCAGAAGTATGCAGAATCATCTAGATCGCTCATTTCGAGCTAGTTAATGCGAGAAACACGTTATCTGGTGTTTTCACCACTCCACAGTTCGTTGTATATGCAGAACAGGAGATATCTTGGTTTTCGTGGGGTTTCTAGCAGAGATATGCATTTTCTGCGATAATCTATGTGAGTCTTCTGCCAGAAGTATGCAGAATCATCTAGATCGCTCTGTTCGAGCTATTTAATGCGAGAAACACGTTTTCTAGTGTTTTCAACACTCCACAGTTCGTTTGATATGCAGAACCGGCGATACCTTGATTTTCGTGGTTTTTCCTGCTGAGATATGCATTTTCAGCGATAATCTTGGTGAGTCTTCTGTCAGAAGTATGCAGAATCTTCGACATCGCTCATTTCGAGCTAGTTAATGCTAGAAACACGTTATCTGGTGTTTTCACCACTACACAGTTCGTTGTATATGCAGAACAGGAGATATCTTGGTTTTCGTGGGGTTTCTAGCAGAGATATGCATTATCTGCGATAATCATGGTGAGACTTCTGTTAGAAGTATGCAGAATCATCGAGATCGCACTTTTCGATCTATTTAATGCGAGAAACACGTTGTCTGGTGTTTTCACCACTCCACAGTTGGTTTGATATGCAGAACCGGCGATGTTTGGTTTTCGTCGGGTTTCAAGCTGAGAAATGCATTTTCTGCGATAATCTTGGTGAGACTTCAGTCAGAAGTATGCAGAATCTTCGAGTTCGCTCTTTTCGAGCAACTTAATGCGAGAAACACGTTATCTGGTTGTTTTCACCACTCCACAGTTCGTTTGATATGCAGAACCGGCGATATCTTGATTTTCGTGGTTTTTCGTGCTGAGATATGCATTTTCAGCGATAATCTTGGTGAGTCTTCTGTCAGAAGTATGCAGAATCATCGAGATCCCTCTTTTCGAGCTATTTAATGAGAGAAACACGTTATCTGGTTGTTTTCACCACTCCACAGTTCGTTTGATATGCAGAACCGGCGATATCTTGATTTTCGTGGTTTTTCGTGCTGAGATATGCATTTTCAGCGATAATCTTGGTGAGTCTTCTGTCAGAAGTATGCAGAATCATCTAGATCGCTCATTTCGAGCTAGTTAATGCGAGAAACACGTTATCTGGTGTTTTCACCACTCCACAGTTCGTTGTATATGCAGAACAGGAGATATCTTGGTTTTCGTGGGGTTTCTAGCAGAGATATGCATTTTCTGCGATAATCTATGTGAGTCTTCTGCCAGAAGTATGCAGAATCATCTAGATCGCTCTTTTCGAGCTATTTAATGCGAGAAACACGATATCTGGTGTTTTCAGCACTCCCCAGTGCGTATGATATGCAGAACCGGCGATATCTTGGTTTTCGTGGGGTTTCAAGCTGAAATATGCATTTTCTGCGATAATCTTGGTGAGACTTCAGTCAGAAGTATGCAGAATCGTCGAGATCGCTCATTTCGAGCTAGTTAATGCGAGAAACACGTTATCTGGGGTTTTCCCCACTCCACAGTACGTTGTATATGCAGAACAGGAGATATCTTGGTTTTCGTGGGGTTTCTAGCAGAGATATGCATTTTCTGCGATAATCTAGATGAGTCTTCTGCCAGAAGTATGCAGAATCATCTAGATCGCTCTTTTCGAGCTATTTAATGCGAGAAACACGATATCTGGTGTTTTCAGCACTCCACAGTGCGTATGATATGCAGAACCGGCGATATCTTGGTTTTCGTGGGGTTTCAAGCTGAAATATGCATTTTCTGCGATAATCTTGGTGAGACTTCAGTCAGAAGTATGCAGAATCGTCGAGATCGCTCATTTCGAGCTAGTTAATGCGAGAAACACGTTATCTGGGGTTTTCCCCACTCCACAGTTCGTTGTATATGCAGAACAGGAGATATCTTGGTTTTCGTGGGGTTTCTAGCAGAGATATGCATTTTCTGCGATAATCTAGATGAGTCTTCTGCCAGAAGTATGCAGAATCATCTAGATCGCTCTTTTCGAGCTATTTAATGCGAGAAACACGATATATGGTTGTTTTCACCACTCCACAGTGCGTTTGATATGCGGAACCAGCGACATCTTGGATTTCGTCGGGTTTCAAGCTGAGACATGCATTTTCTGCGATAATCTTGGTGAGTCTTCTGTCAGAAGTATGCAGAATCATCGAGATCCCTCTTTTCGAGATAGTTAATGCGAGAAACACGTTATCTGGTGTTTTCACCACTCCACAGTGCGTTTAATATGCAGAACCGGCGACATCTTGGCTGTCGTAGGGTATCAAGCTGAGATATGCATTTTCTGCGATAATCTTGGTGAGACCTCTGTCAGAAGTATGCAGAATCATCGGGATCGCTCTTTTCGAGCTATTTAATGCGAGAAACACGTTATCTGGTGTTTTCACCACTCCACAGTGCGTTTGATATGCAGAACCGGCGACATCTTGGCTTTCGTCGGGGTTCAAGCTGAGATATGCATTTTCTGCGATAATCTTGGTGAGTCTTCTGTCAGAAGTATGCAGAACCATCTAGATCTCTCTTTTCGAGCTATTTAATGCGAGAAACACGTTTTCTTGTGTTTTCACCACCCCACAGTGCGTTTGATATGCAGAACCGGAGATATCTTGGTTTTCGTGGGGTTTGTAGCTGAGATATGCATTTTCTGCGATAATCTTGGTGAGTCTTCTGTCAGAAGTATGCAGAATCATCTAGATCGCTTTTTTCGAGCTATTTAATGCGAGAAACACGTTTTCTTGTGTTTTCACCACCCCACAGTGCGTTTGATATGCAGAACCGGAGATATCTTGGTTTTCGTGGGGTTTGTAGCTGAGATATGCATTTTCTGCGATAATCTTGGTGAGTCTTCCGTCAGAAGTATGCAGAATCATCTAGATCGCTCTTTTCGAGCTATTTAATGCGAGAAACACGTTTTCTAGTGTTTTCAACACTCCACAGTTCGTTTGATATGCAGAACCGGCGATATCTTGATTTTCGTGGTTTTTCCTGCTGAGATATGCATTTTCAGCGATAATCTTGGTGAGTCTTCTGTCAGAAGTATGCAGAATCTTCGACATCGCTCATTTCGAGCTAGTTAATGCTAGAAACACGTTATCTGGTGTTTTCACCACTACACAGTTCGTTGTATATGCAGAACAGGAGATATCTTGGTTTTCGTGGGGTTTCTAGCAGAGATATGTATTATCTGCGATAATCATGGTGAGACTTCTGTTAGAAGTATGCAGAATCATCGAGATCACACTTTTCGATCTATTTAATGCGAGAAACACGTTGTCTGGTGTTTTCACCACTCCACAGTTGGTTTGATATGCAGAACCGGCGATGTTTGGTTTTCGTCGGGTTTCAAGCTGAGAAATGCATTTTCTGCGATAATCTTGGTGAGACTTCAGTCAGAAGTATGCAGAATCTTCGAGTTCGCTCTTTTCGAGCAACTTAATGCGAGAAACACGTTATCTGGTTGTTTTCACCACTCCACAGTTCGTTTGATATGCAGAACCGGCGATATCTTGATTTTCGTGGTTTTTCGTGCTGAGATATGCATTTTCAGCGATAATCTTGGTGAGTCGTCAGTCAGAAGTATGCAGAATCATCGAGATCCCTCTTTTCGAGCTATTTAATGAGAGAAACACGTTATCTGGTTGTTTTCACCACTCCACAGTTCGTTTGATATGCAGAACCGGCGATATCTTGATTTTCGTGGTTTTTCGTGCTGAGATATGCATTTTCAGCGATAATCTTGGTGAGTCTTCTGTCAGAAGTATGCAGAATCATCTAGATCGCTCTTTTCGAGCTATTTAATGCGAGAAACACGATATCTGGTGTTTTCAGCACTCCACAGTGCGTATGATATGCAGAACCGGCGATATCTTGGTTTTCGTGGGGTTTCAAGCTGAAATATGCATTTTCTGCGATAATCTTGGTGAGACTTCAGTCAGAAGTATGCAGAATCTTCGAGATCGCTCATTTCGAGCTAGTTAATGCGAGAAACACGTTATCTGGGGTTTTCACCACTCCACAGTACGTTGTATATGCAGAACAGGAGATATCTTGGTTTTCGTGGGGTTTCTAGCAGAGATATGCATTTTCTGCGATAATCTAGGTGAGTCTTCTGCCAGAAGTATGCAGAATCTTCGAGATCGTTCTTTTCGAGCAACTTAATGCGAGAAACACGATATATGGTTGTTTTCACCACTCCACAGTGCGTTTGATATGCAGAACGGGCGACATCTTGATTTTCGTGAGGTTTCAAGCTGAGATATGCATTTTCTGCGATAATCTTGGTGAGACTTCAGTCAGAAATATGCAGAATCTTCTAGATCGCTCTTTTCGTGCTATTTAATGCGAAAAAACAAGTTTTCTGGTGTTTTCAACATTCCACAGTGCGTTTGATATGCAGAACCGATGATATCTTGTTTTTCGTGGTGTTTCCAGCTGAGATATGCATTTTCTGCGATAAACTTGGTGAGTCTTCTGTCAGAAGTATGCAGAATCATCGAGATCCCTCTTTTCGAGCTATTTAATGCGAGAAACACGTTAATTGGTGTTTTCACCACTCCACAGTGCGTTTGATATGCGTAACCAGCGACATCTTGGATTTCGTCGGGTTTCAAGCTGAGACATGCATTTTCTGCGATAATCTTGGTGAGTCTTCTGTCAGAAGTATGCAGAATCATCGAGATCCCTCTTTTCGAGCTAGATAATGCGAGAAACACGTTATCTGGTGTTTTCACCACTCCACAGTCCGTTTAATATGCAGAACCGGCGACATCTTGGCTGTCGTAGGGTATCAAGCTGAGATATGCATTTTCTGCGATAATCATGGTGAGACTTCTGTCAGAAGTATGCAGAATCATCGGGATCGCTCTTTTCGAGCTATTTAATGCGAGAAACACGTTTTCTGGGGTTTTCACCACTCCACAGTTCGTTGGATATGCAGAACAGGAGATATCTTGGTTTTCGTGGGGTTTCTAGCAGAGATATGCATTTTCTGCGATAATCATGGTGAGACTTCTGTTAGAAGTATGCAGAAACATCGAGATCGCCTATTTCGATCTATTTAATGCGAGAAACACGTTATCTGGTGTTTTCACCACTCCACAGTGCGTTTGATATGCAGAACCAGCGATATCTTGGTTTTCGTGGAGTTTCAAGCTGAGATATGCATTTTTTACGATAATCATGGTGAGAATTCTGTCCGAAGTATGCAGAATCATCGAGATCGCACTTTTCGTGCTATTTAATGAAAGAAACAGGATATCTGGTGTTTTCAGCACTCCACAGTGCGTATGATATGCAGAACCGGCGATATCTTGGTTTTCGTGGGGTTTCAAGCTGAGATGTGCATTGTCTGCGATAATCTTGGTGAGACATCTGTCCGAAGTGTGCAGAATCATCGAGATCGCACTTTTTGAGCTATTTAATGCGAGAAAAACCTTATCTGGTGTTTTCACCACCCCACAGTGCGTTTGATATGCAGAACCGGCGATATCTGGGTTTTCGTGGGGTTTCAAGCTGAGATATGCATTTTCTGCGATAATCTTGGTGAGACCTCTGTCCGAAGTATGCAGAAACACCGAGATCGCTCTTTTCGACATATTTAATGCGAGAAACACGTTATCTGGTGATTTCACCACTCCACAGTGCGTTTGATATGCAGAACCAGCGATATCCTGGTTTTCGTGGGGTTTCAAGCTCAGATATGCATTTTATGCGATAATCTTGGTGAGGCTTCTGTCCGAAGTATGCAGAGTCATCGAGATCGTACTTTTCGAGCTATTTAATGCGAGAAACACGTTTTCTGGGGTTTTCACCACACCACAGTTCGTTGGATATGCAGAACAGGTGATATCTTGGTTTTCGTGGGGTTTCAAGCTGAGATATGCACTTTTTACGATAATCTTGGTGAGACTTCTGTCCGAAGTATGCTTAATCATCGAGATCGCTCTATTCGAACTATTTAATGCGACAAAACGTTATCTGGTGTTTTCAGCACTCCACAGCGCGTTTGATATGCAGAACCAGTGATACCTCAGTTTTCGTGGGGTTTCAAGCTGAGATATGCATTTTCTACGATAATCTTGGTGAGACTTCTCTCAGAAGGATGCAGAATCTTCGAGATCGCTCTTTTCGAGCTACTTAATGCGAGATACACGTTATCTGGTGTTTTCACCACTCCACAGTGCGTTTGACATGCAGTACCGGCGACATCTTGGATTTCGTCGGGGTTCAAGCTGAGATATGCATTTTCTGCGATAATCTTGGTGAGTCTTCTGTAAGAAGTATGCAGAATCATCGAGATCCCTCTTTTCGAGCTATTTAATGCGAGAAACACGTTATCTGGTTGTTTTCACCACTCCACAGTTCGTTTGATATGCAGAACAGGAGATATCTTGGTTTTCGTGGGGTTTCTAGCAGAGATATGCATTATCTGCGATAATCATGGTGAGACTTCTGTTAGAAGTATGCAGAATCATCGAGATCGCACTTTTCGATCTATTTAATGCGAGAAACACGTTGTCTGGTTTTTTCACCACTCCACAGTTGGTTTGATATGCAGAACCGGCGATGTTTGGTTTTCGTCGGGTTTCAAGCTGAGATATACATTTTCTGCGATAATCTTGGTGAGACTTCAGTCAGAGGTATGCAGAATCTACGAGATCGCTCATTTCGTGCTAGTTAATGCGAGAAACACGTTATCTGGTGTTTTCACCACTCCACAGTTCGTTGTATATGCAGAACAGGAGATATCTTGGTTTTCGTGGGGTTTCCAGCTGAAATATGCATTTTCTGCGATAATCTTTGTGTTTCATCCATGAGAAGTATGCAGAATCATCCAGAACGCTCTTTTCGATCTATTTAATGCGAGAAACACGTTGTCTGGTGTTTTCACCACTCCACAGTTGGTTTGATATGCAGAACCGGCGATATCTGGGTTTTCGTGGGGTTTCAAGCTGAGATATGCATTTTCTGCGATAATCTTGGTGAGACTTCAGTCAGAGGTATGCAGAATCTACGAGATCGCTCATTTCGAGCTAGTTAATGCGAGAAACACGTTATCTGGTGTTTTCACCACTCCACAGTTCGTTGTATATGCAGAACAGGAGATATCTTGGTTTTCGTGGGGTTTCCAGCTGAAATATGCATTTTCTGCGATAATCTTTGTGTTTCATCTATGAGAAGTATGCAGAATCATCCAGAACGCTCTTTTCGATCTATTTAATGCGAGAAACACGTTGTCTGGTGTTTTCACCACTCCACAGTTGGTTTGATATGCAGAACCGGCGATATCTGTGTTTTCGTGGGGTTTCAAGCTGAGATATGCATTTTCTGCGGCAATCTTGGTGAGACTTCAGTCAGAAGTATGCAGAATAATCGAGATCGCTCTTTTCGAGCTACTTAATGCGAGAAACACGTTATCTGGTGTTTTCGGCACTCCACAGTGCGTTTGACATGCAGAACCGGAGATATCTTGGTTACGGTCGGGATTCAAGCTGAGATATGCATTTTCTACGATAATCTTGGCGAGACTTCTGTCAGAAGTATGCAGAATCATCGGGATCGCTCTTTTCGAGCTATTTAATGCGAGAAACACGTTATCTGGTGTTTTCACCACCCCACAGTGCGTTTGATATGCAGAACCGGAGATATCTTGGTTTTCGTGGGGTTTGTAGCTGAGATATGCATTTTCTGCGATAATCTTGGTGAGTCTTCCGTCAGAAGTATGCAGAATCATCTAGATCGCTCTTTTCGAGCTATTTAATGCGAGAAACACGTTTTCTAGTGTTTTCAACACTCCACAGTTCGTTTGATATGCAGAACCGGCGATATCTTGATTTTCGTGGTTTTTCCTGCTGAGATATGCATTTTCAGCGATAATCTTGGTGAGTCTTCTGTCAGAAGTATGCAGAATCTTCGACATCGCTCATTTCGAGCTAGTTAATGCTAGAAACACGTTATCTGGTGTTTTCACCACTACACAGTTCGTTGTATATGCAGAACAGGAGATATCTTGGTTTTCGTGGGGTTTCTAGCAGAGATATGTATTATCTGCGATAATCATGGTGAGACTTCTGTTAGAAGTATGCAGAATCATCGAGATCACACTTTTCGATCTATTTAATGCGAGAAACACGTTGTCTGGTGTTTTCACCACTCCACAGTTGGTTTGATATGCAGAACCGGCGATGTTTGGTTTTCGTCGGGTTTCAAGCTGAGAAATGCATTTTCTGCGATAATCTTGGTGAGACTTCAGTCAGAAGTATGCAGAATCTTCGAGTTCGCTCTTTTCGAGCAACTTAATGCGAGAAACACGTTATCTGGTTGTTTTCACCACTCCACAGTTCGTTTGATATGCAGAACCGGCGATATCTTGATTTTCGTGGTTTTTCGTGCTGAGATATGCATTTTCAGCGATAATCTTGGTGAGTCTTCTGTCAGAAGTATGCAGAATCATCGAGATCCCTCTTTTCGAGCTATTTAATGAGAGAAACACGTTATCTGGTTGTTTTCACCACTCCACAGTTCGTTTGATATGCAGAACCGGCGATATCTTGATTTTCGTGGTTTTTCGTGCTGAGATATGCATTTTCAGCGATAATCTTGGTGAGTCTTCTGTCAGAAGTATGCAGAACCATCTAGATCGCTCATTTCGAGCTAGTTAATGCGAGAAACACGTTATCTGGTGTTTTCACCACTCCACAGTTCGTTGTATATGCAGAACAGGAGATATCTTGGTTTTCGTGGGGTTTTTAGCAGAGATATGCATTTTCTGCGATAATCTATGTGAGTCTTCTGCCAGAAGTATGCAGAATCATCTAGATCGCTCTTTTCGAGCTATTTAATGCGAGAAACACGACATCTGGTGTTTTCAGCACTCCACAGTGCGTATGATATGCAGAACCGGCGATATCTTGGTTTTCGTGGGGTTTCAAGCTGAAATATGCATTTTCTGCGATAATCTTGGTGAGACTTCAGTCAGAAGTATGCAGAATCGTCGAGATCGCTCATTTCGAGCTAGTTAATGCGAGAAACACGTTATCTGGTGTTTTCCCCACTCCACAGTTCGTTGT
This sequence comes from Anthophora plumipes, assembly GCA_951804975.1. Lineage (NCBI taxonomy): Eukaryota > Metazoa > Arthropoda > Insecta > Hymenoptera > Apidae > Anthophora > Anthophora plumipes. The sequence continues at coordinate 405,944 of CATORF010000903.1, read as the reverse complement.
ATATGCAGAACAGGAGATATCTTGGTTTTCGTGGGGTTTCTAGCAGAGATATGCATTTTCTGCGATAATCTAGATGAGTCTTCTGCCAGAAGTATGCAGAATCATCTAGATCGCTCTTTTCGAGCTATTTAATGCGAGAAACACGATATATGGTTGTTTTCACCACTCCACAGTGCGTTTGATATGCGGAACCAGCGACATCTTGGATTTCGTCGGGTTTCAAGCTGAGACATGCATTTTCTGCGATAATCTTGGTGAGTCTTCTGTCAGAAGTATGCAGAATCATCGAGATCCCTCTTTTCGAGCTAGTTAATGCGAGAAACACGTTATCTGGTGTTTTCACCACTCCACAGTGCGTTTAATATGCAGAACCGGCGACATGTTGGCTGTCGTAGGGTATCAAGCTGAGATATGCATTTTCTGCGATAATCATGGTGAGACTTCTGTCAGAAGTATGCAGAATCGTCGAGATCGCTCATTTCGAGCTAGTTAATGCGAGAAACACGTTATCTGGTGTTTTCCCCACTCCACAGTTCGTTGTATATGCAGAACAGGAGATATCTTGGTTTTCGTGGGGTTTCTAGCAGAGATATGCATTTTCTGCGATAATCTAGGTGAGTCTTCTGCCAGAAGTATGCAGAATCTTCGAGATCGTTCTTTTCGAGCAACTTAATGCGAGAAACACGATATATGGTTGTTTTCACCACTCCACAGTGCGTTTGATATGCAGAACGGGCGACATCTTGATTTTCGTGAGGTTTCAAGCTGAGATATGCATTTTCTGCGATAATCTTGGTGAGACTTCAGTCAGAAATATGCAGAATCTTCCAGATCGCTCTTTTCGTGCTATTTAATGCGAAAAAACAAGTTTTCTGGTGTTTTCAACATTCCACAGTGCGTTTGATATGCAGAACCGATGATATCTTGTTTTTCGTGGTGTTTCCAGCTGAGATTTGCATTTTCTGCGATAAACTTGGTGAGTCTTCTGTCAGAAGTATGCAGAATCATCGAGATCCCTCTTTTCGAGCTATTTAATGCGAGAAACACGTTAATTGGTGTTTTCACCACTCCACAGTGCGTTTGATATGCGGAACCAGCGACATCTTGGATTTCGTCGTGTTTCAAGCTGAGACATGCATTTTCTGCGATAATCTTGGTGAGTCTTCTGTCAGAAGTATGCAGAATCATCGAGATCCCTCTTTTCGAGCTAGTTAATGCGAGAAACACGTTATCTGGTGTTTTCATCACTCCACAGTGCGTTTAATATGCAGAACCGGCGACATCTTGGCTGTCGTAGGGTATCAAGCTGAGATATGCATTTTCTGCGATAATCATGGTGAGAATTCTGTCAGAAGTATACAGAATCATCGGGATCGCTCTTTTCGAGCTATCTAATGCGAGAAACACGTTTTCTGGGGTTTTCACCACTCCACAGTTCGTTGGATATGCAGAACAGGAGATATCTTGGTTTTCGTGGGGTTTCTAGCAGAGATATGCATTTTCTATGATAATCATGGTGAGACTTCTGTTAGAAGTATGCAGAATCATCGAGATCGCACATTTCGATCTATTTAATGCGAGAAACACGTTATCTGGTGTTTTCACCACTCCACAGTGCGTTTGATATGCAGAACCAGCGATATCTTGGTTTTCGTGGGGTTTCAAGCTGAGATATGCATTTTCTGCGATAATCATGGTGAGAATTCTGTCAGAAGTATACAGAATCATCGGGATCGCTCTTTTTGAGCTATTTAATGCGAGAAAAACCTTATCTGGTGTTTTCACCACCCCACAGTGCGTTTGATATGCAGAACCGGCGATATCTGGGTTTTCGTGGGGTTTCAAGCTGAGATATGCATTTTCTGCGATAATCTTGGTGAGACCTCTGTCCGAAGTATGCAGAAACACCGAGATCGCTCTTTTCGACATATTTAATGCGAGAAACACGTTATCTGGTGATTTCACCACTCCACAGTGCGTTTGATATGCAGAACCAGTGATACCTCAGTTTTCGTGGGGTTTCAAGCTGAGATATGCATTTTCTACGATAATCTTGGTGAGACTTCTCTCAGAAGGATGCAGAATCTTCGAGATCGCTCTTTTCGAGCTACTTAATGCGAGATACACGTTATCTGGTTTTTTCACCACTCCACAGTTGGTTTGATATGCAGAACCGGCGATGTTTGGTTTTCGTCGGGTTTCAAGCTGAGATATACATTTTCTGCGATAATCTTGGTGAGACTTCAGTCAGAGGTATGCAGAATCTACGAGATCGCTCATTTCGAGCTAGTTAATGCGAGAAACACGTTATCTGGTGTTTTCACCACTCCACAGTTCGTTGTATATGCAGAACAGGAGATATCTTGGTTTTCGTGGGGTTTCCAGCTGAAATATGCATTTTCTGCGATAATCTTTGTGTTTCATCTATGAGAAGTATGCAGAATCATCCAGAACGCTCTTTTCGATCTATTTAATGCGAGAAACACGTTGTCTGGTGTTTTCACCACTCCACAGTTGGTTTGATATGCAGAACCGGCGATATCTGGGTTTTCGTGGGGTTTCAAGCTGAGATATGCATTTTCTGCGGCAATCTTGGTGAGATTTCAGTCAGAAGTATGCAGAATAATCGAGATCGCTCTTTTCGAGCTACTTAATGCGAGAAACACGTTATCTGGTGTTTTCGGCACTCCACAGTGCGTTTGACATGCAGAACCGGAGATATCTTGGTTACGGTCGGGATTCAAGCTGAGATATGCATTTTCTACGATAATCTTGGCGAGACTTCTGTCAGAAGTATGCAGAATCATCGGGATCGCTCTTTTCGAGCTATTTAATGCGAGAAACACGTTATCTGGTGTTTTCACCACTCCACAGTGCGTTTGATATGCAGAACCGGCGACATCTTGGCTTTCGTCGGGGTTCAAGCTGAGATATGCATTTTCTGCGATAATCTTGGTGAGTCTTCTGTCAGAAGTATGCAGAACCATCTAGATCTCTCTTTTCGAGCTATTTAATGCGAGAAACACGTTTTCTTGTGTTTTCACCACCCCACAGTGCGTTTGATATGCAGAACCGGAGATATCTTGGTTTTCGTGGGGTTTGTAGCTGAGATATGCATTTTCTGCGATAATCTTGGTGAGTCTTCTGTCAGAAGTATGCAGAATCATCTAGATCGCTCTGTTCGAGCTATTTAATGCGAGAAACACGTTTTCTAGTGTTTTCAACACTCCACAGTTCGTTTGATATGCAGAACCGGCGATATCTTGATTTTCGTGGTTTTTCCTGCTGAGATATGCATTTTCAGCGATAATCTTGGTGAGTCTTCTGTCAGAAGTATGCAGAATCTTCGACATCGCTCATTTCGAGCTAGTTAATGCTAGAAACACGTTATCTGGTGTTTTCACCACTACACAGTTCGTTGTATATGCAGAACAGGAGATATCTTGGTTTTCGTGGGGTTTCTAGCAGAGAAATGCATTATCTGCGATAATCATGGTGAGACTTCTGTTAGAAGTATGCAGAATCATCGAGATCGCACTTTTCGATCTATTTAATGCGAGAAACACGTTGTCTGGTGTTTTCACCACTCCACAGTTGGTTTGATATGCAGAACCGGCGATGTTTGGTTTTCGTCGGGTTTCAAGCTGAGAAATGCATTTTCTGCGATAATCTTGGTGAGACTTCAGTCAGAAGTATGCAGAATCTTCGAGTTCGCTCTTTTCGAGCAACTTAATGCGAGAAACACGTTATCTGGTTGTTTTCACCACTCCACAGTTCGTTTGATATGCAGAACCGGCGATATCTTGATTTTCGTGGTTTTTCGTGCTGAGATATGCATTTTCAGCGATAATCTTGGTGAGTCTTCTGTCAGAAGTATGCAGAATCATCGAGATCCCTCTGTTCGAGCTATTTAATGAGAGAAACACGTTATCTGGTTGTTTTCACCACTCCACAGTTCGTTTGATATGCAGAACCGGCGATATCTTGATTTTCGTGGTTTTTCGTGCTGAGATATGCATTTTCAGCGATAATCTTGGTGAGTCTTCTGTCAGAAGTATGCAGAATCATCTAGATCGCTCATTTCGAGCTAGTTAATGCGAGAAACACGTTATCTGGTGTTTTCACCACTCCACAGTTCGTTGTATATGCAGAACAGGAGATATCTTGGTTTTCGTGGGGTTTCTAGCAGAGATATGCATTTTCTGCGATAATCTATGTGAGTCTTCTGCCAGAAGTATGCAGAATCATCTAGATCGCTCTGTTCGAGCTATTTAATGCGAGAAACACGTTTTCTAGTGTTTTCAACACTCCACAGTTCGTTTGATATGCAGAACCGGCGATACCTTGATTTTCGTGGTTTTTCCTGCTGAGATATGCATTTTCAGCGATAATCTTGGTGAGTCTTCTGTCAGAAGTATGCAGAATCTTCGACATCGCTCATTTCGAGCTAGTTAATGCTAGAAACACGTTATCTGGTGTTTTCACCACTACACAGTTCGTTGTATATGCAGAACAGGAGATATCTTGGTTTTCGTGGGGTTTCTAGCAGAGATATGCATTATCTGCGATAATCATGGTGAGACTTCTGTTAGAAGTATGCAGAATCATCGAGATCGCACTTTTCGATCTATTTAATGCGAGAAACACGTTGTCTGGTGTTTTCACCACTCCACAGTTGGTTTGATATGCAGAACCGGCGATGTTTGGTTTTCGTCGGGTTTCAAGCTGAGAAATGCATTTTCTGCGATAATCTTGGTGAGACTTCAGTCAGAAGTATGCAGAATCTTCGAGTTCGCTCTTTTCGAGCAACTTAATGCGAGAAACACGTTATCTGGTTGTTTTCACCACTCCACAGTTCGTTTGATATGCAGAACCGGCGATATCTTGATTTTCGTGGTTTTTCGTGCTGAGATATGCATTTTCAGCGATAATCTTGGTGAGTCTTCTGTCAGAAGTATGCAGAATCATCGAGATCCCTCTTTTCGAGCTATTTAATGAGAGAAACACGTTATCTGGTTGTTTTCACCACTCCACAGTTCGTTTGATATGCAGAACCGGCGATATCTTGATTTTCGTGGTTTTTCGTGCTGAGATATGCATTTTCAGCGATAATCTTGGTGAGTCTTCTGTCAGAAGTATGCAGAATCATCTAGATCGCTCATTTCGAGCTAGTTAATGCGAGAAACACGTTATCTGGTGTTTTCACCACTCCACAGTTCGTTGTATATGCAGAACAGGAGATATCTTGGTTTTCGTGGGGTTTCTAGCAGAGATATGCATTTTCTGCGATAATCTATGTGAGTCTTCTGCCAGAAGTATGCAGAATCATCTAGATCGCTCTTTTCGAGCTATTTAATGCGAGAAACACGATATCTGGTGTTTTCAGCACTCCACAGTGCGTATGATATGCAGAACCGGCGATATCTTGGTTTTCGTGGGGTTTCAAGCTGAAATATGCATTTTCTGCGATAATCTTGGTGAGACTTCAGTCAGAAGTATGCAGAATCGTCGAGATCGCTCATTTCGAGCTAGTTAATGCGAGAAACACGTTATCTGGGGTTTTCCCCACTCCACAGTACGTTGTATATGCAGAACAGGAGATATCTTGGTTTTCGTGGGGTTTCTAGCAGAGATATGCATTTTCTGCGATAATCTAGATGAGTCTTCTGCCAGAAGTATGCAGAATCATCTAGATCGCTCTTTTCGAGCTATTTAATGCGAGAAACACGATATCTGGTGTTTTCAGCACTCCACAGTGCGTATGATATGCAGAACCGGCGATATCTTGGTTTTCGTGGGGTTTCAAGCTGAAATATGCATTTTCTGCGATAATCTTGGTGAGACTTCAGTCAGAAGTATGCAGAATCGTCGAGATCGCTCATTTCGAGCTAGTTAATGCGAGAAACACGTTATCTGGGGTTTTCCCCACTCCACAGTTCGTTGTATATGCAGAACAGGAGATATCTTGGTTTTCGTGGGGTTTCTAGCAGAGATATGCATTTTCTGCGATAATCTAGATGAGTCTTCTGCCAGAAGTATGCAGAATCATCTAGATCGCTCTTTTCGAGCTATTTAATGCGAGAAACACGATATATGGTTGTTTTCACCACTCCACAGTGCGTTTGATATGCGGAACCAGCGACATCTTGGATTTCGTCGGGTTTCAAGCTGAGACATGCATTTTCTGCGATAATCTTGGTGAGTCTTCTGTCAGAAGTATGCAGAATCATCGAGATCCCTCTTTTCGAGATAGTTAATGCGAGAAACACGTTATCTGGTGTTTTCACCACTCCACAGTGCGTTTAATATGCAGAACCGGCGACATCTTGGCTGTCGTAGGGTATCAAGCTGAGATATGCATTTTCTGCGATAATCTTGGTGAGACCTCTGTCCGAAGTATGCAGAAACATCGAGATCGCTCTTTTCGACATATTTAATGCGAGAAACACGTTATCTGGTGATTTCACCACTCCACAGTGCGTTTGATATGCAGAACCAGCGATATCCTGGTTTTCGTGGGGTTTCAAGCTCAGATATGCATTTTAAGCGATAATCTTGGTGAGGCTTCTGTCCGAAGGATGCAGAGTCATCGAGATCGTACTTTTCGAGCTATTTAATGCGAGAAACACGTTTTCTGGGGTTTTTACCACACCACAGTTCGTTGGATATGCAGAACAGGTGATATCTTGGTTTTCGTGGGGTTTCAAGCTGAGATATGCACTTTTTACGATAATCTTGGTGAGACTTCTGTCCGAAGTATGCTTAATCATCGAGATCGCTCTATTCGAACTATTTAATGCGACAAAACGTTATCTGGTGTTTTCAGCACTCCACAGTGCGTTTGATATGCTGAACCAGTGATACCTCAGTTTTCGTGGGGTTTCAAGCTGAGATATGCATTTTCTACGATAATCATGGTGAGACTTCTCTCAGAAGGATGCAGAATCTTCGAGATCGCTCTTTTCGAGCTACTTAATGCGAGATACACGTTATCTGGTGTTTTCACCACTCCACAGTGCGTTTGACATGCAGTACCGGCGACATCTTGGATTTCGTCGGGGTTCAAGCTGAGATATGCATTTTCTACGATAATCTTGGTGAGACTTCTGTCAGAAGTATGCAGAATAATCTAGATCGTTCTTTTCGAGCTATTTAATTCGAGAAACACGTTATCTGGTTGTTTTCACCACTCCACAGTGCGTTTGATATGCAGAAGCGGCGACATCTTGATTTTCGTGGGGTTTCAAGCTCAGATATGCATTTTCTGCGATAAGCTTGGTGAGACTTCTGTTAGAAGTATGCAGAATCATCTAGATCGCACTTTTCGAGCTATTTAATGCGAGAAACACGATATCTGGTGTTTTCAGCACTCCACAGTGCATATGATATGCAGAACCGGCGATATCTTGGTTTTCGTGGGGTTTCAAGCTGAGATATGCATTGTCTGCGATAATCTTGGTGAGACTTCTGTCCGAAGTATGCAGAGTCATCGACATCGTACTTTTCGAGCTATTTAATGCGAGAAACACGTTTTCTGGGGTTTTCACCACTCCACAGTTCGTTGGATATGCAGATCAGGAGATATCTTGGTTTTCGTGGAGTTTCTAGCAGAGAAATGCATATTTTCTGCGATAATCATGGTGAGACTTCTGTTAGAAGTATGCAGAATCATCGAGATCGCACATTTCGATCTATTTAATGCGAGAAACACGTTGTCTGGTGTTTTCACCACTCCACAGTTGGTTTGATATGCAGAACCGGCGATATCTGGGTTTTCGTGGGGTTTCAAGCTGAGATATGCATTTTCTGCGATAATCTTGGTGAGACTTCAGGCAGAAGTATGCAGAATCTTCGAGATCGCTCATTTCGAGCTAGTTAATGCGAGAAACACGTTATCTGGTGTTTTCACCACTCCACAGTTCGTTGTATATGCAGAACAGGAGATATCTTGGTTTTCGTGGGGTTTCTAGCAGAGATATGCATTTTCTGCGATAATCTTGGTGAGACTTCAGTCAGAGGTATGCAGAATCTACGAGATCGCTCATTTCGAGCTAGTTAATGCGAGAAACACGTTATCTGGTGTTTTCACCACTCCACAGTTCGTTGTATATGCAGAACAGGAGATATCTTGGTTTGCGAGGGGTTTCTAGCAGAGATATGCATTTTCTGCGATAATCTAGGTGAGTCTTCTGCCAGAAGTATGCAGAATCATCTAGATCGCTCTTTTCGAGCTATTTAATGCGAGAAACACGATATCTGGTGTTTTCAGCACTCCACAGTGCGTATGATATGCAGAACCGGCGATATCTTGGTTTTCGTGGGGTTTCAAGCTGAAATATGCATTTTCTGCGATAATCATGGTGAGACTTCAGTCAGAAGTATGCAGAATCTTCGAGATCGCTCATTTCGAGCTAGTTAATGCGAGAAACACGTTATCTGGTGTTTTCACCACTCCACAGTTCGTTGTATATGCAGAACAGGAGATATCTTGGTTTTCGTGCGGTTTCTAGCAGAGATATGCATTTTCTGCGATAATCTAGGTGAGTCTTCTGCCAGAAGTATGCAGAATCTTCGAGATCGTTCTTTTCGAGCAACTTAATGCGAGAAACACGATATCTGGTTGTTTTCACCACTCCACAGTGCGTTTAATATGCAGAACCGGCTACATCTTGGCTGTCGTAGGGTATCAAGTTGAGATATGCATTTTCTGCGATAATCATGGTGAGACTTCTGTCAGAAGTATGCAGAATCATCGGGATCGCTCTTTTCGAGCTATTTAATGCGAGAAACACGTTTTCTGGGGTTTTCACCACTCCACATTTCGTTGGATATGCAGAACAGCAGATATCTTGGTTTTCGTGGGGTTTCTAGCAGAGAAATGCATTTTCTGCGATAATCATGGTGAGACTTCTGTTAGAAGTATGCAGAATCATCGAGATCGCACATTTCGATCTATTTAATGCGAGAAACACGTTATCTGGTGTTTTCACCACTCCACAGTGCGTTTGATATGCAGAACCAGCGATATCTTGGTTTTCGTGGGGTTTCTAGCAGAGATATGCATTTTCTGCGATAATCATGGTGAGACTTCTGTTAGAAGTATGCAGAATCATCGGGATCGCTCTTTTCGAGCTATTTAATGCGAGAAACACGTTTTCTGGGGTTTTCACCACTCCACATTTCGTTGGATATGCAGAACAGCAGATATCTTGGTTTTCGTGGGGTTTCTAGCAGAGAAATGCATTTTCAGCGATAATCATGGTGAGACTTCTGTTAGAAGTATGCAGAATCATCGAGATCGCACATTTCGATCTATTTAATGCGAGAAACACGTTATCTGGTGTTTTCACCACTCCACAGTTCGTTGTATATGCAGAACAGGAGATATCTTGGTTTGCGTGGGGTTTCTAGCAGAGATATGCATTTTCTGCGATAATCTTGGTGAGACATCATGTCAGAAATATGCAGAATCTTCTATATCGCTCTTTTCGAGCTATTTAATGCGGAAAAACAAGTTTTCTGGTGTTTTCAACATTCCACAGTGCGTTTGATATGCAGAACCGATGATATCTTGATTTTCGTGGTGTTTCCAGCTGAGATATGCATTTTCTGCGATAATCTTGGTGAGTCTTCTGTCAGAAGTATGCAGAATCATCGAGATCCCTCTTTTCGAGCTATTTAATGCGAGAAACACGTTAATTGGTGTTTTCACCACTCCACAGTGCGTTTGATATGCGGAACCAGCGACATCTTGGATTTCGTCGGTTTTCAAGCTGAGACATGCATTTTCTGCGATAATCTTGGTGAGTCTTCTGTCAGAAGTATGCAGAATCATCGAGATCCCTCTTTTCGAGCTAGTTAATGCGAGAAACACGTTATCTGGTGTTTTCACCACTCCACAGTGCGTTTAATATGCAGAACCGGCTACATCTTGGCTGTCGTAGGGTATCAAGTTGAGATATGCATTTTCTGCGATAATCATGGTGAGACTTCTGTCAGAAGTATGCAGAATCATCGGGATCGCTCTTTTCGAGCTATTTAATGCGAGAAACACGTTTTCTGGGGTTTTCACCACTCCACATTTCGTTGGATATGCAGAACAGCAGATATCTTGGTTTTCGTGGGGTTTCTAGCAGAGAAATGCATTTTCAGCGATAATCATGGTGAGACTTCTGTTAGAAGTATGCAGAATCATCGAGATCGCACATTTCGATCTATTTAATGCGAGAAACACGTTATCTGGTGTTTTCACCACTCCACAGTGCGTTTGATATGCAGAACCAGCGATATCTTGGATTTCGTCGGTTTTCAAGCTGAGACATGCATTTTCTGCGATAATCTTGGTGAGTCTTCTGTCAGAAGTATGCAGAATCATCGAGATCCCTCTTTTCGAGCTAGTTAATGCGAGAAACACGTTATCTGGTGTTTTCACCACTCCACAGTGCGTTTAATATGCAGAACCGGCTACATCTTGGCTGTCGTAGGGTATCAAGTTGAGATATGCATTTTCTGCGATAATCATGGTGAGACTTCTGTCAGAAGTATGCAGAATCATCGGGATCGCTCTTTTCGAGCTATTTAATGCGAGAAACACGTTTTCTGGGGTTTTCACCACTCCACATTTCGTTGGATATGCAGAACAGCAGATATCTTGGTTTTCGTGGGGTTTCTAGCAGAGAAATGCATTTTCAGCGATAATCATGGTGAGACTTCTGTTAGAAGTATGCAGAATCATCGAGATCGCACATTTCGATCTATTTAATGCGAGAAACACGTTATCTGGTGTTTTCACCACTCCACAGTTCGTTGTATATGCAGAACAGGAGATATCTTGGTTTGCGTGGGGTTTCTAGCAGAGATATGCATTTTCTGCGATAATCTTGGTGAGACATCATGTCAGAAATATGCAGAATCTTCTATATCGCTCTTTTCGAGCTATTTAATGCGGAAAAACAAGTTTTCTGGTGTTTTCAACATTCCACAGTGCGTTTGATATGCAGAACCGATGATATCTTGATTTTCGTGGTGTTTCCAGCTGAGATATGCATTTTCTGCGATAATCTTGGTGAGTCTTCTGTCAGAAGTATGCAGAATCATCGAGATCCCTCTTTTCGAGCTATTTAATGCGAGAAACACGTTAATTGGTGTTTTCACCACTCCACAGTGCGTTTGATATGCGGAACCAGCGACATCTTGGATTTCGTCGGTTTTCAAGCTGAGACATGCATTTTCTGCGATAATCTTGGTGAGTCTTCTGTCAGAAGTATGCAGAATCATCGAGATCCCTCTTTTCGAGCTAGTTAATGCGAGAAACACGTTATCTGGTGTTTTCACCACTCCACAGTGCGTTTAATATGCAGAACCGGCTACATCTTGGCTGTCGTAGGGTATCAAGTTGAGATATGCATTTTCTGCGATAATCATGGTGAGACTTCTGTCAGAAGTATGCAGAATCATCGGGATCGCTCTTTTCGAGCTATTTAATGCGAGAAACACGTTTTCTGGGGTTTTCACCACTCCACATTTCGTTGGATATGCAGAACAGCAGATATCTTGGTTTTCGTGGGGTTTCTAGCAGAGAAATGCATTTTCAGCGATAATCATGGTGAGACTTCTGTTAGAAGTATGCAGAATCATCGAGATCGCACATTTCGATCTATTTAATGCGAGAAACACGTTATCTGGTGTTTTCACCACTCCACAGTGCGTTTGATATGCAGAACCAGCGATATCTTGGTTTTCGTGGGGTTTCTAGCAGAGATATGCATTTTCTGCGATAATCATGGTGAGACTTCTGTTAGAAGTATGCAGAATCATCCAGATCGCACTTTTCGATCTATTTCATGCGAGAAACACGTTGTCTGGTGTTTTCACCACTCCACAGTTGGTTTGATATGCAGAACCCGCGATGTTTGGTTTTCGTCGGGTTTCAAGTTGAGATATGCATTTTCTGCGATAATCTTGGTGAGACTTCTGTCCGATGTATGCAGAATCATCGAGATCGCTCTTTTCGAGCTATTTAATGCGAGAAACACGTTATCCGGTGTTTTCACCACTCCACAGTGGGTTTGATATGCAGAACTGGCGACATCTTGGATTTCGTCGGGTTTCAAGCTGAGATATGCATTTTCTACGATAATCTTGGTGAGACTTCTGTCAGAAGTTTGCAGAATCATCTAGATCGCTCTTTTCGAGCTATTTAATGCGAGAAACACGTTAACTGGTGTTTTCACCACTCCGCAGTCCGTTTGATATGTAGAACCAGCGATATCTGGGTTTTCGTGGGGTTTCAAGCTGAGATATGCATTTTCTGCGATAATCTTGGTGAGACTTCTGTCCGAAGTATGCAGAAACATCGAGAGCACTCTTTTCGAGCTATTTAATGCGAGAATCACGTTTTCTGGGGTTTTCACCACACCACAGTTCGTTGGATATGCAGAACCGGAGATATCTTGGTTTTCGTGGGGTTTCAAGCTGAGATATGCATTTTCTGCGACAATCTTGGTGAGACTTCTGTCCGAAGTATGCAGAATCATCGGGATCGCTCTTATCGAGCTATTTAATGCGAGAATCACGTTTTCTGGGGTTTTCACCACACCACAGTTCGTTGGATATGCAGAACCGGAGATATCTTGGTTTTCCTGGGGTTTCAAGCTGAGATATGCATTTTCTGCGACAATCTTGGTGAGACTTCTGTCCGAAGTATGCAGAATCATCGGGATCGCTCTTATCGAGCTATTTAATGCGAGAATCACGTTTTCTGGGGTTTTCACCACACCACAGTTCGTTGGATATGCAGAACCGGAGATATCTTGGTTTTCCTGGGGTTTCAAGCTGAGATATGCACTTTTTACGATAATCTTGGTGAGACTTCTGTCCGAAGTATGCTTAATCATCGAGATCGCTCTATTCGAACTATTTAATGCGACAAAACGTTATCTGGTGTTTTCAGCACTCCACAGTGCGTTTGATATGCAGAACCAGTGATACCTCAGTTTTCGTGGGGTTTCAAGCTGAGATATGCATTTTCTACGATAATCTTGGTGAGACTTCTCTCAGAAGGATGCAGAATCTTCGAGATCGCTCTTTTCGAGCTACTTAATGCGAGATACACGTTATCTGGTGTTTTCACCACTCCACAGTGCGTTTGACATGCAGTACCGGCAACATCTTGGATTTCGTCGGGGTTCAAGCTGAGATATGCATTTTCTACGATAATCTTGGTGAGACTTCTGTCAGAAGTATGCAGAATAATCTAGATCGTTCTTTTCGAGCTATTTAATTCGAGAAACACGTTATCTGGTTGTTTTCACCACTCCACAGTGCGTTTGATATGCAGAAGCGGCGACATCTTGATTTTCGTGGGGTTTCAAGCTCAGATATGCATTTTCTGCGATAAGCTTGGTGAGACTTCTGTTAGAAGTATGCAGAATCATCTAGATCGCACTTTTCGAGCTATTTAATGCGAGAAACACGATATCTGGTGTTTTCAGCACTCCACAGTGCGTATGATATGCAGAACGGGCGACATCTTGATTTTCGTGAGGTTTCAAGCTGAGATATGCATTTTCTGCGATAATCTTGGTGAGACATCATGTCAGAAATATGCAGAATCTTCTATATCGCTCTTTTCGAGCTATTTAATGCGAAAAAACAAGTTTTCTGGTGTTTTCAACATTCCACAGTGCGTTTGATATGCAGAACCGGCGATATCTTGATTTTCGTGGTGTTTCCAGCTGAAATATGCATTTTCTACGATAATCTTGGTGAGACGTCTGTCAGAAGTATGCAGAATCTTCGAGATCGTTCTTTTCGAGCTACTTAATGCGAGAAACACGATATCTGGTTGTTTTCACCACTCCACAGTGCGTTTGATATGCAGAACGGGCGACATCTTGATTTTCGTGAGGTTTCAAGCTGAGATATGCATTTTCTGCGATAATCTTGGTGAGACGTCAGTCAGAAATATGCAGAATTTTCTAGATCGCTCTTTTCGAGCTATTTAATGCGAAAAAACAAGTTTTCTGGTGTTTTCAACATTCCACAGTGCGTTTGATATGCAGAACCGATGATATCTTGATTTTCGTGGTGTTTCCAGCTGAGATATGCATTTTCTGCGATAATCTTGGTGAGTCTTCTGTCAGAAGTATGCAGAATCATCGAGATCCCTCTTTTCGAGCTATTTAATGCGAGAAACACGTTAATTGGTGTTTTCACCACTCCACAGTGCGTTTGATATGCGGAACCAGCGACATCTTGGATTTCGTCGGTTTTCAAGCTGAGACATGCATTTTCTGCGATAATCTTGGTGAGTCTTCTGTCAGAAGTATGCAGAATCATCGAGATCGCACATTTCGATCTATTTAATGCGAGAAACACGTTATCTGGTGTTTTCACCACTCCACAGTGCGTTTGATATGCAGAACCAGCGATATCTTGGATTTCGTGGGGTTTCAAGCTGAGATATGCATTTTTTACGATAATCATGGTGAGACTTCTGTCCGAAGTATGCAGAATCATCGAGATCGCACTTTTCGAGCTATTTAATGCGAGAAACAGGATATCTGGTGTTTTCAGCACTCCACAGTGCGTTTGATATGCAGAACCAGCGATATCTAGGTTTTCGTGGGGTTTCAAGCTGAGATATGCAATTTCTGCGATAATCTTGGTGAGACTTATGTCCGAAGTATGCAGAGTCATCGAGATCGTACTTTTCGAGCTATTTAATGCGAGAAACACGTTTTCTGGGGATTTCACCACTCCACAGTTCGTTGGATATGCAGAACAGGAGATATCTTGGTTTTCGTGGGGTTTCTAGCAGAGATATGCATTTTCTGCGATAATCATGGTGAGACTTCTGTTAGAAGTATGCAGAATCATCGAGATCGCACTTTTCGATCTATTTCATGCGAGAAACACGTTGTCTGGTGTTTTCACCACACCACAGTTGTTTGATATGCAGAACCCGCGATGTTTGGTTTTCGTCGGGTTTCAAGTTGAGATATGCATTTTCTGCGACAATCTTGGTGAGACTTCTGTCCGAAGTATGCAGAATCATCGGGATCGCTCTTTTCGAGCTATTTAATGCGAGAAACACGTTTTCTGGCGATTTCACCACACCACTGTTCGTTGGATATGCAGAACCGGAGATATCTTGGTTTTCGTGGGGTTTCAAGCTGAAATATGCATTTTCTGCGATAATCTTGGTGAGACTTCTGTCCGATGTATGCAGAATCATCGAGATCGCTCTTTTCGAGCTATTTAATGCGAGAAACACGTTATCCGGTGTTTTCACCACTCCACAGTGGGTTTGATATGCAGAACTGGCGACATCTTGGATTTCGTCGGGTTTCAAGCTGAGATATGCATTTTCTACGATAATCTTGGTGAGACTTCTGTCAGAAGTTTGCAGAATCATCTAGATCGCTCTTTTCGAGCTATTTAATGCGAGAAACACGTTAACTGGTGTTTTCACCACTCCGCAGTCCGTTTGATATGTAGAACCAGCGATATCTGGGTTTTCGTGGGGTTTCAAGCTGAGATATGCATTTTCTGCGATAATCTTGGTGAGACTTCTGTCCGAAGTATGCAGAAACATCGAGAGCACTCTTTTCGAGCTATTTAATGCGAGAATCACGTTTTCTGGGGTTTTCACCACACCACAGTTCGTTGGATATGCAGAACCGGAGATATCTTGGTTTTCGTGGGGTTTCAAGCTGAGATATGCATTTTCTGCGACAATCTTGGTGAGACTTCTGTCCGAAGTATGCAGAATCATCGGGATCGCTCTTATCGAGCTATTTAATGCGAGAATAACGTTTTCTGGGGTTTTCACCACACCACAGTTCGTTGGATATGCAGAACCGGAGATATCTTGATTTCCTGGGGTTTCAAGCTGAGATATGCATTTTCTGCGACAATCTTGGTGAGACTTCTGTCCGAAGTATGCAGAATCATCGGGATCGCTCTTATCGAGCTATTTAATGCGAGAAACACGTTTTCTGGCGATTTCACCACACCACTGTTCGTTGGATATGCAGAACCGGAGATATCTTGGTTTTCGTGGGGTTTCAAGCTGAAATGTGCATTTTCTGCGATAATCTTGGTGAGACTTCTGTCCGATGTATGCAGAATCATCGAGATCGATCTTTTCGAGCTATTTAATGCGAGAAACACGTTATCCGGTGTTTTCACCACTCCACAGTGGGTTTGATATGCAGAACTGGCGACATCTTGGATTTCGTCGGGTTTCAAGCTGAGATATGCATTTTCTACGATAATCTTGGTGAGACTTCTGTCCGATGTATGCAGAATCATCGAGATCGATCTTTTCGAGCTATTTAATGCGAGAAACACGTTATCCGGTGTTTTCACCACTCCACAGTGGGTTTGATATGCAGAACTGGCAACATCTTGGTTTTCGTGGGGTTTCCAGCTGAGACATACATTTTCTGCGATAATCATGGTGAGTCTTCTGTCGGAAGTATGCAGAATCTTCGAGATCGCTCTATTCGAGCTATTTAATGCGAGAAACACGTTATCTGGTTGTTCTCACCACTCCACAGTGCGTTTGATATGCAGAACCGGCGACATCTTGATTTTCGTGGGGTTTCTAGCTGAGATATGCATTTTCTGCGAAAATATTGGTGAGACTTCTGTCCGAAGTATGCAGAGTCATCGAGATCGAACTTTTCGAGCTATTTAATGCGAGAAACACGTTTTCTGGGGTTTTCACCACTCCACAGTTGGTTTGATATGCAGAACCGGCGATGTTTGGTTTCCGTCGGGTTTCAAGTTGAGATATGCATTTTCTACGATAATCTTGGAGAAACATCTGTCCGAAGTATGCAGAATCATCAAGATCGCTCTTTTCGAGCTATTTAATGCGAAAAAACAAGTTTTCTGGTTTTTTCACCACTCCACAGTGCGTTTGATATGCAGAACCGGCGACATCTTGGATTTTGTCGGGGTTCAAGCTGAGATATGCAATTCCTGCGATAATCTTGGTGAGACTTCTGTCCGAAGTATGCTGAATCATCGAGATTGCTCGATTCGAGCTATTTAATGCGAGAAACACGTTATCTGGTGTTTTCTCCACTCCACAGTGCGTATGATGTGCAGAACCAACGATATCCTGCTTTTCGTGGGGTTTCAAGCTCAGATATGCATTTTATGCGATAATATTGGTGAGACTTCTGTCCGAAGTATGCAGAATCATCGATATCGCTCTTTTAGAGCTATTTAATGCGAGAAACACGTTATCTGGTGTTTTCACTACTCCACAGTTGGTTTGATATGCAGAACCGGAGATAATTTGGTTTTCGTGGGGTTTCAAGCTGAGATATGCATTTTCTGCGATAATCTTGGTGAGACTTCTGTCCGTAGAATGCAGAATCATCGAGATCGCTCTTTTCGAGCTATTTAATGCGAGAAACACGTTATCTGGTGTTTTCAGCACTCCACAGTGCGTTTGATATGCAGAACCGGCGACATCTTGATTTTCGTGAGGTTTCAAGCTGAGATAAGCATTTTCTGCGATAATATTGGTGAGATTTCTGTCCGAAGTATGCAGAATCATCGATATCGCTCTTTTAGAGCTATTTAATGCGAGCAACACGTTATCTGGTGTTTTGACCACTCCACAGTGCGTTTGATATGTAGAACCGCCGATAACTTGGTTTTCGTGGGGTTTCCAGCTGAAATATGCATTGTCTGCGATAATCTTGGTGTTTCATCTATGAGAAGTATGCAGAATCATCAAGAACGCTCTTTTCGAGCTAGTTAATGCGAGAAACACGTTATCTGGTGTTTTAACCACTCCACAGTGCGTATGATATGCAGAACCGACGATATCCTGGTTTTCGTGGGGTTTCAAGCTCAGATGTGCATTTTCTGCGATAATCTTGGTGAGACTTCTGTCCGAAGTATGCAGAGTCATCGAGATCGTACTTTTCGAGCTATTTAATGCGTGAAACACGTTTTCTGGGGTTTTCACCACTCCACAGTTCGTTGGATATGCAGAACAGGAGATATCTTGGTTTTCGTGGAGTTTCTAGCTGAGATATGCATTTTCTGCGAAAATATTGGTGAGACTTCTGTCCGAAGTATGCAGAGTCATCGAGATCGTACTTTTCGAGCTATTTAATGCGAGAAACACGTTTTCTGGGGTTTTCACCACTCCACAGTTGGTTTGATATGCAGAACCGGCGATGTTTGGTTTTCGTCGGGTTTCAAGTTGAGATATGCATTTTCAACGATAATCTTGGAGAAACATCTGTCCGAAGTATGCAGAATCATCAAGATCGCTCTTTTCGAGCTATTTAATGCGAAAAAACAAGTTTTCTGGTGTTTTCACCACTCCACAGTGCGTTTGATATGCAGAACCGGCGACATCTTGGATTTCGTCGGGGTTCAAGCTGAGATATGCAATTCCTGCGATAATCTTGGTGAGAAATCTGTCCGAAGTATGCTTAATCATCGAGATCGCTCGTTTCCAGCTATTTAATGCGAGAAACACGTTATCTGGTGTTTTCACCACTCCACAGTTGGTTTGATATGCAGAACCGGCGATGTTTGGTTTTCGTCGGGTTTCAAGTTGAGATATGCTTTTTCTACGATAATCTTGGTGAAACATCTGTCCGAAGTATGCAGAAACATCAAGAGCGCTCTATTCGAGCTATTTAATGCGAGAAACACGTTTTCTGGGGTTTTCACCACACCACAGTTCGTTGGATGTGCAGAACCGGAGATATCTTGGTTTTCGTGGGGTTTCTAGCAGAGATATGCATTTTCTGCGATAATCATGGTGAGACTTCGGTTAGAAGTATGCAGAATCATCGAGATCGCACTTTTCGATGTATTTAATGCGAGAAACACGTTGTCTGGTGTTTTCACCACTCCGCAGTTGGTTTGATATGCAGAACCGGCGATATCTGGGTTTTCGTGGGGTTTCAAGCTGAGATATGCATTTTCAGCGATAATCTTGGTGAGAGTTCTGTCCGAAGTATGCAGAATCATCGAGATCGCTCTATTCGAGCTATTTAACGCGACAAAACGTTATCTGGTGCTTTCAGCACTCCACAGTGCGTTTGATATGCAGAACCAGCGATATCTTGGTTTTCGTGGGGTTTCAAGCTGAGATATGCATTTTCTCCGATAAACATGGAGAGACTTCTGTCCGAATTAGGCTGAATCATCGAGATCGCTCTTTTCGAGCTAGTTAATGCGAGAAAAACCTTGTCAGGGGTTTTCACCACTCCACAGTGCGTTTGATATGCAGAACCAGCGATATCTTGGCTTTCGTTGGGTTTCAAGCTGAGATATGCATTTTTTACGATAATCTTGGTGAGACTTCTGTCCGAAGTATGCAGAATCATCGAGATCGCTCTTTTCGAGCTATTTGATGCGAGAAACACGTTAACTGGTGTTTCCACCACTCCACAGTGCGTTTGATATGCAGAACCGGCGACATCTTGGATTTCGTCGGGGTTCAAGCTGAGATATGCATTTTCTACGATAATCTTGGTGCGACTTCTGTCAGAAGTATGCAGAATCATCGGGATCGCTTTTTTCGAGATATCTAATGCGAGAAACACGTTATCTGGTGTTTTCACCACTCCGCAGTGCGTTTGATATGTAGAACCAGCGATATCTGGGTTTTCGTGGGGTTTCCAGCTGAGACATACATTTTCTGCGATAATCATGGTGAGTCTTCTGCCAGAAGTATGCAGAATCTTCGAGATCGCTCTATTCGAGCTATTTAATGCGAGAAACACGTTATCTGGTTGTTTTCACCACTCCACAGTGCGTTTGATATGCAGAACCGGCGACATCTTGATTTTCGTGGGGTTTCTAGCTGAGATATGCATTTTCTGCGAAAATATTGGTGAGACTTCTGTCCGAAGTATGCAGAGCCATCGAGATCGTACTTTTCGAGCTATTTAATGCGAGAAACACGTTTTCTGGGGTTTTCACCACTCCACAGTTGGTTTGATATGCAGAACCGGCGATGTTTGGTTTTCGTCGGGTTTCAAGTTGAGATATGCATTTTCTACGATAATCTTGGAGAAACATCTGTCCGAAGTATGCAGAATCATCAAGATCGCTCTTTTCGAGCTATTTAATGCGAAAAAACAAGTTTTCTGGTGTTTTCACCACTCCACAGTGCGTTTGATATGCAGAACCGGCGACATCTTGGATTTCGTCGGGGTTCAAGCTAAGATATGCAATTCCTGCGATAATCTTGGTGAGAAATCTGTCCGAAGTATGCTGAATCATCGATATCGCACTTTTCGAGCTATCTAATGCGAGAAACACGTTTTGTGGGGTTTTCACCACTCCACAGTGCGTTCGATATGCAGTACCAGCGATATCTTGGTATTCGTGGGGTTTCAAGCTGAGATATGCATTTTTTACGATAATCTTGGTGAGACTTCTGTGCGAAGTATGCAGAATCATCGAGATCGCTCTATTCGAGCTATTTAATGCGACAAAACGTTATCTGGTGTTTTCACCACTCCACAGTGCGTTTGATATGCAGAACCGGCGATATCTGGGTTTTCGTGGGGTTTCAAGCAGAGATATGCATTTTCTGCGAAAATATTGGTGAGACTTCTGTCCGAAGTATGCAGAGCCATCGAGATCGTACTTTTCGAGCTATTTAATGCGAGAAACACGTTTTCTGGGGTTTTCACCACTCCACAGTTGGTTTGATATGCAGAACCGGCGATGTTTGGTTTTCGTCGGGTTTCAAGTTGAGATATGCATTTTCTACGATAATCTTGGAGAAACATCTGTCCGAAGTATGCAGAATCATCAAGATCGCTCTTTTCGAGCTATTTAATGCGAAAAAACAAGTTTTCTGGTGTTTTCACCACTCCACAGAGCGTTTGATATGCAGAACCGGCGACATCTTGGATTTCGTCGGGGTTCAAGCTAAGATATGCAATTCCTGCGATAATCTTGGTGAGAAATCTGTGCGAAGTATGCTTAATCATCGAGATCGCTCGTTTCCAGCTATTTAATGCGAGAAACACGTTATCTGGTGTTTTCACCACTCCACAGTGCGTGTGATATGCAGAACCGACGATATCCTGGTTTTCGTGGGGTTTCAAGCTCAGATGTGCATTTTCTGCGATAATCTTGGTGAGAAATCTGTCCGAAGTATGCTTAATCATCGAGATCGCTCGTTTCCAGCTATTTAATGCGAGAAACACGTTTTCTGGGGTTTTCACCACTCCACAGTTGGTTTGATATGCAGAACCGGCGACATCTTGGATTTCGTCGGGTTTCAAGTTGAGATATGCATTTTCTACGATAATCTTGGAGAAACATCTGTCCGAAGTATGCAGAATCATCAAGATCGCTCTTTTCGAGCTATTTAATGCGAAAAAACAAGTTTTCTGGTGTTTTCACCACTCCACAGAGCGTTTGATATGCAGAACCGGCGACATCTTGGATTTCGTCGGGGTTCAAGCTAAGATATGCAATTCCTGCGATAATCTTGGTGAGAAATCTGTGCGAAGTATGCTTAATCATCGAGATCGCTCGTTTCCAGCTATTTAATGCGCGAAACACGTTTTCTGGGGTTTTCACCACACCACAGTTCGTTGGATGTGCAGAACCGGAGATATCTTGGTTTTCGTGGGGTTTCTAGCAGAGATATGCATTTTCTGCGATAATCATGGTGAGACTTCGGTTAGAAGTATGCAGAATCATCGAGATCGCACTTTTCGATCTATTTAATGCGAGAAACACGTTGTCTGGTGTTTTCACCACTCCACAGTTGGTTTGATATGCAGAACCGGCGATATCTGGGTTTTCGTGGGGTTTCAAGCTGAGATATGCATTTTCAGCGATAATCTTGGTGAGAGTTCTGTCCGAAGTATGCAGAATCATCGAGATCGCTCTTTTCGAGCTATTTAATGCGAGGAACACGTTTTCTGGGGTTTTCACCACTCCACAGTGCGTTTGATATGCAGAACCAGCGATATCTTGGCTTTCGTTGGGTTTCAAGCTGAGATATGCATTTTTTACGATAATCTTGGTGAGACTTCTGTCCGAAGTATGCAGAATCATCGAGATCGCTCCTTTCGAGCTATTTGATGCGAGAAACACGTTAACTGGTGTTTCCACCACTCCACAGTGCGTTTGATATGCAGAACCGGCGACATCTTGGATTTCGTCGGGGTTCAAGCTGAGATATGCATTTTCTACGATAATATTGGTGAGACTTCAGACAGAAGTATGCAGAATCATCTAGATCACTCTTTTCGAGCTATTTAATGCGAGAAACACGTTATCTGGTGTTTTCACCACTCCGCAGTGCGTTTGATATGTAGAACCAGCGATATCTGGGTTTTCGTGGGGTTTCAAGCTGAGATATGCATTTTCTGCGATAATCATGGTGAGACTTCTGTCAGAAGTATGCAGAATCATCGGGATCGCTCTTTTCGAGCTATTTAATGCGAGAAACACGTTTTCTGG
Organism: Anthophora plumipes; assembly: GCA_951804975.1. Lineage (NCBI taxonomy): Eukaryota > Metazoa > Arthropoda > Insecta > Hymenoptera > Apidae > Anthophora > Anthophora plumipes. The sequence continues at coordinate 383,459 of CATORF010000903.1, read as the reverse complement.
GGTTTTCACCACTCCACAGTTCGTTGGATATGCAGAACAGGAGATATCTTGGTTTTCGTGGGGTTTCTAGCAGAGATATGCATTTTCTGCGATAATCATGGTGAGACTTCTGTCAGAAGTATGCAGAATCATCGGGATCGCTCTTTTCGAGCTATTTAATGCGAGAAACACGTTTTCTGGGGTTTTCACCACTCCACAGTTCGTTGGATATGCAGAACAGGAGATATCTTGGTTTTCGTGGGGTTTCTAGCAGAGATATGCATTTTCTGCGATAATCATGGTGAGACTTCTGCCAGAAGTATGCAGAATCATCGGGATCGCTCTTTTCGAGCTATTTAATGCGAGAAACACGTTTTCTGGGGTTTTCACCACTCCACAGTTCGTTGGATATGCAGAACAGGAGATATCTTGGTTTTCGTGGGGTTTCTAGCAGAGATATGCATTTCCTGCGATAATCTTGGTGAGACTTCTGTCCGATGTATGCAGAATCATCGAGATCGCTCTTTTCGAGCTATTTAATGCGAGAGACATGTTAACTGGTGTTTTCACCACTCCACAGTGCGTATGATGTGCAGAACCGACGATATCTTGGTTTTCGTGGGGTTTCAAGCTGAGATATGCATTTTTTACGATAATCATGGTGAGAATTCTGTCCGAAGTATGCAGAATCATCGAGATCGCACTTTTCGTGCTATTTAATGCGAGAAACAGGATATCTGGTGTTTTCAGCACTCCACAGTGCGTATGATATGCAGAACCGGCGATATCTTGGTTTTCGTGGGGTTTCAAGCTGAGATGTGCATTGTCTGCGATAATCTTGGTGAGACATCTGTCCGAAGTGTGCAGAATCATCGAGATCGCACTTTTTGAGCTATTTAATGCGAGAAAAACCTTATCTGGTGTTTTCACCACCCCACAGTGCGTTTGATATGCAGAACCGGCGATATCTGGGTTTTCGTGGGGTTTCAAGCTGAGATATGCATTTTCTGCGATAATCTTGGTGAGACCTCTGTCCGAAGTATGCAGAAACATCGAGATCGCTCTTTTCGACATATTTAATGCGAGAAACACGTTATCTGGTGATTTCACCACTCCACAGTGCGTTTGGTATGCAGAACCAGCGATATCCTGGTTTTCGTGGGGTTTCAAGCTCAGATATGCATTTTATGCGATAATCTTGGTGAGGCTTCTGTCCGAAGTATGCAGGGTCATCGAGATCGTACTTTTCGAGCTATTTAATGCGAGAAACACGTTTTCTGGGGTTTTTACCACACCACAGTGCGTTTGATATGCTGAACCAGTGATACCTCAGTTTTCGTGGGGTTTCAAGCTGAGATATGCATTTTCTACGATAATCTTGGTGAGACTTCTGTCAGAAGTATGCAGAATAATCTAGATCGTTCTTTTCGAGCTATTTAATTCGAGAAACACGTTATCTGGTTGTTTTCACCACTCCACAGTGCGTTTGATATGCAGAAGCGGCGACATCTTGATTTTCGTGGGGTTTCAAGCTCAGATATGCATTTTCTGCGATAAGCTTGGTGAGACTTCTGTTAGAAGTATGCAGAATCATCTAGATTGCACTTTTCGAGCTATTTAATGCGAGAAACACGATATCTGGTGTTTTCAGCACTCCACAGTGCGTATGATATGCAGAACCGGCGATATCTTGGTTTTCGTGGGGTTTCAAGCTGAGATATGCATTGTCTGCGATAATCTTGGTGAGACTTCTGTCCGAAGTATGCAGAGTCATCGACATCGTACTTTTCGAGCTATTTAATGCGAGAAACACGTTTTCTGGGGTTTTCACCACTCCACAGTTCGTTGGATATGCAGATCAGGAGATATCTTGGTTTTCGTGGAGTTTCTAGCAGAGATATGCATTTTCTGCGATAATCATGGTGAGACTTCTGTTAGAAGTATGCAGAATCATCGAGATCGCACATTTCGATCTATTTAATGCGAGAAACACGTTGTCTGGTGTTTTCACCACTCCACAGTTGGTTTGATATGCAGAACCGGCGATATCTTGGTTTTCGTGGGGTTTCAAGCTGAGATATGCATTTTCTGCGATAATCTTGGTGAGACTTCAGTCAGAAGTATGCAGAATCTTCGAGATCGCTCATTTCGAGCTAGTTAATGCGAGAAACACGTTATCTGGTGTTTTCACCACTCCACAGTTCGTTGTATATGCAGAACAGGAGATATCTTGGTTTTCGTGGGGTTTCTAGCAGAGATATGCATTTTCTGCGATAATCTAGGTGAGTCTTCTGCCAGAAGTATGCAGAATCTTCGAGATCGTTCTTTTCGAGCAACTTAATGCGAGAAACACGATATCTGGTTGTTTTCACCACTCCACAGTGCGTTTGATATGCAGAACGGGCGACATCTTGATTTTCGTGAGGTTTCAAGCTGAGATATGCATTTTATGCGATAATCTTGGTGAGACATCATGTCAGAAATATGCAGAATCTTCTATATCGCTCTTTTCGAGCTATTTAATGCGAAAAAACAAGTTTTCTGGTGTTTTCAACATTCCACAGTGCGTTTGATATGCAGAACCGGCGATATCTTGATTTTCGTGGTGTTTCCAGCTGAAATATGCATTTTCTACGATAATCTTGGTGAGACGTCTGTCAGAAGTATGCAGAATCTTCGAGATCGTTCTTTTCGAGCTACTTAATGCGAGAAACACGATATCTGGTTGTTTTCACCACTCCACAGTGCGTTTGATATGCAGAACGGGCGACATCTTGATTTTCGTGAGGTTTCAAGCTGAGATATGCATTTTCTGCGATAATCTTGGTGAGACTTCAGTCAGAAATATGCAGAATCTTCTATATCGCTCTTTTCGAGCTATTTAATGCGAAAAAACAAGTTTTCTGGTGTTTTCAACATTCCACAGTGCGTTTGATATGCAGAACCGATGATATCTTGATTTTCGTGGTGTTTCCAGCTGAGATATGCATTTTCTGCGATAATCTTGGTGAGTCTTCTGTCAGAAGTATGCAGAATCATCGAGATCCCTCTTTTCGAGCTATTTAATGCGAGAAACACGTTAATTGGTGTTTTCACCACTCCACAGTGCGTTTGATATGCGGAACCAGCGACATCTTGGATTTCGTCGGTTTTCAAGCTGAGACATGCATTTTCTGCGATAATCTTGGTGAGTCTTCTGTCAGAAGTATGCAGAATCATCGAGATCCCTCTTTTCGAGCTAGTTAATGCGAGAAACACGTTATCTGGTGTTTTCACCACTCCACAGTGCGTTTAATATGCAGAACCGGCTACATCTTGGCTGTCGTAGGGTAACAAGTTGAGATATGCATTTTCTGCGATAATCATGGTGAGACTTCTGTCAGAAGTATGCAGAATCATCGAGATCGCACTTTTCGATCTATTTAATGCGAGAAACACGTTATCTGGTGTTTTCACCACTCCACAGTGCGTTTGATATGCAGAACCAGCGATATCTTGGTTTTCGTGGGGTTTCTAGCAGAGATATGCATTTTCTGCGATAATCATGGTGAGACTTCTGTTAGAAGTATGCAGAATCATCGAGATCGCACTTTTCGATCTATTTCATGCGAGAAACACGTTGTCTGGTGTTTTCACCACTCCACAGTTGGTTTGATATGCAGAACCCGCGATGTTTGGTTTTCGTCGGGTTTCAAGTTGAGATATGCATTTTCTGCGACAATCTTGGTGAGACTTCTGTCCGAAGTATGCAGAATCATCGGGATCGCTCTTTTCGAGCTATTTAATGCGAGAAACACGTTTTCTGGCGATTTCACCACACCACTGTTCGTTGGATATGCAGAACCGGAGATATCTTGGTTTTCGTGGGGTTTCAAGCTGAAATATGCATTTTCTGCGATATTCTTGGTGAGACTTCTGTCCGATGTATGCAGAATCATCGAGATCGCTCTTTTCGAGCTATTTAATGCGAGAAACACGTCATCCGGTGTTTTCACCACTCCACAGTGGGTTTGATATGCAGAACTGGCGACATCTTGGATTTCGTCGGGTTTCAAACTGAGATATGCATTTTCTACGATAATCTTGGTGAGACTTCTGTCAGAAGTTTGCAGAATCATCTAGATCGCTCTTTTCGAGCTATTTAATGCGAGAAACACGTTAACTGGTGTTTTCACCACTCCGCAGTCCGTTTGATATGTAGAACCAGCGATATCTGGGTTTTCGTGGGGTTTCAAGCTGAGATATGCATTTTCTGCGATAATCTTGGTGAGACTTCTGTCCGAAGTATGCAGAAACATCGAGAGCACTCTTTTCGAGCTATTTAATGCGAGAATCACGTTTTCTGGGGTTTTCACCACACCACAGTTCGTTGGATATGCTGAACCGGAGATATCTTGGTTTTCGTGGGGTTTCAAGCTGAGATATGCATTTTCTGCGACAATCATGGTGAGACTTCTGTCCGAAGTATGCAGAATCATCGGGATCGCTCTTATCGAGCTATTTAATGCGAGAATCACGTTTTCTGGGGTTTTCACCACACCACAGTTCGTTGGATATGCAGAACCGGAGATATCTTGGTTTTCCTGGGGTTTCAAGCTGAGATATGCATTTTCTGCGACAATCTTGGTGAGACTTCTGTCCGAAGTATGCAGAATCATCGGGATCGCTCTTATCGAGCTATTTAATGCGAGAATCACGTTTTCTGGGGTTTTCACCACACCACAGTTCGTTGGATATGCAGAACCGGAGATATCTTGGTTTTCCTGGGGTTTCAAGCTGAGATATGCATTTTCTGCGACAATCTTGGTGAGACTTCTGTCCGAAGTATGCAGAATCATCGGGATCGCTCTTATCGAGCTATTTAATGCGAGAATCACGTTTTCTGGGGTTTTCACCACACCACAGTTCGTTGGATATGCAGAACCGGAGACATCTTGGTTTTCCTGGGGTTTCAAGCTGAGATATGCACTTTTTACGATAATCTTGGTGAGACTTCTGTCCGAAGTATGCTTAATCATCTAGATCGCTCTATTCGAACTATTTAATGCGACAAAACGTTATCTGGTGTTTTCAGCACTCCACAGTGCGTTTGATATGCAGAACCAGTGATACCTCAGTTTTCGTGGGGTTTCAAGCTGAGATATGCATTTTCTACGATAATCTTGGTGAGACTTCTCTCAGAAGGATGCAGAATCTTCGAGATCGCTCTTTTCGAGCTACTTAATGCGAGATACACGTTATCTGGTGTTTTCACCACTCCACAGTGCGTTTGACATGCAGTACCGGCGACATCTTGGATTTCGTCGGGGTTCAAGCTGAGATATGCATTTTCTACGATAATCTTGGTGAGACTTCTGGCAGAAGTATGCAGAATAATCTAGATCGTTCTTTCCGAGCTATTTAATTCGAGAAACACGTTATCTGGTTGTTTTCACCACTCCACAGTGCGTTTGATATGCAGAAGCGGCGACATCTTGATTTTCGTGGGGTTTCAAGCTCAGATATGCATTTTCTGCGATAAGCTTGGTGAGACTTCTGTTAGAAGTATGCAGAATCATCTAGATCGCACTTTTCGAGCTATTTAATGCGAAAAACACGATATCTGGTGTTTTCAGCACTCCACAGTGCGTATGATATGCAGAACCGGCGATATCTTGGTTTTCGTGGGGTTTCAAGCTGAGATATGCATTGTCTGCGATAATCTTGGTGAGACTTCTGTCCGAAGTATGCAGAGTCATCGAGATCGTACTTTTCGAGCTATTTAATGCGAGAAACAAGTTTTCTGGGGTTTTCACCACTCCACAGTTCGTTGGATATGCAGATCAGGAGATATCTTGGTTTTCGTGGAGTTTCTAGCAGAGATATGCATTTTCTGCGATAATCATGGTGAGACTTCTGTTAGAAGTATGCAGAATCATCGAGATCGCACATTTCGATCTATTTAATGCGAGAAACACGTTGTCTGGTGTTTTCACCACTCCACAGTTGGTTTGATATGCAGAACCGGCGATATCTGGGTTTTCGTGGGGTTTCAAGCTGAGATATGCATTTTCTGCGATAATCTTGGTGAGACTTCAGTCAGAAGTATGCAGAATCTTCGAGATCGCTCATTTCGAGCTAGTTGAAGCGAGAAAAACGATATCTGGTGTTTTCAGCACTCCACAGTGCGTATGATATGCAGAACCGGCGATATCTTGGTTTTCGTGGGGTTTCAAGCTGAAATATGCATTTTCTGCGATAATCTTGGTGAGACTTCAGTCAGAAGTATGCAGAATCTTCGAGATCGCTCATTTCGAGCTAGTTAATGCGAGAAACACGTTATCTGGTGTTTTCACCACTCCACAGTTCGTTGTATATGCAGAACAGGAGATATCTTGGTTTTCGTGGGGTTTCTAGCAGAGATATGCATTTTCTGCGATAATCTTGGTGAGACGTCTGTCAGAAGTATGCAGAATCTTCGAGATCGTTCTTTTCGAGCTACTTAATGCGAGAAACACGATATCTGTTTGTTTTCACCACTCCACAGTGCGTTTGATATGCAGAAGCGGCGACATCTTGATTTTCGTGGGGTTTCAAGCTCAGATATGCATTTTCTGCGATAAGCTTGGTGAGACTTCTGTTAGAAGTATGCAGAATCATCTAGATCGCACTTTTCGAGCTATTTAATGCGAAAAACACGATATCTGGTGTTTTCAGCACTCCACAGTGCGTATGATATGCAGAACCGGCGATATCTTGGTTTTCGTGGGGTTTCAAGCTGAGATATGCATTGTCTGCGATAATCTTGGTGAGACTTCTGTCCGAAGTATGCAGAGTCATCGAGATCGTACTTTTCGAGCTATTTAATGCGAGAAACAAGTTTTCTGGGGTTTTCACCACTCCACAGTTCGTTGGATATGCAGATCAGGAGATATCTTGGTTTTCGTGGAGTTTCTAGCAGAGATATGCATTTTCTGCGATAATCATGGTGAGACTTCTGTTAGAAGTATGCAGAATCATCGAGATCGCACATTTCGATCTATTTAATGCGAGAAACACGTTGTCTGGTGTTTTCACCACTCCACAGTTGGTTTGATATGCAGAACCGGCGATATCTGGGTTTTCGTGGGGTTTCAAGCTGAGATATGCATTTTCTGCGATAATCTTGGTGAGACTTCAGTCAGAAGTATGCAGAATCTTCGAGATCGCTCATTTCGAGCTAGTTAAAGCGAGAAAAACGATATCTGGTGTTTTCAGCACTCCACAGTGCGTATGATATGCAGAACCGGCGATATCTTGGTTTTCGTGGGGTTTCAAGCTGAAATATGCATTTTCTGCGATAATCTTGGTGAGACTTCAGTCAGAAGTATGCAGAATCTTCGAGATCGCTCATTTCGAGCTAGTTAATGCGAGAAACACGTTATCTGGTGTTTTCACCACTCCACAGTTCGTTGTATATGCAGAACAGGAGATATCTTGGTTTTCGTGGGGTTTCTAGCAGAGATATGCATTTTCTGCGATAATCTAGGTGAGTCTTCTGCCAGAAGTATGCAGAATCTTCGAGATCGTTCTTTTCGAGCAACTTAATGCGAGAAACACGATATCTGGTTGTTTTCACCACTCCACAGTGCGTTTGATATGCAGAACGGGCGACATCTTGATTTTCGTGAGGTTTCAAGCTGAGATATGCATTTTCTGCGATAATCTTGGTGAGACATCATGTCAGAAATATGCAGAATCTTCTATATCGCTCTTTTCGAGATATTTAATGCGAAAAAACAAGTTTTCTGGTGTTTTCAACATTCCACAGTGCGTGTGATATGCAGAACCGGCGATATCTTGATTTTCGTGGTGTTTCCAGCTGAAATATGAATTTTCTACGATAATCTTGGTGAGACGTCTGTCGGAAGTATGCAGAATCTTCGAGATCGTTCTTTTCGAGCTACTTAATGCGAGAAACACGATATCTGGTTGTTTTCACCACTCCACAGTGCGTTTGATATGCAGAACGGGCGACATCTTGATTTTCGTGAGGTTTCAAGCTGAGATATGCATTTTCTGCGATAATCTTGGTGAGACTTCAGTCAGAAATATGCAGAATTTTCTAGATCGCTCTTTTCGAGCTATCTAATGCGAAAAAACAAGTTTTCTGGTGTTTTCAACATTCCACAGTGCGTTTGATATGCAGAACCGATGATATCTTGATTTTCGTGGTGTTTCCAGCTGAGATATGCATTTTCTGCGATAATCTTGGTGAGTCTTCTGTCAGAAGTATGCAGAATCATCGAGATCCCTCTTTTCGAGCTATTTAATGCGAGAAACACGTTAATTGGTGTTTTCACCACTCCACAGTGCGTTTGATATGCGGAACCAGCGACATCTTGGATTTCGTCGGTTTTCAAGCTGAGACATGCATTTTCTGCGATAATCTTGGTGAGTCTTCTGTCAGAAGTATGCAGAATCATCGAGATCCCTCTTTTCGAGCTAGTTAATGCGAGAAACACGTTATCTGGTGTTTTCACCACTCCACAGTGCGTTTAATATGCAGAACCGGCTACATCTTGGCTGTCGTAGCGTATCAAGTTGAGATATGCATTTTCTGCGATAATCATGGTAAGACTTCTGTCAGAAGTATGCAGAATCATCGGGATCGCTCATTTCGAGCTATTTAATGCGAGAAACACGTTTTCTGGGGTTTTCACCACTCCACATTTCGTTGGATATGCAGAACAGGAGATATCTTGGTTTTCGTGGGGTTTCTAGCAGAGAAATGCATTTTCTGCGATAATCATGGTGAGACTTCTGTTAGAAGTATGCAGAATCATCGAGATCGCACATTTCGATCTATTTAATGCGAGAAACACGTTATCTGGTGTTTTCACCACTCCACAGTGCGTTTGATATGCAGAACCAGCGATATCTTGGTTTTCGTGGGGTTTCAAGCTGAGATATGCATTTTTTACGATAATCATGGTGAGACTTCTGTCCGAAGTATGCAGAATCATCGAGATCGCACTTTTCGAGCTATTTAATGCGAGAAACAGGATATCTGGTGTTTTCAGCACTCCACAGTGCGTTTGATATGCAGAACCAGCGATATCTAGGTTTTCGTGGGGTTTCAAGCTGAGATATGCAATTTCTGCGATAATCTTGGTGAGACTTATGTCCGAAGTATGCAGAGTCATCGAGATCGTACTTTTCGAGCTATTTAATGCGAGAAACACGTTTTCTGGGGTTTTCACCACTCCACAGTTCGTTGGATATGCAGAACAGGAGATATCTTGGTTTTCGTGGGGTTTCTAGCAGAGATATGCATTTTCTGCGATAATCATGGTGAGACTTCTGTTAGAAGTATGCAGAATCATCGAGATCGCACTTTTCGATCTATTTCATGCGAGAAACACGTTGTCTGGTGTTTTCACCACTCCACAGTTGTTTGATATGCAGAACTGGCGACATCTTGTATTTCGTCGGGTTTCAAGCTGAAATATGCATTTTCTGCGATAATCTTGGTGAGACTTCTGTCCGATGTATGCAGAATCATCGAGATCGCTCTTTTCGAGCTATTTAATGCGAGAAACACGTTAACTGGTGTTTTCACCACTCCGCAGTCCGTTTGATATGTAGAACCAGCGATATCTGGGTTTTCGTGGGGTTTCAAGCTGAGATATGCATTTTCTGCGATAATCTTGGTGAGACTTCTGTCCGAAGTATGCAGAAACATCGAGAGCACTCTTTTCGAGCTATTTAATGCGAGAATCACGTTTTCTGGGGTTTTCACCACACCACTGTTCGTTGGATATGCAGAACCGGAGATATCTTGGTTTTCGTGGGGTTTCAAGCTGAAATATGCATTTTCTGCGATAATCTTGGTGAGACTTCTGTCCGATGTATGCAGAATCATCGAGATCGCTCTTTTCGAGCTATTTAATGCGAGAGACACGTTAACTGGTGTTTTCACCACTCCACAGTGCGTATGATGTGCAGAACCGACGATATCCTGGTTTTCGTGGGGTTTCAAGCTCAGATATGCATTTTCTGCGATAATATTGGTGAGACTTCAGACCGAAGTATGCAGAATCATCTAGATCACTCTTTTCGAGCTATTTAATGCGAGAAACACGTTTTCTGGGGTTTTCACCACACCTCTGTTCGTTGGATATGCAGAACCGGAGATATCTTGGTTTTCCTGGGGTTTCAAGCTGAGTTATGCATTTTCTGCGACAATCTTGGTGAGACTTCTGTCCGAAGTATGCAGAATCATCGGGATCGCTCTTATCGAGCTATTTAATGCGAGAAACACGTTTTCTGGCGATTTCACCACACCACTGTTTGTTGGATATGCAGAACCGGAGATATCTTGGTTTTCGTGGGGTGTCAAGCTGAAATATGCATTTTCTGCGATAATCTTGGTGAGACTTCTGTCCGATGTATGCAGAATCATCGAGATCGATCTTTTCGAGCTATTTAATGCGAGAAACACGTTATCCGGTGTTTTCACCACTCCACAGTTGGTTTGATATGCAGAACAGGCGATGTTTGGTTTTCGTCGGGTTTCAAGTTTAGATATGCATTTTCTACGATAATCTTGGAGAAACATCTGTCCGAAGTATGCAGAATCATCAAGATCGCTCTTTTCGAGCTATTTAATGCGAAAAAACAAGTTTTCTGGTGTTTTCACCACTCCACAGTGCGTTTGATATGCAGAACCGGCGACATCTTGGATTTCGTCGGGGTTCAAGCTGAGATATGCAATTCCTGCGATAATCTTGGTGAGAAATCTGTCCGAAGTATGCTTAATCATCGAGATCGCTCGTTTCCAGCTATTTAATGGGAGAAACACGTTATCTGGTGTTTTCACCACTCCACAGTGCGTGTGATATGCAGAACCGACGATATCCTGGTTTTCGTGGAGTTTCAAGCTCAGATGTGCATTTTCTGCGATAATCTTGGTGAGAAATCTGTCCGAAGTATGCTTAATCATCGAGATCGCTCGTTTCCAGCTATTTAATGCGAGAAACACGTTAACTGGTGTTTTCACCACTCCACAGTTGGTTTGATATGCAGAACCGGCGATGTTTGGTTTTCGTCGGGTTTCAAGTTGAGATATGCTTTTTCTACGATAATCTTGGTGAAACATCTGTCCGAACTATGCAGAAACATCAAGAGCGCTCTTTTCGAGCTATTTAATGCGAGAAACACGTTTTCTGGGGTTTTCACCACACCACAGTTCGTTGGATGTGCAGAACCGGAGATATCTTGGTTTTCGCGGGGTTTCTAGCAGAGATATGCATTTTCTGCGATAATCATGGTGAGACTTCGGTTAGAAGTATGCAGAATCATCGAGATCGCACTTTTCGATCTATTTAATGCGAGAAACACGTTGTCTGGTGTTTTCACCACTCCACAGTTGGTTTGATATGCAGAACCGGCGATATCTGAGTTTTCGTGGGGTTTCAAGCTGAGATATGCATTTTCAGCGATAATCTTGGTGAGACTTCTGTCCGAAGTATGCAGAATCATCGAGATCGCTCTATTCGAGCTATTTAACGCGACAAAACGTTATCTGGTGTTTTCAGCACTCCACAGTGCGTTTGATATGCAGAACCAGCGATATCTTGGTTTTCGTGGGGTTTCAAGCTGAGATATGCATTTTCTGCGATAAACATGGAGAGACTTCTGTCCGAATTAGGCTGAATCATCGAGATCGCTCTTTTCGAGCTAGTTAATCCGAGAAAAACCTTGTCAGGGGTTTTCACCACTCCACAGTGCGTTTGATATGCAGAACCAGCGATATCTTGGCTTTCGTTGGGTTTCAAGCTGAGATATGCATTTTTTACGATAATCTTGGTGAGACTTCTGTCCGAAGTATGCAGAATCATCGAGATCGCTCTTTTCGAGCTATTTGATGCGAGAAACACGTTAACTGGTGTTTCCACCACTCCACAGTGCGTTTGATATGCAGAACCGGCGGCATCTTGGATTTCGTCGGGGTTCAAGCTGAGATATGCATTTTCTACGATAATCTTGGTGAGACTTCTGTCAGAAGTATGCAGAATCATCGCGATCGCTCTTATCGAGCTATTTAATGCGAGAAACACGTTATCTGGTGTTTTCAGCACTCCACAGTGCGTTTGATATGCAGAACCGGCGACATCTTGATGTTCGTGAGGTTTCAAGCTGAGATATGCATTTTCTGCGATAATATTGGTGAGACTTCTGTCCGAAGTATGCAGAATCATCGATATCGCTCTTTTAGAGCTATTTAATGCGAGCAACACGTTATGTGGTGTATTCACCACTCCACAGTACGTTAGACATGCAGAACCGGAGGTATCTTCGTTTCGGTCGGGTTTCAAGCTGAGGTATGCATTTTCTACGACAATATTGGTGAGACCTCTGTCAGAAGTATGCAGAACCTTCGAGAACGCTCTTTTCGAGCTACTTAATGCGAGAAACACGTTTTCTGGTGTTTTCACCACCCCACAGTGCGTTTGATATGCAGAACCGGCGACATCGTGGTTTTCGTCGGGTTTCAAGCTGAGATATGCATTTTCTGCGATAATATTGGTGAGACTTCTGTCCGAAGTATGCAGAATCATCGATATCGCTCTTTTCGAGCTATTTAATGCGAGAAACACGTTGTCTGGTGTTTTGACCACTCCACAGTGCGTTTGATATGTAGAGCCGCCGATAACTTGGTTTTCGTGGGGTTTCCAGCTGAAATATGCATTTTCTGCGATAATCTTGTTGTTTCATCTATGAGAAGTATGCAGAATCATCGAGAACGCTCCTTTCGAGCTAGTTAATGCGAGAAACACGTTTTCTGGTGTTTTCACCACTCCACAGTGCGTCTGATATGCAGAACCGGCGATATCTTGATTTTCGTGGTGTTTCCAGCTGAGATATGCATTTTCTGCGATAATCTTGGTGAGACTTCAGTCAGAAGTACGCAGAATCATCTAGATCGCTCGTTTCGAGCTATTTAATGCGAGAAACCCGTTATCTGGTTGTTTTCACCACTCCATAGTGCGTTTGATATGTAGAACCGGCGACATCTTGATTTTCGTGAGGTTTCTAGATGAGATATGCATTTTCTGCGATAATATTGGTGAGACTTCAGTCAGAAGTATGCAGAATCATCTAGATCGCTCGTTTGGAGCTATTTAATGCGAGAAACACGTTATCTGGTGTTTTCACCACTCCACAGTGCGTTTGATATGCAGAACCGGCGACATCTTGATTTTCGTGGTGTTTCCAGCTGGGATATGCATTTTCTGCGATAATCTTGGTGAGACTTCAGTCAGAAGTATGCAGAAAAATCGAGAGCGCTCTTTTCGAGCTATTTAATGCGAGAAACACGTTTTTTGGGGTTTTCACCACACCTCTGTTCGTTGGATATGCAGAACCGGAGATATCTTGGGTTTCCTGGGGTTTCAAGCTGAGATATGCATTTTCTGCGATAATCTTGGTGAGACTTCTGTCCGATGTATGCAGAATCATCGGGATCGCTCTTTTCGAGCTATTTAGTGCGAGGAACACGTTTTCTGGCGTTTTCACCACACCACTGTTCGTTGGATATGCAGAACCGGGGATATCTTGGTTTTCGTGGGGTTTCAAGCTGAAATATGCATTTTCTGCGATAATCTTGGTGAGACATCTGTCCGAAGTATGCAGAATCATCGAGATCGCTCTTTTCGAGCTATTTAATGCACGAAACACGTTAACTGGTGTTTTCACCACTCCACAGTGCGTATGATGTGCAGAACCGGAGATAACCCGGGTTTCGTCGGGTTTCAAGCTGAGATATGCATTTTCTACGATAATCTTGGTGAGACTTCTGTCAGAAGTATGCAGGACCTTCGAGAACGCTCTTTTCGAGCTATTTAATGCGAGAAACACGTTATCGGGTGTTTTCACCACTCCACAGTGCGTTTGATATGCAGTACCAGCGATATCTTGGTTTTCGTGGGGTTTCAAGCTGAGATATGCATTTTTTACGATAATCTGGGTGAGACTTCTGTCCGAAATATGCAGAATCATCGAGATCGCACTATTCGAGCTATTTAATGCGCGAAACACGTTCTCTGGTTGTTTTCACCACTCCACAGTGCGTTTGATTTGCAGAACCGGCAACATCTTGATTTTCGTGAGGTTTCGAGCTGAGATATGCATTATCTGCGATAATCTTGGTGAGACTTCAGTAAGAAGTATGCAGAATCATCTAGATCCCTCTTTTAGAGCTACTTAATGCGAGAAACACGTTATCTGGTGTTTTGACCACTTCACAGTGCGTTTGATATGTAGAACCGCCGATAACTTGGTTTTCGTGGGGTTTCCCGCTGAAATATGCATTTTCTGCGATAATCTTGGTGTTTCCTCTATGAGAAGTATGCAGAATCATCGAGATCGCTCTATTCCAGCTATTTAATGCGAAAAACACGTTATCTGGTTGTTTTCACTACTCCACAGTGGGTTTGATATGCAGAACCGGCGACATCTTGATTTTCGTGGTGTTTCCAGCTGGGATATGCATTTTCTGCGATAATCTTGGTGAGACTTCAGTCAGAAGTATGCAGAATCATCGGGATCGCTCTTTTCGAGCTATTTAATGCGAGAAGAACGATATCCGGTGTTTTCACCACTCCACAGTGCGTTTGATATGCAGAACCGGCGACATTTTGGATTTCGACGGGTTTCAAGCTGAGGATTGCATTTTCTACGATAATCTTGGTGAGACGTCTGTCAGAAGTATGCAGAATCTTCGAGATCGCTCTTTTCGAGCAACTTAATGCGAGAAACACGAAATCTGGTTGTTTTCACCACTCCACAGTGCGTTTGATATGCAGAACCGGCGATATCTTGATTTTCGTGGTGTTTCCAGCTGAGATATGCATTTTCTGCGATAAGCTTGGTGAGTCTTCTCCCATAAGTATGCAGAATCATCTAGATCGCTCTTTTCGAGCTATTTAATGCGGGAAACACGTTTTCTGGTGTATTCGCCACTCCACAGTACGTTAGACATGCAGAACCGGAGGTATCTTCATTTCGGTCGGGTTTCAAGCTGAGATATGCATTTTCTACGACAATATTGGTGAGACCTCTGTCAGAAGTATGCAGAATCTTCGAGAACGCTCTTTTCGAGCTACTTAATGGGAGAAACACGTTTTCTGGTGTTTTCACCACCCCACAGTGCGTTCGATATGCAGAACCGGCGACATCGTGGTTTTCGTCGGGTTTCAAGCTGAGATATGCATTTTCTGCGATAATATTGGTGAGACTTCTGTCCGAAGTATGCAGAATCATCGATATCGCTCTTTTCGAGCTATTTAATGCGAGAAACACGTTGTCTGGTGTTTTGACCACTCCACAGTGCGTTTGATATGTAGAGCCGCCGATAACTTGGTTTTCGTGGGGTTTCCAGCTGAAATATGCATTTTCTGCGATAATCTTGGTGTTTCCTCTATGAGAAGTATGCAGAATCATCGAGATCGCTCTATTCCAGCTATTTAATGCGAAAAACACGTTATCTGGTTGTTTTCACTACTCCACAGTGGGTTTGATATGCAGAACCGGCGACATCTTAATTTTCGTGATGTTTCTAGCTGAGATTGGCATTTTCAGCGATAATATTGGTGAGACTTCAGTCAGAAGTATGCAGAATCATCTATATCGCTCTTTTCGAGCTATTTAATGCGGGAAACACGTTTTCTGGTGTATTCACCACTCCACAGTGCGTTTGATATGCAGAACCGGCGACATCTTGATTTTCGTGGTGTTTCCAGCTGGGATATGCATTTTCTGCGATAATCTTGGTGAGACTTCAGTCAGAAGTATGCAGAATCATCGGGATCGCTCTTTTCGAGCTATTTAATGCGAGAGAAACGATATCCGGTGTTTTCACCACTCCACAGTGCGTTTGATATGCAGAACCGGCGACATTTTGGATTTCGACGGGTTTCAAGCTGAGGATTGCATTTTCTACGATAATCTTGGTGAGACGTCTGTCAGAAGTATGCAGAATCTTCGAGATCGCTCTTTTCGAGCAACTTAATGCGAGAAACACGATATCTGGTTGTTTTCACCACTCCACAGTGCGTTTGATATGCAGAACCGGCGATATCTTGATTTTCGTGGTGTTTCCAGCTGAGATATGCATTTTCGGCGATAATCTTGGTGAGTCTTCTGCCAGAAGTATGCAGAATCATCTAGATCGCTCTTTTCGAGCTATTTAATGCGAGAAACAAGTTTTCTGGTGTATTCACCACTCCACAGTACGTTAGACATGCAGAACCGGAGATATCTTCGTTTCGGTCGGGTTACAAGCTGAGATATGCATTTTCTACGATAATATTGGTGAGACCTCTGTCAGAAGTATGCAGAATCTTCGAGAACGCTCTTTTCGAGCTACTTAATGCGAGAAACACGTTTTCTGGTGTTTTCACCACTCCACAGTACGTTTGATGTGCAGAACCGGCGATATCTTGGTTTTCGCGGGGTTTCCAGCTGAGATATGCATTTTCTGCGATAATCTTGGTGAGTCTTCTGTCAGAAGGATGCAGAATCATCTAGATCGCTCTTTTCGAGCTGTTTAATGCGAGAAACACGTTTTCTGGTGTTTTCACCACTCCACAGTGCGTCTGATATGCAGAACCGGCGATATCTTGATTTTCGTGGTGTTTCCAGCTGAGATATGCATTTTCTGCGATAATCTTGGTGAGACTTCAGTCAGAAGTACGCACAATCATCTAGATCGCTCGTTTCGAGCTATTTAATGCGAGAAACCCGTTATCTGGTTGTTTTCACCACTCCATAGTGCGTTTGATATGCAGAACCGGCGACATCTTGATTTTCGTGAGGTTTCTATATGAGATATGCATTTTCTGCGATAATATTGGTGAGACTTCAGTCAGAAGTATGCAGAATCATCTAGATCGCTCGTTTGGAGCTATTTAATGCGAGAAACACGTTATCTGGTGTTTTCACCACTCCACAGTGCGTTTGATATGCAGAACCGGCGACATATTGATTTTCGTGGTGTTTCCAGCTGGGATATGCATTTTCTGCGATAATCTTGGTGAGACTTCAGTCAGAAGTATGCAGAAAAATCGAGAGCGCTCTTTTCGAGCTATTTAATGCGAGAAACACGTTTTTTGGGGTTTTCACCACACCTCTGTTCGTTGGATATGCAGAACCGGAGATATCTTGGTTTTCCTGGGGTTTCAAGCTGAGATATGCATTTTCTGCGATAATCTTGGTGAGACTTCTGTCCGAAGTATGCAGAATCATCGGGATCGCTCTTTTCGAGCTATTTAGTGCGAGGAACACGTTTTCTGGCGTTTTCACCACACCACTGTTCGTTGGATATGCAGAACCGGGGATATCTTGGTTTTCGTGGGGTTTCAAGCTGAAATATGCATTTTCTGCGATAATCTTGGTGAGACATCTGTCCGAAGTATGCAGAATCATCGAGATCGCTCTTTTCGAGCTATTTAATGCACGAAACACGTTAACTGGTGTTTTCACCACTCCACAGTGCGTATGATGTGCAGAACCGGAGATAACCCGGGTTTCGTCGGGTTTCAAGCTGAGATATGCATTTTCTACGATAATCTTGGTGAGACTTCTGTCAGAAGTATGCAGGATCTTCGAGAACGCTCTTTTCGAGCTATTTAATGCGAGAAACACGTTATCGGGTGTTTTCACCACTCCACAGTGCGTTTGATATGCAGTACCAGCGATATCTTGGTTTTCGTGGGGTTTCAAGCTGAGATATGCATTTTTTACGATAATCTGGGTGAGACTTCTGTCCGAAATATGCAGAATCATCGAGATCGCACTATTCGAGCTATTTAATGCGCGAAACACGTTCTCTGGTTGTTTTCACCACTCCACAGTGCGTTTGATTTGCAGAACCGGCAACATCTTGATTTTCGTGAGGTTTCGAGCTGAGATATGCATTATCTGCGATAATCTTGGTGAGACTTCAGTAAGAAGTATGCAGAATCATCTAGATCGCTCTTTTAGAGCTACTTAATGCGAGAAACACGTTATCTGGTGTTTTGACCACTTCACAGTGCGTTTGATATGTAGAACCGCCGATAACTTGGTTTTCGTGGGGTTTCCAGCTGAAATATGCATTTTCTGCGATAATCTTGGTGTTTCCTCTATGAGAAGTATGCAGAATCATCGAGATCGCTCTATTCCAGCTATTTAATGCGAAAAACACGTTATCTGGTTGTTTTCACTACTCCACAGTGGGTTTGATATGCAGAACCGGCGACATCTTGATTTTCGTGGTGTTTCCAGCTGGGATATGCATTTTCTGCGATAATCTTGGTGAGACTTCAGTCAGAAGTATGCAGAATCATCGGGATCGCTCTTTTCGAGCTATTTAATGCGAGAAAAACGATATCCGGTGTTTTCACCACTCCACAGTGCGTTTGATATGCAGAACCGGCGACATTTTGGATTTCGACGGGTTTCAAGCTGAGGATTGCATTTTCTACGATAATCTTGGTGAGACGTCTGTCAGAAGTATGCAGAATCTTCGAGATCGCTCTTTTCGAGCAACTTAATGCGAGAAACACGATATCTGGTTGTTTTCACCACTCCACAGTGCGTTTGATATGCAGAACCGGCGATATCTTGATTTTCGTGGTGTTTCCAGCTGAGATATGCGTTTTCTGCGATAAGCTTGGTGAGTCTTCTCCCATAAGTATGCAGAATCATCTAGATCGCTCTTTTCGAGCTATTTAATGCGGGAAACACGTTTTCTGGTGTATTCGCCACTCCACAGTACGTTAGACATGCAGAACCGGAGGTATCTTCATTTCGGTCGGGTTTCAAGCTGAGATATGCATTTTCTACGACAATATTGGTGAGACCTCTGTCAGAAGTATGCAGAATCTTCGAGAACGCTCTTTTCGAGCTACTTAATGGGAGAAACACGTTTTCTGGTGTTTTCACCACCCCACAGTGCGTTCGATATGCAGAACCGGCGACATCGTGGTTTTCGTCGGGTTTCAAGCTGAGATATGCATTTTCTGCGATAATATTGGTGAGACTTCTGTCCGAAGTATGCAGAATCATCGATATCGCTCTTTTCGAGCTATTTAATGCGAGAAACACGTTGTCTGGTGTTTTGACCACTCCACAGTGCGTTTGATATGTAGAGCCGCCGATAACTTGGTTTTCGTGGGGTTTCCAGCTGAAATATGCATTTTCTGCGATAATCTTGGTGTTTCCTCTATGAGAAGTATGCAGAATCATCGAGATCGCTCTATTCCAGCTATTTAATGCGAAAAACACGTTATCTGGTTGTTTTCACTACTCCACAGTGGGTTTGATATGCAGAACCGGCGACATCTTAATTTTCGTGATGTTTCTAGCTGAGATTGGCATTTTCAGCGATAATATTGGTGAGACTTCAGTCAGAAGTATGCAGAATCATCTAGATCGCTCTTTTCGAGCTATTTAATGCGGGAAACACGTTTTCTGGTGTATTCACCACTCCACAGTGCGTTTGATATGCAGAACCGGCGACATCTTGATTTTCGTGGTGTTTCCAGCTGGGATATGCATTTTCTGCGATAATCTTGGTGAGTCTTCTGCCAGAAGTATGCAGAATCATCGGGATCGCTCTTTTCGAGCTATTTAATGCGAGAGAAACGATATCCGGTGTTTTCACCACTCCACAGTGCGTTTGATATGCAGAACCGGCGACATTTTGGATTTCGACGGGTTTCAAGCTGAGGATTGCATTTTCTACGATAATCTTGGTGAGACGTCTGTCAGAAGTATGCAGAATCTTCGAGATCGCTCTTTTCGAGCAACTTAATGCGAGAAACACGATATCTGGTTGTTTTCACCACTCCACAGTGCGTTTGATATGCAGAACCGGCGATATCTTGATTTTCGTGGTGTTTCCAGCTGAGATATGCATTTTCGGCGATAATCTTGGTGTGTCTTCTGCCAGAAGTATGCAGAATCATCTAGATCGCTCTTTTCGAGCTATTTAATGCGAGAAACAAGTTTTCTGGTGTATTCACCACTCCACAGTACGTTAGACATGCAGAACCGGAGATATCTTCGTTTCGGTCGGGTTACAAGCTGAGATATGCATTTTCTACGATAATATTGGTGAGACCTCTGTCAGAAGTATGCAGAATCTTCGAGAACGCTCTTTTCGAGCTACTTAATGCGAGAAACACGTTTTCTGGTGTTTTCACCACTCCACAGTACGTTTGATGTGCCGAACCGGCGACATCTTGATTTTCGTGATGTTTCTAGCTGAGATATGCATTCTCTGCGATAATATTGGTGAGACTTCAGTCAGCAGTATGCAGAATCATCTAGATCGCTCTTTTCGAGCTATTTAATTCGGGAAACACGTTTTCTGGTGTATTCACCACTCCACAGTACGTTAGAAATGCAGAACCGGCGATATCTTCGTTTCGGTCGGGTTTCAAGCTGAGATATGCATTTTCTGCGATAATCTTGGTGAGTGTTCAGTCAGAAGTATGCAGAATCATCTAGATCGCTCTTTTCGAGCTATTTAATGCGGGAAACACGTTTTCTGGTGTTTTCACCACTCCACGGTGCGTCTGATATGCAGAACCGGCGATATCTTGGTTTTCGCGGGGTTTCCAGCTGAGATATGCATTTTCTGCGATAATCTTGGTGAGTCTTCTGTCAGAAGGATGCAGAATCATCTAGATCGCTCTTTTCGAGCTGTTTAATGCGAGAAACACGTTCTCTGGTGTTTTCACCACCCCACAGTGCGTTTGATATGCAGAACCGGAGATATCTTCGTTTCGGTCGGGTTACAAGCTGAGATATGCATTTTCTACGATAATATTGGTGAGACCTCTGTCAGAAGTATGCAGAATCTTCGAGAACGCTCTTTTCGAGCTACTTAATGCGAGAAACACGTTTTCTGGTGTTTTCACCACTCCACAGTACGTTTGATGTGCCGAACCGGCGACATCTTGATTTTCGTGATGTTTCTAGCTGAGATATGCATTCTCTGCGATAATCTTGGTGAGACATCTGTCCGAAGTATGCAGAATCATCGAGATCGCTCTTTTCGAGCTATTTAATGCACGAAACACGTTAACTGGTGTTTTCACCACTCCACAGTGCGTATGATGTGCAGAACCGGAGATAACCCGGGTTTCGTCGGGTTTCAAGCTGAGATATGCATTTTCTACGATAATCTTGGTGAGACTTCTGTCAGAAGTATGCAGGATCTTCGAGAACGCTCTTTTCGAGCTATTTAATGCGAGAAACACGTTATCGCGTGTTTTCACCACTCCACAGTGCGTTTGATATGCAGTACCAGCGATATCTTGGTTTTCGTGGGGTTTCAAGCTGAGATATGCATTTTTTACGATAATCTGGGTGAGACTTCTGTCCGAAATATGCAGAATCATCGAGATCGCACTATTCGAGCTATTTAATGCGCGAAACACGTTCTCTGGTTGTTTTCACCACTCCACAGTGCGTTTGATTTGCAGAACCGGCAACATCTTGATTTTCGTGAGGTTTCGAGCTGAGATATGCATTTTCTGCGATAATATTGGTGAGACTTCTGTCCGAAGAATGCAGAATCATCGATATCGCTCTTTTCGAGCTATTTAATGCGAGAAACACGTTGTCTGGTGTTTTGACCACTCCACAGTGCGTTTGATATGTAGAACCGCCGATAACTTGGTTTTCGTGGGGTTTCCAGCTGAAATATGCATTTTCTGCGATAATCTTGGTGTTTCCTCTATGAGAAGTATGCAGAATCATCGAGAACGCTCTTTTCGAGCTAGTTAATGCGAGAAACACGTTTTCTGGTGTTTTCACCACTCCACAGTGCGTCTGATATGCAGAACCGGCGATATCTTGATTTTCGTGGTGTTTCCAGCTGAGATATGCATTTTCTGCGATAAGCTTGGTGAGTCTTCTCCCATAAGTATGCAGAATCATCTAGATCGCTCTTTTCGAGCTATTTAATGCGGGAAACACGTTTTCTGGTGTATTCTCCACTCCACAGTACGTTAGACATGCAGAACCGGAGGTATCTTCGTTTCGGTCGGGTTTCAAGCTGAGATATGCATTTTCTACGACAATATTGGTGAGACCTCTGTCAGAAGTATGCAGAATCTTCGAGAACGCTCTTTTCGAGCTACTTAATGGGAGAAACACGTTTTCTGGTGTTTTCACCACCCCACAGTGCGTTCGATATGCAGAACCGGCGACATCGTGGTTTTCGTCGGGTTTCAAGCTGAGATATGCATTTTCTGCGATAATATTGGTGAGACTTCTGTCCGAAGAATGCAGAATCATCGATATCGCTCTTTTCGAGCAATTTAATGCGAGAAACACGTTGTCTGGTGTTTTGACCACTCCACAGTGCGTTTGATATGTAGAGCCGCCGATAACTTGGTTTTCGTGGGGTTTCCAGCTGAAATATGCATTTTCTGCGATAATCTTGGTGTTTCCTCTATGAGAAGTATGCAGAATCATCGAGATCGCTCTATTCCAGCTATTTAATGCGAAAAACACGTTATCTGGTTGTTTTCACTACTCCACAGTGGGTTTGATATGCAGAACCGGCGACATCTTGATTTTCGTGGTGTTTCCAGCTGGGATATACATTTTCTGCGATAATCTTGGTGAGACTTCAGTCAGAAGTATGCAGAATCATCTAGATCGCTCGTTTCGAGCTATTTAATGCGAGAAACACGTTATCTGTTGTTTTTACCACTCCACAGTGCGTTTGATATGCAGAACCGGCGACATCTTGATTTTCGTGATGTTTCTAGCTGAGATAGGCATTTTCTGCGATAATTTTGGTGTTTCCTCTATGAGAAGTATGCAGAATCATCGAGATCGCTCTATTCGAGCTATTTAATGCGAGAAACACGTTATCTGGTTGTTTTCACTACTCCACAGTGGGTTTGATATGCAGAACCGGCGACATCGTGGTTTTCGTGGGGTTTCCAGCTGAAATATGCATTTTCTGCGATAATCTTGGTGTTTCCTCTATGAGAAGTATGCAGAATCTTCGAGAACGCTCTTTTCGAGCTACTTAATGCGAGAAACACGTTTTCTGGTTTTTTCCCCACTCCACAGTGCGTCTGATATGCAGAACCGGCGACATCTTGATTTTCGTGGTGTTTCCAGCTGAGATATGCATTCTCTGCGATAATATTGGTGAGTCTTCTGTCAGAAGGATGCAGAATAATCTAGATCGCTCTTTTCGAGCTGTTTAATGCGAGAAACACGTTCTCTGGTGTTTTCACCACCCCACAGTGCGTTTGATATGCAGAACCGGAGATATCTTCGTTTCGGTCGGGTTTCAAGCTGAGATATGCATTTTCTACGATAATATTGGTGAGACCTCAGTCAGAAGTATGCAGAATCTTCGAGAACGCTCTTTTCGAGCTACTTAATGCGAGAAACACGTTTTCTGGTGTTTTCACCACCCCACAGTGCGTTTGATATGCAGAACCGGCGACATCGTGGTTTTCGTGGGGTTTCCAGCTGAGATAGGCATTTTCTGCGATAATCTTGGTGAGTCTTCAGTCAGAAGTATGCAGAATCATCGAGATCGCTCTATTCGAGCTATTTAATGCGAGAAACACGTTATCTGGTTGTTTTCACTACTCCACAGTGGGTTTGATATGCAGAACCGGCGACATCTTAATTTTCGTGATGTTTCTAGCTGAGATAGGCATTTTCAGCGATAATATTGGTGAGACTTCAGTCAGAAATATGCAGAATCATCTAGATCGCTCTTTTCGAGCTATTTAATGCGGGAAACACGTTTTCTGGTGTATTCACCACTCCACAGTGCGTTTGATATGCAGAACCGGCGACATCTTGATTTTCGTGGTGTTTCCAGCTGGGATATGCATTTTCTGCGATAATCTTGGTGAGACTTCAGTCCGAAGTATGCAGAATCATCTAGATCGCTCGTTTCGAGCTATTTAATGCGAGAAACACGTTATCTGGTGTTTTTACCACTCCACAGTGCGTTTGATATGCAGAACCGGCGACATCTTGATTTTCGTGATGTTTCTAGCTGAGATAGGCATTATCTGCGATAATATTGGTGAGACTTCAGTCAGAAGTATGCAGAATCATCGGGATCGATCTTTTCGAGCTATTTAATGCGAGAAACACGTTATCTGGTGTTTTCACCACTCCACAGTGCGTTGGATATGCAGAACCGGAGATATTATGGTTTTCGTCGGGTTTCAAGCTGAGATATGCATTTTCTACGATAAGCTTGGTGAGACCTCTGTCAGAAGTATGCAGAACCTTCGAGACCGCTCTTTTCGAGCTACTTAATGCGAGAAACACGTTTTCTGGTGTTTTCACCACTGCACAGTACGTTTGATGTGCAGAACCGGAGATATCTTGGTTTTCGTGGGGTTTCAAGCTGAGATATGAATTTTTTAGGATAATCTTGGTGAGACTTCTGTCCGAAGTATGCAGAATCATCGAGATCGCTCTATTCGAGCTATTTAATGCGAGAAACACGTTATCTGGTTGTTTTCACTACTCCACAGTGGGTTTGATATGCAGAACCGGCGACATCGTGGTTTTCGTGGGGTTTCCAGCTGAAATATGCATTTTCTGCGATAATCTTGGTGTTTCCTCTATGAGAAGTATGCAGAATCTTCGAGAACGCTCTTTTCGAGCTACTTAATGCGAGAAACACGTTTTCTGGTGTTTTCACCACTCCACAGTGCGTCTGATATGCAGAACCGGCGACATCTTGATTTTCGTGGTGTTTCCAGCTGAGATATGCATTCTCTGCGATAATATTGGTGAGTCTTCTGTCAGAAGGATGCAGAATAATCTAGATCGCTCTTTTCGAGCTGTTTAATGCGAGAAACACGTTCTCTGGTGTTTTCACCACCCCACAGTGCGTTTGATATGCAGAACCGGAGATATCTTCGTTTCGGTCGGGTTTCAAGCTGAGATATGCATTTTCTACGATAATATTGGTGAGACCTCAGTCAGAAGTATGCAGAATCTTCGAGAACGCTCTTTTCGAGCTACTTAATGCGAGAAACACGTTTTCTGGTGTTTTCACCACCCCACAGTGCGTTTGATATGCAGAACCGGCGACATCGTGGTTTTCGTGGGGTTTCCAGCTGAGATAGGCATTTTCTGCGATAATCTTGGTGAGTCTTCTGTCAGAAGTATGCAGAATCATCGAGATCGCTCTATTCGAGCTATTTAATGCGAGAAACACGTTATCTGGTTGTTTTCACTACTCCACAGTGGGTTTGATATGCAGAACCGGCGACATCTTAATTTTCGTGATGTTTCTAGCTGAGATAGGCATTTTCAGCGATAATATTGGTGAGACTTCAGTCAGAAATATGCAGAATCATCTAGATCGCTCTTTTCGAGCTATTTAATGCGGGAAACACGTTTTCTGGTGTATTCACCACTCCACAGTGCGTTTGATATGCAGAACCGGCGACCTCTTGGTTTTCGTCGGGTTTCAAGCTGAGATATGCATTTTCTGCTATAATATTGGTGAGACTTCAGTCAGAAGTATGCAGAATCATCTCGATCGCTCGTTTCGAGCTATTTAATGCGAAAAAACAAGTTTTCTGATGTTTTGACCACTCCACAGTACGTTTGACATGCAGAAACGGAGATACCTTGGTTTTCGTGGGATTTCAAGCTGAGATATGAATTTTTTAGGATAATCTTGGTGAGACTTCTGTCCGAAGTATGCAGAATCATCGAGATTGCTCTATTCGAGCTATTTAATGCGAGAAAACGTTATCCGGTGTTTTCACCACTCCACAGTGCGTATGATATGCAGAACCGACGATATCTTGGTTTTCGTGGGGTTTCCAGCTGAAATATGCATTTTCTGCGATAATCTTTGTGTTTCATCTATGAGAAGTATGCAGAATCATCCAGAACACTCTTTTCGAGCTAGTTAATGCGAGTAACACGTTTTCTGGTGTTTTCACCACCCCACAGTGCGTTTGATATGCAGAACCGGCGACCTCTTGGTTTTCGTCGGGTTTCAAGCTGAGATATGCATTTTCTGCTATAATATTGGTGAGACTTCAGTCAGAAGTATGCAGAATCATCTCGATCGCTCGTTTCGAGCTATTTAATGCGAAAAAACAAGTTTTCTGAAGTTTTGACCACTCCACAGTACGTTTGACATGCAGAAACGGAGATACCTTGATTTCCGTCGGGTTTCACGCTGCGATATGCATTTTCTGCGATAATATTGGTGAGACTTCAGTTAGAAGTATGCAGAATCATCGAGATCGCTCTGTTCGAGCTATTTAATGCGAGAAACACGTTTTCTGGTGTATTCACCACTCCACAGTGCGTTTGATATGCAGAACCAGCGATATCTTGGCTTTCGTGGGGTTTCAAGCTGAGATATGCATTTTCTGCGATAAGCTTGGTGAGACATTTGTCCGAAGTATGCAGAATCATCGAGATCGCTCTATTCGAGCTATTTAATGCGAGAAACACGTTATCTGGTGTTTTCATCACTCCACAGGGCGTTTGATATGCAGAACCGGCGATATCTTGGTTTTCGTGGGGTTTCCAGCTGAAATATGTATTTTCTGCGATAATCTTTGTGTTTCATCTATGAGAAGTATGCAGAATCATCCAGAACACTCTTTTCGAGCTAGTTAATGCGAGTAACACGTTTTCTGGTGTTTTCACCACCCCACAGTGCGTTTGATATGCAGAACCGGCGACCTCTTGGTTTTCGTCGGGTTTCAAGCTGAGATATGCATTTTCTGCTATAATATTGGTGAGACTTCAGTCAGAAGTATGCAGAATCATCTCGATCGCTCGTTTCGAGCTATTTAATGCGAAAAAACAAGTTTTCTGATGTTTTGACCACTCCACAGTACGTTTGACATGCAGAAACGGAGATACCTTGATTTCCGTCGGGTTTCAAGCTGAGATATGCATTTTCTGCGATAATATTGGTGAGACTTCAGTTAGAAGTATGCAGAATCATCGAGATCGCTCTGTTCGAGCTATTTAATGCGAGAAACACGTTTTCTGGTGTATTCACCACTCCACAGTGCGTTTGATATGCAGAACCAGCGATATCTTGGCTTTCGTGGGGTTTCAAGCTGAGATATGCATTTTCTGCGATAAGCTTGGTGAGACATTTGTCCGAAGTATGCAGAATCATCGAGATCGCTCTATTCGAGCTATTTAATGCGAGAAACACGTTATCTGGTGTTTTCATCACTCCACAGTGCGTTTGATATGCAGAACCGGCGACATCTTGGTTTTCGTCGGGTTTCAAGCTGAGATATGCATTTTCTGCGATAATATTGGTGAGACTTCAGTTAGAAGGATGCAGAATCATCTAGATCGGCCTTCTCGAGCTATTTAATTCGAGAAACACGTTTTCTGCTGTATTGACCACTCCACAGTACGTTTGACATGCAGAAACGGAGATATCTTGGTTACGGTCGGGTTTCAAGCTGAGATATGCATTTTCTGCGATAATATTGGTGAGACGTCAGTCAGAAGTATGCAGAATCATCTAGATCGCTCGTTTCGAGCTATTTAATGCGAAAAAACAAGTTTTCTGGTGTTTTGACCACTCCACAGAGCGTTTGATATGTAGAGCCGCCGATAACTTGGTTTTCGTGGTGTTTTCAGTTGAAATATGCATTTTCTGCGATAATCTTTGTGAGTCTTCTGTCAGAAGTATGCAGAATCATCGAGAACGCTCTTATCGAGCTATTTAATGCGAGAATCACGTTTTCTGGGGTTTTCACCACTCCACAGTTCGTTGTATATGCAGAACAGGAGATATCTTGGTTTTCGTGGGGTTTCTAGCAGAGATATGCATTTTCTGCGATAATCTAGGTGAGTCTTCTGCCAGAAGTATGCAGAATCTTCGAGATCGTTCTTTTCGAGCAACTTAATGCGAGAAACACGATATCTGGTTGTTTTCACCACTCCACAGTGCGTTTGATATGCAGAACGGGCGACATCTTGATTTTCGTGAGGTTTCAAGCTGAGATATGCATTTTCTGCGATAATCTTGGTGAGACATCATGTCAGAAATATGCAGAATCTTCTATATCGCTCTTTTCGAGCTATTTAATGCGAAAAAACAAGTTTTCTGGTGTTTTCAACATTCCACAGTGCGTGTGATATGCAGAACCGGCGATATCTTGATTTTCGTGGTGTTTCCAGCTGAAATATGCATTTTCTACGATAATCTTGGTGAGTCTTCTGTCAGAAGTATGCAGAATCATCGAGATCCCTCTTTTCGAGCTAGTTAATGCGAGAAACACGTTATCTGGTGTTTTCACCACTCCACAGTGCGTTTAATATGCAGAACCGGCTACATCTTGGCTGTCGTAGGGTATCAAGTTGAGATATGCATTTTCTGCGATAATCATGGTGAGACTTCTGTCAGAAGTAGGCAGAATCATCGGGATCGCTCATTTCGAGCTATTTAATGCGAGAAACACGTTTTCTGGGGTTTTCACCACTCCACATTTCGTTGGATATGCAGAACAGGAGATATCTTGGTTTTCGTGGGGTTTCTAGCAGAGAAATGCATTTTCTGCGATAATCATGGTGAGACTTCTGTTAGAAGTATGCAGAATCATCGAGATCGCACATTTCGATCTATTTAATGCGAGAAACACGTTATCTGGTGTTTTCACCACTCCACAGTGCGTTTGATATGCAGAACCAGCGATATCTTGGTTTTCGTGGGGTTTCAAGCTGAGATATGCATTTTTTACGATAATCATGGTGAGACTTCTGTCCGAAGTATGCAGAATCATCGAGATCGCACTTTTCGAGCTATTTAATGCGAGAAACAGGATATCTGGTGTTTTCACCACACCACAGTTCGTTGGATATGCAGAACCGGAGATATCTTGGTTTTCGTGGGGTTTCAAGCTGAGATATGCATTTTCTGCAATAATCTTGTTGAGACTTCTGTCCGAAGTATGCAGAAAAATCGAGAGCGCTCTTTTCGAGCTATTTAATGCGAGAAACACGTTTTCTGGGGTTTTCACCACACCACTGTTCGTTGGATATGCAGAACCGGAGATATCTTGGTTTTCGTGGGGTTTCAAGCTGAAATATGCATTTTCTGCGACAATCTTGGTGAGACTTCTGTCCGAAGTATGCAGAATCATCGGGATCGCTCTTATCGAGCTATTTAATGCGAGAAACACGTTTTCTGGCGATTTCACCACACCACTGTTTGTTGGATATGCAGAACCGGAGATATCTTGGTTTTCGTGGGGTGTCAAGCTGAAATATGCATTTTCTGCGATAATCTTGGTGAGACTTCTGTCCGATGTATGCAGAATCATCGAGATCGATCTTTTCGAGCTATTTAATGCGAGAAACACGTTATCCGGTGTTTTCACCACTCCACAGTGGGTTTGATATGCAGAACCGGCGACATCTTGATTTTCGTGGGGTTTCTAGCTGAGATATGCATTTTCTGCGAAAATATTGGCGAGACTTCTGTCCGAAGTATGCAGAGTCATCGAGATCGTACTTTTCGAGGTATTTAATGCGAGAAACACGTTTTCTGGGGTTTTCACCACTCCACAGTTGGTTTGATATGCAGAACCGGCGATGTTTGGTTTTCGTCGGGTTTCAAGTTTAGATATGCATTTTCTACGATAATCTTGGAGAAACATCTGTCCGAAGTATGCAGAATCATCAAGATCGCTCTTTTCGAGCTATTTAATGCGAAAAAACAAGTTTTCTGGTGTTTTCACCACTCCACAGTGCGTTTGATATGCAGAACCGGCGACATCTTGGATTTCGTCGGGGTTCAAGCTGAGATATGCAATTCCTGCGATAATCTTGGTGAGAAATCTGTCCGAAGTATGCTTAATCATCGAGATCGCTCGTTTCCAGCTATTTAATGGGAGAAACACGTTATCTGGTGTTTTCACCACTCCACAGTGCGTGTGATATGCAGAACCGACGATATCCTGGTTTTCGTGGAGTTTCAAGCTCAGATGTGCATTTTCTGCGATAATCTTGGTGAGAAATCTGTCCGAAGTATGCTTAATCATCGAGATCGCTCGTTTCCAGCTATTTAATGCGAGAAACACGTTAACTGGTGTTTTCACCACTCCACAGTTGGTTTGATATGCAGAACCGGCGATGTTTGGTTTTCGTCGGGTTTCAAGTTGAGATATGCTTTTTCTACGATAATCTTGGTGAAACATCTGTCCGAAGTATGCAGAAACATCAAGAGCGCTCTTTTCGAGCTATTTAATGCGAGAAACACGTTTTCTGGGGTTTTCACCACACCACAGTTCGTTAGATGTGCAGAACCGGAGATATCTTGGTTTTCGCGGGGTTTCTAGCAGAGATATGCATTTTCTGCGATAATCATGGTGAGACTTCGGTTAGAAGTATGCAGAATCATCGAGATCGCACTTTTCGATCTATTTAATGCGAGAAACACGTTGTCTGGTGTTTTCACCACTCCACAGTTGGTTTGATATGCAGAACCGGCGATATCTGGGTTTTCGTGGGGTTTCAAGCTGAGATATGCATTTTCAGCGATAATCTTGGTGAGACTTCTGTCCGAAGTATGCAGAATCATCGAGATCGCTCTATTCGAGCTATTTAACGCGACAAAACGTTATCTGGTGTTTTCAGCACTCCACAGTGCGTTTGATATGCAGAACCAGCGATATCTTGGTTTTCGTGGGGTTTCAAGCTGAGATATGCATTTTCTGCGATAAACATGGAGAGACTTCTGTCCGAATTAGGCTGAATCATCGAGATCGCTCTTTTCGAGCTAGTTAATCCGAGAAAAACCTTGTCAGGGGTTTTCACCACTCCACAGTGCGTTTGATATGCAGAACCAGCGATATCTTGGCTTTCGTTGGGTTTCAAGCTGAGATATGCATTTTTTACGATAATCTTGGTGAGACTTCTGTCCGAAGTATGCAGAATCATCGAGATCGATCTTTTCGAGCTATTTGATGCGAGAAACACGTTAACTGGTGTTTCCACCACTCCACAGTGCGTTTGATATGCAGAACCGGCGACATCTTGGATTTCGTCGGGGTTCAAGCTGAGATATGCGTTTTCTACGATAATCTTGGTGAGACTTCTGTCAGAAGTATGCAGAATCATCGCGATCGCTCTTATCGAGCTATTTAATGCGAGAAACACGTTATCTGGTGTTTTCAGCACTCCACAGTGCGTTTGATATGCAGAACCGGCGACATCTTGATGTTCGTGAGGTTTCAAGCTGAGATATGCATTTTCTGCGATAATATTGGTGAGACTTCTGTCCGAAGTATGCAGAATCATCGATATCGCTCTTTTAGAGCTATTTAATGCGAGCAACACGTTATGTGGTGTATTCACCACTCCACAGTACGTTAGACATGCAGAACCGGAGGTATCTTCGTTTCGGTCGGGTTTCAAGCTGAGGTATGCATTTTCTACGACAATATTGGTGAGACCTCTGTCAGAAGTATGCAGAACCTTCGAGAACGCTCTTTTCGAGCTACTTAATGCGAGAAACACGTTTTCTGGTGTTTTCACCACCCCACAGTGCGTTTGATATGCAGAACCGGCGACATCGTGGTTTTCGTCGGGTTTCAAGCTGAGATATGCATTTTCTGCGATAATATTGGTGAGACTTCTGTCCGAAGTATGCAGAATCATCGATATCGCTCTTTTCGAGCTATTTAATGCGAGAAACACGTTGTCTGGTGTTTTGACCACTCCACAGTGCGTTTGATATGTAGAGCCGCCGATAACTTGGTTTTCGTGGGGTTTCCAGCTGAAATATGCATTTTCTGCGATAATCTTGGTGTTTCATCTATGAGAAGTATGCAGAATCATCGAGAACGCTCCTTTCGAGCTAGTTAATGCGAGAAACACGTTTTCTGGTGTTTTCACCACTCCACAGTGCGTCTGATATGCAGAACCGGCGATATCTTGATTTTCGTGGTGTTTCCAGCTGAGATATGCATTTTCTGCGATAATCTTGGTGAGACTTCAGTCAGAAGTACGCAGAATCATCTAGATCGCTCGTTTCGAGCTATTTAATGCGAGAAACCCGTTATCTGGTTGTTTTCACCACTCCATAGTGCGTTTGATATGCAGTACCAGCGATATCTTGGTTTTCGTGGGGTTTCAAGCTGAGATATGCATTTTTTAGGATAATCTGGGTGAGACTTCTGTCCGAAATATGCAGAATCATCGAGATCGCACTATTCGAGCTATTTAATGCGCGAAACACGTTCTCTGGTTGTTTTCACCACTCCACAGTGCGTTTGATTTGCAGAACCGGCAACATCTTGATTTTCGTGAGGTTTCGAGCTGAGATATGCATTATCTACGATAATCTTGGTGAGACTTCAGTAAGAAGTATGCAGAATCATCTAGATCGCTCTTTTAGAGCTACTTAATGCGAGAAACACGTTATCTGGTGTTTTGACCACTTCACAGTGCGTTTGATATGTAGAACCGCCGATAACTTGGTTTTCGTGGGGTTTCCAGCTGAAATATGCATTTTCTGCGATAATCTTGGTGTTTCCTCTATGAGAAGTATGCAGAATCATCGAGATCGCTCTATTCCAGCTATTTAATGCGAAAAACACGTTATCTGGTTGTTTTCACTACTCCACAGTGGGTTTGATATGCAGAACCGGCGACATCTTGATTTTCGTGGTGTTTCCAGCTGGGATATGCATTTTCTGCGATAATCTTGGTGAGACTTCAGTCAGAAGTATGCAGAATCATCGGGATCGCTCTTTTCGAGCTATTTAATGCGAGAAAAACGATATCCGGTGTTTTCACCACTCCACAGTGCGTTTGATATGCAGAACCGGCGACATTTTGGATTTCGACGGGTTTCAAGCTGAGGATTGCATTTTCTACGATAATCTTGGTGAGACGTCTGTCAGAAGTATGCAGAATCTTCGAGATCGCTCTTTTCGAGCAACTTAATGCGAGAAACACGATATCTGGTTGTTTTCACCACTCCACAGTGCGTTTGATATGCAGAACCGGCGATATCTTGATTTTCGTGGTGTTTCCAGCTGAGATATGCATTTTCTGCGATAAGCTTGGTGAGTCTTCTCCCATAAGTATGCAGAATCATCTAGATCGCTGTTTTCGAGCTATTTAATGCGGGAAACACGTTTTCTGGTGTATTCGCCACTCCACAGTACGTTAGACATGCAGAACCGGAGGTATCTTCATTTCGGTCGGGTTTCAAGCTGAGATATGCATTTTCTACGACAATATTGGTGAGACCTCTGTCAGAAGTATGCAGAATCTTCGAGAACGCTCTTTTCGAGCTACTTAATGGGAGAAACACGTTTTCTGGTGTTTTCACCACCCCACAGTGCGTTCGATATGCAGAACCGGCGACATCGTGGTTTTCGTCGGGTTTCAAGCTGAGATATGCATTTTCTGCGATAATATTGGTGAGACTTCTGTCCGAAGTATGCAGAATCATCGATATCGCTCTTTTCGAGCTATTTAATGCGAGAAACACGTTGTCTGGTGTTTTGACCACTCCACAGTGCGTTTGATATGTAGAGCCGCCGATAACTTGGTTTTCGTGGGGTTTCCAGCTGAAATATGCATTTTCTGCGATAATCTTGGTGTTTCCTCTATGAGAAGTATGCAGAATCATCGAGATCGCTCTATTCCAGCTATTTAATGCGAAAAACACGTTATCTGGTTGTTTTCACTACTCCACAGTGGGTTTGATATGCAGAACCGGCGACATCTTAATTTTCGTGATGTTTCTAGCTGAGATTGGCATTTTCAGCGATAATATTGGTGAGACTTCAGTCAGAAGTATGCAGAATCATCTAGATCGCTCTTTTCGAGCTATTTAATGCGGGAAACACGTTTTCTGGTTGTTTTCACCACTCCATAGTGCGTTTGATATGCAGTACCAGCGATATCTTGGTTTTCGTGGGGTTTCAAGCTGAGATATGCATTTTTTAGGATAATCTGGGTGAGACTTCTGTCCGAAATATGCAGAATCATCGAGATCGCACTATTCGAGCTATTTAATGCGCGAAACACGTTCTCTGGTTGTTTTCACCACTCCACAGTGCGTTTGATTTGCAGAACCGGCAACATCTTGATTTTCGTGAGGTTTCGAGCTGAGATATGCATTATCTGCGATAATCTTGGTGAGACTTCAGTAAGAAGTATGCAGAATCATCTAGATCGCTCTTTTAGAGCTACTTAATGCGAGAAACACGTTATCTGGTGTTTTGACCACTTCACAGTGCGTTTGATATGTAGAACCGCCGATAACTTGGTTTTCGTGGGGTTTCCAGCTGAAATATGCATTTTCTGCGATAATCTTGGTGTTTCCTCTATGAGAAGTATGCAGAATCATCGAGATCGCTCTATTCCAGCTATTTAATGCGAAAAACACGTTATCTGGTTGTTTTCACTACTCCACAGTGGGTTTGATATGCAGAACCGGCGACATCTTGATTTTCGTGGTGTTTCCAGCTGGGATATGCATTTTCTGCGATAATCTTGGTGAGACTTCAGTCAGAAGTATGCAGAATCATCGGGATCGCTCTTTTCGAGCTATTTAATGCGAGAAAAACGATATCCGGTGTTTTCACCACTCCACAGTGCGTTTGATATGCAGAACCGGCGACATTTTGGATTTCGACGGGTTTCAAGCTGAGGATTGCATTTTCTACGATAATCTTGGTGAGACGTCTGTCAGAAGTATGCAGAATCTTCGAGATCGCTCTTTTCGAGCAACTTAATGCGAGAAACACGATATCTGGTTGTTTTCACCACTCCACAGTGCGTTTGATATGCAGAACCGGCGATATCTTGATTTTCGTGGTGTTTCCAGCTGAGATATGCATTTTCTGCGATAAGCTTGGTGAGTCTTCTCCCATAAGTATGCAGAATCATCTAGATCGCTGTTTTCGAGCTATTTAATGCGGGAAACACGTTTTCTGGTGTATTCGCCACTCCACAGTACGTTAGACATGCAGAACCGGAGGTATCTTCATTTCGGTCGGGTTTCAAGCTGAGATATGCATTTTCTACGACAATATTGGTGAGACCTCTGTCAGAAGTATGCAGAATCTTCGAGAACGCTCTTTTCGAGCTACTTAATGGGAGAAACACGTTTTCTGGTGTTTTCACCACCCCACAGTGCGTTCGATATGCAGAACCGGCGACATCGTGGTTTTCGTCGGGTTTCAAGCTGAGATATGCATTTTCTGCGATAATATTGGTGAGACTTCTGTCCGAAGTATGCAGAATCATCGATATCGCTCTTTTCGAGCTATTTAATGCGAGAAACACGTTGTCTGGTGTTTTGACCACTCCACAGTGCGTTTGATATGTAGAGCCGCCGATAACTTGGTTTTCGTGGGGTTTCCAGCTGAAATATGCATTTTCTGCGATAATCTTGGTGTTTCCTCTATGAGAAGTATGCAGAATCATCGAGATCGCTCTATTCCAGCTATTTAATGCGAAAAACACGTTATCTGGTTGTTTTCACTACTCCACAGTGGGTTTGATATGCAGAACCGGCGACATCTTAATTTTCGTGATGTTTCTAGCTGAGATTGGCATTTTCAGCGATAATATTGGTGAGACTTCAGTCAGAAGTATGCAGAATCATCTAGATCGCTCTTTTCGAGCTATTTAATGCGGGAAACACGTTTTCTGGTGTATTCACCACTCCACAGTGCGTTTGATATGCAGAACCGGCGACATCTTGATTTTCGTGGTGTTTCCAGCTGGGATATGCATTTTCTGCGATAATCTTGGTGAGACTTCAGTCAGAAGTATGCAGAATCATCGGGATCGCTCTTTTCGAGCTATTTAATGCGAGAGAAACGATATCCGGTGTTTTCACCACTCCACAGTGCGTTTGATATGCAGAACCGGCGACATTTTGGATTTCGACGGGTTTCAAGCTGAGGATTGCATTTTCTACGATAATCTTGGTGAGACGTCTGTCAGAAGTATGCAGAATCTTCGAGATCGCTCTTTTCGAGCAACTTAATGCGAGAAACACGATATCTGGTTGTTTTCACCACTCCACAGTGCGTTTGATATGCAGAACCGGCGATATCTTGATTTTCGTGGTGTTTCCAGCTGAGATATGCATTTTCGGCGATAATCTTGGTGAGTCTTCTGCCAGAAGTATGCAGAATCATCTAGATCGCTCTTTTCGAGCTATTTAATGCGAGAAACAAGTTTTCTGGTGTATTCACCACTCCACAGTACGTTAGACATGCAGAACCGGAGATATCTTCGTTTCGGTCGGGTTACAAGCTGAGATATGCATTTTCTACGATAATATTGGTGAGACCTCTGTCAGAAGTATGCAGAATCTTCGAGAACGCTCTTTTCGAGCTACTTAATGCGAGAAACACGTTTTCTGGTGTTTTCACCACTCCACAGTACGTTTGATGTGCAGAACCGGCGATATCTTGGTTTTCGCGGGGTTTCCAGCTGAGATATGCATTTTCTGCGATAATCTTGGTGAGTCTTCTTTCAGAAGGATGCAGAATCATCTAGATCGCTCTTTTCGAGCTGTTTAATGCGAGAAACACGTTTTCTGGTGTTTTCACCACTCCACAGTGCGTCTGATATGCAGAACCGGCGATATCTTGATTTTCGTGGTGTTTCCAGCTGAGATATGCATTTTCTGCGATAATCTTGGTGAGACTTCAGTCAGAAGTACGCAGAATCATCTAGATCGCTCGTTTCGAGCTATTTAATGCGAGAAACCCGTTATCTGGTTGTTTTCACCACTCCATAGTGCGTTTGATATGCAGAACCGGCGACATCTTGATTTTCGTGAGGTTTCTAGATGAGATATGCATTTTCTGCGATAATATTGGTGAGACTTCAGTCAGAAGTATGCAGAATCATCTAGATCGCTCGTTTGGAGCTATTTAATGCGAGAAACACGTTATCTGGTGTTTTCACCACTCCACAGTGCGTTTGATATGCAGAACCGGCGACATCTTGATTTTCGTGGTGTTTCCAGCTGGGATATGCATTTTCTGCTTTAATCTTGGTGAGACTTCAGTCAGAAGTATGCAGAAAAATCGAGAGCGCTCTTTTCGAGCTATTTAATGCGAGAAACACGTTTTTTGGGGTTTTCACCACACCTCTGTTCGTTGGATATGCAGAACCGGAGATATCTTGGTTTTCCTGGGGTTTCAAGCTGAGATATGCATTTTCTGCGATAATCTTGGTGAGACTTCTGTCCGAAGTATGCAGAATCTTCGAGAACGCTCTTTTCGAGCTACTTAATGCGAGAAACACGTTTTCTGGTGTTTTCACCACTCCACAGTACGTTTGATGTGCCGAACCGGCGACATCTTGATTTTCGTGATGTTTCTAGCTGAGATATGCATTCTCTGCGATAATATTGGTGAGACTTCAGTCAGCAGTATGCAGAATCATCTAGATCGCTCTTTTCGAGCTATTTAATTCGGGAAACACGTTTTCTGGTGTATTCACCACTCCACAGTACGTTAGAAATGCAGAACCGGCGATATCTTCGTTTCGGTCGGGTTTCAAGCTGAGATATGCATTTTCTGCGATAATCTTGGTGAGTGTTCAGTCAGAAGTATGCAGAATCATCTAGATCGCTCTTTTCGAGCTATTTAATGCGGGAAACACGTTTTCTGGTGTTTTCACCACTCCACGGTGCGTCTGATATGCAGAACCGGCGATATCTTGGTTTTCGCGGGGTTTCCAGCTGAGATATGCATTTTCTGCGATAATCTTGGTGAGTCTTCTGTCAGAAGGATGCAGAATCATCTAGATCGCTCTTTTCGAGCTGTTTAATGCGAGAAACACGTTCTCTGGTGTTTTCACCACCCCACAGTGCGTTTGATATGCAGAACCGGAGATATCTTCGTTTCGGTCGGGTTTCAAGCTGAGATATGCATTTTCTACGATAATATTGGTGAGACCTCAGTCAGAAGTATGCAGAATCTTCGAGAACGCTCTTTTCGAGCTACTTAATGCGAGAAACACGTTTTCTGGTGTTTTCACCACCCCACAGTGCGTTTGATATGCAGAACCGGCGACATCGTTGTTTTCGAGGGGTTTCCAGCTGAGATAGGCATTTTCTGCGATAATCTTGGTGAGTCTTCTGTCAGAAGTATGCAGAATCATCGAGATCGCTCTATTCGAGCTATTTAATTGCGAGAAACACGTTATCTGGTTGTTTTCACTACTCCACAGTGGGTTTGATATGCAGAACCGGCGACATCTTAATTTTCGTGATGTTTCTAGCTGAGATAGGCATTTTCAGCGATAATATTGGTGAGACTTCAGTCAGAAATATGCAGAATCATCTAGATCGCTCTTTTCGAGCTATTTAATGCGGGAAACACGTTTTCTGGTGTATTCACCACTCCACAGTGCGTTTGATATGCAGAACCGGCGACATCTTGATTTTCGTGGTGTTTCCAGCT
Source organism: Anthophora plumipes (assembly GCA_951804975.1). Classification (NCBI taxonomy): domain Eukaryota; kingdom Metazoa; phylum Arthropoda; class Insecta; order Hymenoptera; family Apidae; genus Anthophora; species Anthophora plumipes. The sequence continues at coordinate 345,003 of CATORF010000903.1, read as the reverse complement.
GGGATATGCATTTTCTGCGATAATCTTGGTGAGACTTCAGTCAGAAGTATGCAGAATCATCTAGATCGCTCGTTTCGAGCTATTTAATGCGAGAAACACGTTATCTGGTGTTTTTACCACTCCACAGTGCGTTTGATATGCAGAACCGGCGACATCTTGATTTTCGTGATGTTTCTAGCTGAGATAGGCATTTTCTGCGATAATTTTGGTGTTTCCTCTATGAGAAGTATGCAGAATCATCGAGATCGCTCTATTCGAGCTATTTAATGCGAGAAACACGTTATCTGGTTGTTTTCACTACTCCACAGTGGGTTTGATATGCAGAACCGGCGACATCGTGGTTTTCGTGGGGTTTCCAGCTGAAATATGCATTTTCTGCGATAATCTTGGTGTTTCCTCTATGAGAAGTATGCAGAATCTTCGAGAACGCTCTTTTCGAGCTACTTAATGCGAGAAACACGTTTTCTGGATTTTTCCCCACTCCACAGTGCGTCTGATATGCAGAACCGGCGACATCTTGATTTTCGTGGTGTTTCCAGCTGAGATATGCATTCTCTGCGATAATATTGGTGAGTCTTCTGTCAGAAGGATGCAGAATAATCTAGATCGCTCTTTTCGAGCTGTTTAATGCGAGAAACACGTTCTCTGGTGTTTTCACCACCCCACAGTGCGTTTGATATGCAGAACCGGAGATATCTTCGTTTCGGTCGGGTTTCAAGCTGAGATATGCATTTTCTACGATAATATTGGTGAGACCTCAGTCAGAAGTATGCAGAATCTTCGAGAACGCTCTTTTCGAGCTACTTAATGCGAGAAACACGTTTTCTGGTGTTTTCACCACCCCACAGTGCGTTTGATATGCAGAACCGGCGACATCGTTGTTTTCGAGGGGTTTCCAGCTGAAATAGGCATTTTCTGCGATAATCTTGGTGAGTCTTCTGTCAGAAGTATGCAGAATCATCGAGATCGCTCTATTCGAGCTATTTAATTGCGAGAAACACGTTATCTGGTTGTTTTCACTACTCCACAGTGGGTTTGATATGCAGAACCGGCGACATCTTGATTTTCGTGATGTTTCTAGCTGAGATAGGCATTTGCAGCGATAATATTGGTGAGACTTCAGTCAGAAATATGCAGAATCATCTAGATCGCTCTTTTCGAGCTATTTAATGCGGGAAACACGTTTTCTGGTGTATTCACCACTCCACAGTGCGTTTGATATGCAGAACCGGCGACATCTTGATTTTCGTGGTGTTTCCAGCTGGGATATGCATTTTCTGCGATAATCTTGGTGAGACTTCAGTCAGAAGTATGCAGAATCATCTAGATCGCTCGTTTCGAGCTATTTAATGCGAGAAACACGTTATCTGGTGTTTTTACCACTCCACAGTGCGTTTGATATGCAGAACCGGCGACATCTTGATTTTCGTGATGTTTCTAGCTGAGATAGGCATTTTCTGCGATAATTTTGGTGTTTCCTCTATGAGAAGTATGCAGAATCATCGAGATCGCTCTATTCGAGCTATTTAATGCGAGAAACACGTTATCTGGTTGTTTTCACTACTCCACAGTGGGTTTGATATGCAGAACCGGCGACATCGTGGTTTTCGTGTGGTTTCCAGCTGAAATATGCATTTTCTGCGATAATCTTGGTGTTTCCTCTATGAGAAGTATGCAGAATCTTCGAGAACGCTCTTTTCGAGCTACTTAATGCGAGAAACACGTTTTCTGGTTTTTTCCCCACTCCACAGTGCGTCTGATATGCAGAACCGGCGACATCTTGATTTTCGTGGTGTTTCCAGCTGAGATATGCATTCTCTGCGATAATATTGGTGAGTCTTCTGTCAGAAGTATGCAGAATCTTCGAGAACTCTCTTTTCGAGCTACTTAATGCGAGAAACACGTTTTCTGGTGTTTTCACCACCCCACAGTGCGTTTGATATGCAGAACCGGCGACATCGTGGTTTTCGTGGGGTTTCCAGCTGAGATAGGCATTTTCTGCGATAATCTTGGTGAGTCTTCAGTCAGAAGTATGCAGAATCATCGAGATCGCTCTATTCGAGCTATTTAATGCGAGAAACACGTTATCTGGTTGTTTTCACTACTCCACAGTGGGTTTGATATGCAGAACCGGCGACATCTTAATTTTCGTGATGTTTCTAGCTGAGATAGGCATTTTCAGCGATAATATTGGTGAGACTTCAGTCAGAAATATGCAGAATCATCTAGATCGCTCTTTTCGAGCTATTTAATGCGGGAAACACGTTTTCTGGTGTATTCACCACTCCACAGTGCGTTTGATATGCAGAACCGGCGACATCTTGATTTTCGTGGTGTTTCCAGCTGGGATATGCATTTTCTGCGATAATCTTGGTGAGACTTCAGTCCGAAGTATGCAGAATCATCTAGATCGCTCGTTTCGAGCTATTTAATGCGAGAAACACGTTTTCTGGTGTATTCACCACTCCACAGTGCGTTTGATATGCAGAACCAGCGATATCTTGGCTTTCGTGGGGTTTCAAGCTGAGATATGCATTTTCTGCGATAAGCTTGGTGAGACATTTGTCCGAAGTATGCAGAATCATCGAGATCGCTCTATTCGAGCTATTTAATGCGAGAAACACGTTATCTGGTGTTTTCATCACTCCACAGTGCGTTTGATATGCAGAACCGGCGACATCTTGGTTTTCGTCGGGTTTCAAGCTGAGATATGCATTTTCTGCGATAATATTGGTGAGACTTCAGTTAGAAGGATGCAGAATCATCTAGATCGGCCTTCTCGAGCTATTTAATTCGAGAAACACGTTTTCTGCTGTATTGACCACTCCACAGTACGTTTGACATGCAGAAACGGAGATATCTTGGTTACGGTCGGGTTTCAAGCTGAGATATGCATTTTCTGCGATAATATTGGTGAGACGTCAGTCAGAAGTATGCAGAATCATCTAGATCGCTCGTTTCGAGCTATTTAATGCGAAAAAACAAGTTTTCTGGTGTTTTGACCACTCCACAGAGCGTTAGAAATGCAGAACCGGCGATATCTTCGTTTCGGTCGGGTTTCAAGCTGAGATATGCATTTTCAGCGATAATCTTGGTGAGACTTCTGTCCGAAGTATGCAGAATCATCGAGATCGCTCTATTCGAGCTATTTAACGCGACAAAACGTTATCTGGTGTTTTCAGCACTCCACAGTGCGTTTGATATGCAGAACCAGCGATATCTTGGTTTTCGTGGGGTTTCAAGCTGAGATATGCATTTTCTGCGATAAACATGGAGAGACTTCTGTCCGAATTAGGCTGAATCATCGAGATCGCTCTTTTCGAGCTAGTTAATCCGAGAAAAACCTTGTCAGGGGTTTTCACCACTCCACAGTGCGTTTGATATGCAGAACCAGCGATATCTTGGCTTTCGTTGGGTTTCAAGCTGAGATATGCATTTTTTACGATAATCTTGGTGAGACTTCTGTCCGAAGTATGCAGAATCATCGAGATTGCTCTTTTCGAGCTATTTGATGCGAGAAACACGTTAACTGGTGTTTCCACCACTCCACAGTGCGTTTGATATGCAGAACCGGCGACATCTTGGATTTCGTCGGGGATCAAGCTGAGATATGCATTTTCTACGATAATCTTGGTGAGACTTCTGTCAGAAGTATGCAGAATCATCGCGATCGCTCTTATCGAGCTATTTAATGCGAGAAACACGTTATCTGGTGTTTTCAGCACTCCACAGTGCGTTTGATATGCAGAACCGGCGACATCTTGATGTTCGTGAGGTTTCAAGCTGAGATATGCATTTTCTGCGATAATATTGGTGAGACTTCTGTCCGAAGTATGCAGAATCATCGATATCGCTCTTTTAGAGCTATTTAATGCGAGCAACACGTTATGTGGTGTATTCACCACTCCACAGTACGTTAGACATGCAGAACCGGAGGTATCTTCGTTTCGGTCGGGTTTCAAGCTGAGGTATGCATTTTCTACGACAATATTGGTGAGACCTCTGTCAGAAGTATGCAGAACCTTCGAGAACGCTCTTTTCGAGCTACTTAATGCGAGAAACACGTTTTCTGGTGTTTTCACCACCCCACAGTGCGTTTGATATGCAGAACCGGCGACATCGTGGTTTTCGTCGGGTTTCAAGCTGAGATATGCATTTTCTGCGATAATATTGGTGAGACTTCTGTCCGAAGTATGCAGAAACATCGATATCGCTCTTTTCGAGCTATTTAATGCGAGAAACACGTTGTCTGGTGTTTTGACCACTCCACAGTGCGTTTGATATGTAGAGCCGCCGATAACTTGGTTTTCGTGGGGTTTCCAGCTGAAATATGCATTTTCTGCGATAATCTTGGTGTTTCATCTATGAGAAGTATGCAGAATCATCGAGAACGCTCCTTTCGAGCTAGTTAATGCGAGAAACACGTTTTCTGGTGTTTTCACCACTCCACAGTGCGTCTGATATGCAGAACCGGCGATATCTTGATTTTCGTGGTGTTTCCAGCTGAGATATGCATTTTCTGCGATAATCTTGGTGAGACTTCAGTCAGAAGTACGCAGAATCATCTAGATCGCTCGTTTCGAGCTATTTAATGCGAGAAACCCGTTATCTGGTTGTTTTCACCACTCCATAGTGCGTTTGATATGTAGAACCGGCGACATCTTGATTTTCGTGAGGTTTCTAGATGAGATATGCATTTTCTGCGATAATATTGGTGAGACTTCAGTCAGAAGTATGCAGAATCATCTAGATCGCTCGTTTGGAGCTATTTAATGCGAGAAACACGTTATCTGGTGTTTTCACCACTCCACAGTGCGTTTGATATGCAGAACCGGCGACATCTTGATTTTCGTGGTGTTTCCAGCTGGGATATGCATTTTCTGCGATAATCTTGGTGAGACTTCAGTCAGAAGTATGCAGAAAAATCGAGAGCGCTCTTTTCGAGCTATTTAATGCGAGAAACACGTTTTTTGGGGTTTTCACCACACCTCTGTTCGTTGGATATGCAGAACCGGAGATATCTTGGGTTTCCTGGGGTTTCAAGCTGAGATATGCATTTTCTGCGATAATCTTGGTGAGACTTCTGTCCGAAGTATGCAGAATCATCGGGATCGCTCTTTTCGAGCTATTTAGTGCGAGGAACACGTTTTCTGGCGTTTTCACCACACCACTGTTCGTTGGATATGCAGAACCGGGGATATCTTGGTTTTCGTGGGGTTTCAAGCTGAAATATGCATTTTCTGCGATAATCTTGGTGAGACATCTGTCCGAAGTATGCAGAATCATCGAGATCGCTCTTTTCGAGCTATTTAATGCACGAAACACGTTAACTGGTGTTTTCACCACTCCACAGTGCGTATGATGTGCAGAACCGGAGATAACCCGGGTTTCGTCGGGTTTCAAGCTGAGATATGCATTTTCTACGATAATCTTGGTGAGACTTCTGTCAGAAGTATGCAGGACCTTCGAGAACGCTCTTTTCGAGCTATTTAATGCGAGAAACACGTTATCGGGTGTTTTCACCACTCCACAGTGCGTTTGATATGCAGTACCAGCGATATCTTGGTTTTCGTGGGGTTTCAAGCTGAGATATGCATTTTTTACGATAATCTGGGTGAGACTTCTGTCCGAAATATGCAGAATCATCGAGATCGCACTATTCGAGCTATTTAATGCGCGAAACACGTTCTCTGGTTGTTTTCACCACTCCACAGTGCGTTTGATTTGCAGAACCGGCAACATCTTGATTTTCGTGAGGTTTCGAGCTGAGATATGCATTATCTGCGATAATCTTGGTGAGACTTCAGTAAGAAGTATGCAGAATCATCTAGATCGCTCTTTTAGAGCTACTTAATGCGAGAAACACGTTATCTGGTGTTTTGACCACTTCACAGTGCGTTTGATATGTAGAACCGCCGATAACTTGGTTTTCGTGGGGTTTCCAGCTGAAATATGCATTTTCTGCGATAATCTTGGTGTTTCCTCTATGAGAAGTATGCAGAATCATCGAGATCGCTCTATTCCAGCTATTTAATGCGAAAAACACGTTATCTGGTTGTTTTCACTACTCCACAGTGGGTTTGATATGCAGAACCGGCGACATCTTGATTTTCGTGGTGTTTCCAGCTGGGATATGCATTTTCTGCGATAATCTTGGTGAGACTTCAGTCAGAAGTATGCAGAATCATCGGGATCGCTCTTTTCGAGCTATTTAATGCGAGAAAAACGATATCCGGTGTTTTCACCACTCCACAGTGCGTTTGATATGCAGAACCGGCGACATTTTGGATTTCGACGGGTTTCAAGCTGAGGATTGCATTTTCTACGATAATCTTGGTGAGACGTCTGTCAGAAGTATGCAGAATCTTCGAGATCGCTCTTTTCGAGCAACTTAATGCGAGAAACACGATATCTGGTTGTTTTCACCACTCCACAGTGCGTTTGATATGCAGAACCGGCGATATCTTGATTTTCGTGGTGTTTCCAGCTGAGATATGCATTTTCTGCGATAAGCTTGGTGAGTCTTCTCCCATAAGTATGCAGAATCATCTAGATCGCTCTTTTCGAGCTATTTAATGCGGGAAACACGTTTTCTGGTGTATTCGCCACTCCACAGTACGTTAGACATGCAGAACCGGAGGTATCTTCATTTCGGTCGGGTTTCAAGCTGAGATATGCATTTTCTACGACAATATTGGTGAGACCTCTGTCAGAAGTATGCAGAATCTTCGAGAACGCTCTTTTCGAGCTACTTAATGGGAGAAACACGTTTTCTGGTGTTTTCACCACCCCACAGTGCGTTCGATATGCAGAACCGGCGACATCGTGGTTTTCGTCGGGTTTCAAGCTGAGATATGCATTTTCTGCGATAATATTGGTGAGACTTCTGTCCGAAGTATGCAGAATCATCGATATCGCTCTTTTCGAGCTATTTAATGCGAGAAACACGTTGTCTGGTGTTTTGACCACTCCACAGTGCGTTTGATATGTAGAGCCGCCGATAACTTGGTTTTCGTGGGGTTTCCAGCTGAAATATGCATTTTCTGCGATAATCTTGGTGTTTCCTCTATGAGAAGTATGCAGAATCATCGAGATCGCTCTATTCCAGCTATTTAATGCGAAAAACACGTTATCTGGTTGTTTTCACTACTCCACAGTGGGTTTGATATGCAGAACCGGCGACATCTTAATTTTCGTGATGTTTCTAGCTGAGATTGGCATTTTCAGCGATAATATTGGTGAGACTTCAGTCAGAAGTATGCAGAATCATCTAGATCGCTCTTTTCGAGCTATTTAATGCGGGAAACACGTTTTCTGGTGTATTCACCACTCCACAGTGCGTTTGATATGCAGAACCGGCGACATCTTGATTTTCGTGGTGTTTCCAGCTGGGATATGCATTTTCTGCGATAATCTTGGTGAGACTTCAGTCAGAAGTATGCAGAATCATCGGGATCGCTCTTTTCGAGCTATTTAATGCGAGAGAAACGATATCCGGTGTTTTCACCACTCCACAGTGCGTTTGATATGCAGAACCGGCGACATTTTGGATTTCGACGGGTTTCAAGCTGAGGATTGCATTTTCTACGATAATCTTGGTGAGACGTCTGTCAGAAGTATGCAGAATCTTCGAGATCGCTCTTTTCGAGCTGTTTAATGCGAGAAACACGTTTTCTGGTGTTTTCACCACTCCACAGTGCGTCTGATATGCAGAACCGGCGATATCTTGATTTTCGTGGTGTTTCCAGCTGAGATATGCATTTTCTGCGATAATCTTGGTGAGACTTCAGTCAGAAGTACGCAGAATCATCTAGATCGCTCGTTTCGAGCTATTTAATGCGAGAAACCCGTTATCTGGTTGTTTTCACCACTCCATAGTGCGTTTGATATGCAGAACCGGCGACATCTTGATTTTCGTGAGGTTTCTAGATGAGATATGCATTTTCTGCGATAATATTGGTGAGACTTCAGTCAGAAGTATGCAGAATCATCTAGATCGCTCGTTTGGAGCTATTTAATGCGAGAAACACGTTATCTGGTGTTTTCACCACTCCACAGTGCGTTTGATATGCAGAACCGGCGACATCTTGATTTTCGTGGTGTTTCCAGCTGGGATATGCATTTTCTGCGATAATCTTGGTGAGACTTCAGTCAGAAGTATGCAGAAAAATCGAGAGCGCTCTTTTCGAGCTATTTAATGCGAGAAACACGTTTTTTGGGGTTTTCACCACACCTCTGTTCGTTGGATATGCAGAACCGGAGATATCTTGGTTTTCCTGGGGTTTCAAGCTGAGATATGCATTTTCTGCGATAATCTTGGTGAGACTTCTGTCCGAAGTATGCAGAATCATCGGGATCGCTCTTTTCGAGCTATTTAGTGCGAGGAACACGTTTTCTGGCGTTTTCACCACACCACTGTTCGTTGGATATGCAGAACCGGGGATATCTTGGTTTTCGTGGGGTTTCAAGCTGAAATATGCATTTTCTGCGATAATCTTGGTGAGACATCTGTCCGAAGTATGCAGAATCATCGAGATCGCTCTTTTCGAGCTATTTAATGCACGAAACACGTTAACTGGTGTTTTCACCACTCCACAGTGCGTATGATGTGCAGAACCGGAGATAACCCGGGTTTCGTCGGGTTTCAAGCTGAGATATGCATTTTCTACGATAATCTTGGTGAGACTTCTGTCAGAAGTATGCAGGATCTTCGAGATCGCTCTTTTCGAGCTATTTAATGCGAGAAACACGTTATCGGGTGTTTTCACCACTCCACAGTGCGTTTGATATGCAGTACCAGCGATATCTTGGTTTTCGTGGGGTTTCAAGCTGAGATATGCATTTTTTACGATAATCTGGGTGAGACTTCTGTCCGAAATATGCAGAATCATCGAGATCGCACTATTCGAGCTATTTAATGCGCGAAACACGTTCTCTGGTTGTTTTCACCACTCCACAGTGCGTTTGATTTGCAGAACCGGCAACATCTTGATTTTCGTGAGGTTTCGAGCTGAGATATGCATTATCTGCGATAATCTTGGTGAGACTTCAGTAAGAAGTATGCAGAATCATCTAGATCGCTCTTTTAGAGCTACTTAATGCGAGAAACACGTTATCTGGTGTTTTGACCACTTCACAGTGCGTTTGATATGTAGAACCGCCGATAACTTGGTTTTCGTGGGGTTTCCAGCTGAAATATGCATTTTCTGCGATAATCTTGGTGTTTCCTCTATGAGAAGTATGCAGAATCATCGAGATCGCTCTATTCCAGCTATTTAATGCGAAAAACACGTTATCTGGTTGTTTTCACTACTCCACAGTGGGTTTGATATGCAGAACCGGCGACATCTTGATTTTCGTGGTGTTTCCAGCTGGGATATGCATTTTCTGCGATAATCTTGGTGAGACTTCAGTCAGAAGTATGCAGAATCATCGGGATCGCTCTTTTCGAGCTATTTAATGCGAGAAAAACGATATCCGGTGTTTTCACCACTCCACAGTGCGTTTGATATGCAGAACCGGCGACATTTTGGATTTCGACGGGTTTCAAGCTGAGGATTGCATTTTCTACGATAATCTTGGTGAGACGTCTGTCAGAAGTATGCAGAATCTTCGAGATCGCTCTTTTCGAGCAACTTAATGCGAGAAACACGATATCTGGTTGTTTTCACCACTCCACAGTGCGTTTGATATGCAGAACCGGCGATAACTTGATTTTCGTGGTGTTTCCAGCTGAGATATGCGTTTTCTGCGATAAGCTTGGTGAGTCTTCTCCCATAAGTATGCAGAATCATCTAGATCGCTCTTTTCGAGCTATTTAATGCGGGAAACACGTTTTCTGGTGTATTCGCCACTCCACAGTACGTTAGACATGCAGAACCGGAGGTATCTTCATTTCGGTCGGGTTTCAAGCTGAGATATGCATTTTCTACGACAATATTGGTGAGACCTCTGTCAGAAGTATGCAGAATCTTCGAGAACGCTCTTTTCGAGCTACTTAATGGGAGAAACACGTTTTCTGGTGTTTTCACCACCCCACAGTGCGTTCGATATGCAGAACCGGCGACATCGTGGTTTTCGTCGGGTTTCAAGCTGAGATATGCATTTTCTGCGATAATATTGGTGAGACTTCTGTCCGAAGTATGCAGAATCATCGATATCGCTCTTTTCGAGCTATTTAATGCGAGAAACACGTTGTCTGGTGTTTTGACCACTCCACAGTGCGTTTGATATGTAGAGCCGCCGATAACTTGGTTTTCGTGGGGTTTCCAGCTGAAATATGCATTTTCTGCGATAATCTTGGTGTTTCCTCTATGAGAAGTATGCAGAATCATCGAGATCGCTCTATTCCAGCTATTTAATGCGAAAAACACGTTATCTGGTTGTTTTCACTACTCCACAGTGGGTTTGATATGCAGAACCGGCGACATCTTAATTTTCGTGATGTTTCTAGCTGAGATTGGCATTTTCAGCGATAATATTGGTGAGACTTCAGTCAGAAGTATGCAGAATCATCTAGATCGCTCTTTTCGAGCTATTTAATGCGGGAAACACGTTTTCTGGTGTATTCACCACTCCACAGTGCGTTTGATATGCAGAACCGGCGACATCTTGATTTTCGTGGTGTTTCCAGCTGGGATATGCATTTTCTGCGATAATCTTGGTGAGACTTCAGTCAGAAGTATGCAGAATCATCGGGATCGCTCTTTTCGAGCTATTTAATGCGAGAGAAACGATATCCGGTGTTTTCACCACTCCACAGTGCGTTTGATATGCAGAACCGGCGACATTTTGGATTTCGACGGGTTTCAAGCTGAGGATTGCATTTTCTACGATAATCTTGGTGAGACGTCTGTCAGAAGTATGCAGAATCTTCGAGATCGCTCTTTTCGAGCAACTTAATGCGAGAAACACGATATCTGGTTGTTTTCACCACTCCACAGTGCGTTTGATATGCAGATCCGGCGATATCTTGATTTTCGTGGTGTTTCCAGCTGAGATATGCATTTTCGGCGATAATCTTGGTGAGTCTTCTGCCAGAAGTATGCAGAATCATCTAGATCGCTCTTTTCGAGCTATTTAATGCGAGAAACAAGTTTTCTGGTGTATTCACCACTCCACAGTACGTTAGACATGCAGAACCGGAGATATCTTCGTTTCGGTCGGGTTACAAGCTGAGATATGCATTTTCTACGATAATATTGGTGAGACCTCTGTCAGAAGTATGCAGAATCTTCGAGAACGCTCTTTTCGAGCTACTTAATGCGAGAAACACGTTTTCTGGTGTTTTCACCACTCCACAGTACGTTTGATGTGCCGAACCGGCGACATCTTGATTTTCGTGATGTTTCTAGCTGAGATATGCATTCTCTGCGATAATATTGGTGAGACTTCAGTCAGCAGTATGCAGAATCATCTAGATCGCTCTTTTCGAGCTATTTAATTCGGGAAACACGTTTTCTGGTGTATTCACCACTCCACAGTACGTTAGAAATGCAGAACCGGCGATATCTTCGTTTCGGTCGGGTTTCAAGCTGAGATATGCATTTTCTGCGATAATCTTGGTGAGTGTTCAGTCAGAAGTATGCAGAATCATCTAGATCGCTCTTTTCGAGCTATTTAATGCGGGAAACACGTTTTCTGGTGTTTTCACCACTCCACGGTGCGTCTGATATGCAGAATCGGCGATATCTTGGTTTTCGCGGGGTTTCCAGCTGAGATATGCATTTTCTGCGATAATCTTGGTGAGTCTTCTGTCAGAAGGATGCAGAATCATCTAGATCGCTCTTTTCGAGCTGTTTAATGCGAGAAACACGTTCTCTGGTGTTTTCACCACCCCACAGTGCGTTTGATATGCAGAACCGGAGATATCTTCGTTTCGGTCGGGTTTCAAGCTGAGATATGCATTTTCTACGATAATATTGGTGAGACCTCAGTCAGAAGTATGCAGAATCATCGGGATCGCTCTTTTCGAGCTATTTAGTGCGAGGAACACGTTTTCTGGCGTTTTCACCACACCACTGTTCGTTGGATATGCAGAACCGGGGATATCTTGGTTTTCGTGGGGTTTCAAGCTGAAATATGCATTTTCTGCGATAATCTTGGTGAGACATCTGTCCGAAGTATGCAGAATCATCGAGATCGCTCTTTTCGAGCTATTTAATGCACGAAACACGTTAACTGGTGTTTTCACCACTCCACAGTGCGTATGATGTGCAGAACCGGAGATAACCCGGGTTTCGTCGGGTTTCAAGCTGGGATATGCATTTTCTACGATAATCTTGGTGAGACTTCTGTCAGAAGTATGCAGGATCTTTGAGAACGCTCTTTTCGAGCTATTTAATGCGAGAAACACGTTATCGGGTGCTTTCACCACTCCACAGTGCGTTTGATATGCAGTACCAGCGATATCTTGGTTTTCGTGGGGTTTCAAGCTGAGATATGCATTTTTTACGATAATCTGGGTGAGACTTCTGTCCGAAATATGCAGAATCATCGAGATCGCACTATTCGAGCTATTTAATGCGCGAAACACGTTCTCTGGTTGTTTTCACCACTCCACAGTGCGTTTGATTTGCAGAACCGGCAACATCTTGATTTTCGTGAGGTTTCGAGCTGAGATATGCATTATCTGCGATAATCTTGGTGAGACTTCAGTAAGAAGTATGCAGAATCATCTAGATCGCTCTTTTAGAGCTACTTAATGCGAGAAACACGTTATCTGGTGTTTTGACCACTTCACAGTGCGTTCGATATGCAGAACCGGCGACATCGTGGTTTTCGTCGGGTTTCAAGCTGAGATATGCATTTTCTGCGATAATATTGGTGAGACTTCTGTCCGAAGAATGCAGAATCATCGATATCGCTCTTTTCGAGCTATTTAATGCGAGAAACACGTTGTCTGGTGTTTTGACCACTCCACAGTGCGTTTGATATGTAGAACCGCCGATAACTTGGTTTTCGTGGGGTTTCCAGCTGAAATATGCATTTTCTGCGATAATCTTGGTGTTTCCTCCATGAGAAGTATGCAGAATCATCGAGAACGCTCTTTTCGAGCTAGTTAATGCGAGAAACACGTTTTCTGGTGTTTTCACCACTCCACAGTGCGTCTGATATGCAGAACCGGCGATATCTTGATTTTCGTGGTGTTTCCAGCTGAGATATGCATTTTCTGCGATAAGCTTGGTGAGTCTTCTCCCATAAGTATGCAGAATCATCTAGATCGCTCTTTTCGAGCTATTTAATGCGGGAAACACGTTTTCTGGTGTATTCGCCACTCCACAGTACGTTAGACATGCAGAACCGGAGGTATCTTCGTTTCGGTCGGGTTTCAAGCTGAGATATGCATTTTCTACAACAATATTGGTGAGACCTCTGTCAGAAGTATGCAGAATCTTCGAGAACGCTCTTTTCGAGCTACTTAATGGGAGAAACACGTTTTCTGGTGTTTTCACCACCCCACAGTGCGTTCGATATGCAGAACCGGCGACATCGTGGTTTTCGTCGGGTTTCAAGCTGAGATATGCATTTTCTGCGATAATATTGGTGAGACTTCTGTCCGAAGAATGCAGAATCATCGATATCGCTCTTTTCGAGCTATTTAATGCGAGAAACACGTTGTCTGGTGTTTTGACCACTCCACAGTGCGTTTGATATGTAGAGCCGCCGATAACTTGGTTTTCGTGGGGTTTCCAGCTGAAATATGCATTTTCTGCGATAATCTTGGTGTTTCCTCTATGAGAAGTATGCAGAATCATCGAGATCGCTCTATTCCAGCTATTTAATGCGAAAAACACGTTATCTGGTTGTTTTCACTACTCCACAGTGGGTTTGATATGCAGAACCGGCGACATCTTAATTTTCGTGATGTTTCTAGCTGAGATAGGCATTTTCAGCGATAATATTGGTGAGACTTCAGTCAGAAGTATGCAGAATCATCTAGATCGCTCTTTTCGAGCTATTTAATGCGGGAAACACGTTTTCTGGTGTATTCACCACTCCACAGTGCGTTTGATATGCAGAACCGGCGACATCTTGATTTTCGTGGTGTTTCCAGCTGGGATATGCATTTTCTGCGATAATCTTGGTGAGACTTCAGTCAGAAGTATGCAGAATCATCGGGATCGCTCTTTTCGAGCTATTTAATGCGAGAAAAACGATATCCGGTGTTTTCACCACTCCACAGTGCGTTTGATATGCAGAACCGGCGACATTTTGGATTTCGACGGGTTTCAAGCTGAGGATTGCATTTTCTACGATAATCTTGGTGAGACGTCTGTCAGAAGTATGCAGAATCTTCGAGATCGCTCTTTTCGAGCAACTTAATGCGAGAAACACGATATCTGGTTGTTTTCACCACTCCACAGTGCGTTTGATATGCAGAACCGGCGATATCTTGATTTTCGTGGTGTTTCCAGCTGAGATATGCATTTTCTGCGATAAGCTTGGTGAGTCTTCTCCCATAAGTATGCAGAATCATCTAGATCGCTCTTTTCGAGCTATTTAATGCGGGAAACACGTTTTCTGGTGTATTCGCCACTCCACAGTACGTTAGACATGCAGAACCGGAGGTATCTTCATTTCGGTCGGGTTTCAAGCTGAGATATGCATTTTCTACGACAATATTGGTGAGACCTCTGTCAGAAGTATGCAGAATCTTCGAGAACGCTCTTTTCGAGCTACTTAATGGGAGAAACACGTCTTCTGGTGTTTTCACCACCCCACAGTGCGTTCGATATGCAGAACCGGCGACATCGTGGTTTTCGTCGGGTTTCAAGCTGAGATATGCATTTTCTGCGATAATATTGGTGAGACTTCTGTCCGAAGTATGCAGAATCATCGATATCGCTCTTTTCGAGCTATTTAATGCGAGAAACACATTGTCTGGTGTTTTGACCACTCCACAGTGCGTTTGATATGTAGAGCCGCCGATAACTTGGTTTTCGTGGGGTTTCCAGCTGAAATATGCATTTTCTGCGATAATCTTGGTGTTTCCTCTATGAGAAGTATGCAGAATCATCGAGATCGCTCTATTCCAGCTATTTAATGCGAAAAACACGTTATCTGGTTGTTTTCACTACTCCACAGTGGGTTTGATATGCAGAACCGGCGACATCTTAATTTTCGTGATGTTTCTAGCTGAGATTGGCATTTTCAGCGATAATATTGGTGAGACTTCAGTCAGAAGTATGCAGAATCATCTAGATCGCTCTTTTCGAGCTATTTAATGCGGGAAACACGTTTTCTGGTGTATTCACCACTCCACAGTGCGTTTGATATGCAGAACCGGCGACATCTTGATTTTCGTGGTGTTTCCAGCTGAGATATGCATTTTCTGCGATAAGCTTGGTGAGTCTTCTCCCATAAGTATGCAGAATCATCTAGATCGCTCTTTTCGAGCTATTTAATGCGGGAAACACGTTTTCTGGTGTATTCGCCACTCCACAGTACGTTAGACATGCAGAACCGGAGATATCTTCGTTTCGGTCGGGTTACAAGCTGAGATATGCATTTTCTACGATAATATTGGTGAGACCTCTGTCAGAAGTATGCAGAATCTTCGAGAACGCTCTTTTCGAGCTACTTAATGCGAGAAACACGTTTTCTGGTGTTTTCACCACTCCACAGTACGTTTGATGTGCCGAACCGGCGACATCTTGATTTTCGTGATGTTTCTAGCTGAGATATGCATTCTCTGCGATAATATTGGTGAGACTTCAGTCAGCAGTATGCAGAATCATCTAGATCGCTCTTTTCGAGCTATTTAATTCGGGAAACACGTTTTCTGGTGTATTCACCACTCCACAGTACGTTAGAAATGCAGAACCGGCGATATCTTCGTTTCGGTCGGGTTTCAAGCTGAGATATGCATTTTCTGCGATAATCTTGGTGAGTGTTCAGTCAGAAGTATGCAGAATCATCTATATCGCTCTTTTCGAGCTATTTAATGCGGGAAACACGTTTTCTGGTGTTTTCACCACTCCACGGTGCGTCTGATATGCAGAACCGGCGATATCTTGGTTTTCGCGGGGTTTCCAGCTGAGATATGCATTTTCTGCGATAATCTTGGTGAGTCTTCTGTCAGAAGGATGCAGAATCATCTAGATCGCTCTTTTCGAGCTGTTTAATGCGAGAAACACGTTCTCTGGTGTTTTCACCACCCCACAGTGCGTTTGATATGCAGAACCGGAGATATCTTCGTTTCGGTCGGGTTTCAAGCTGAGATATGCATTTTCTACGATAATATTGGTGAGACCTCTGTCAGAAGTATGCAGAATCTTCGAGAACGCTCTTTTCGAGCTACTTAATGCGAGAAACACGGTTTCTGGTGTTATCACCACTCCACAGTACGTTTGATGTGCCGAACCGGCGACATCTTGATTTTCGTGATGTTTCTAGCTGAGATATGCATTCTCTGCGATAATATTGGTGAGACTTCAGTCAGCAGTATGCAGAATCATCTAGATCGCTCTTTTCGAGCTATTTAATTCGGGAAACAAGTTTTCTGGTGTATTCACCACTCCACAGTACGTTAGACATGCAGAACCAGAGATATCTTCGTTTCGGTCGGGTTACAAGCTGAGATATGCATTTTCTACGATAATATTGGTGAGACCTCTGTCAGAAGTATGCAGAATCTTCGAGAACGCTCTTTTCGAGCTACTTAATGCGAGAAACACGTTTTCTGGTGTTTTCACCACTCCACAGTACGTTTGATGTGCCGAACCGGCGACATCTTGATTTTCGTGATGTTTCTAGCTGAGATATGCATTCTCTGCGATAATATTGGTGAGACTTCAGTCAGCAGTATGCAGAATCATCTAGATCGCTCTTTTCGAGCTATTTAATTCGGGAAACACGTTTTCTGGTGTATTCACCACTCCACAGTACGTTAGAAATGCAGAACCGGCGATATCTTCGTTTCGGTCGGGTTTCAAGCTGAGATATGCATTTTCTGCGATAATCTTGGTGAGTGTTCAGTCAGAAGTATGCAGAATCATCTAGATCGCTCTTTTCGAGCTATTTAATGCGGGAAACACGTTTTCTGGTGTTTTCACCACTCCACGGTGCGTCTGATATGCAGAACCGGCGATATCTTGGTTTTCGCGGGGTTTCCAGCTGAGATATGCATTTTCTGCGATAATCTTGGTGAGTCTTCTGTCAGAAGGATGCAGAATCATCTAGATCGCTCTTTTCGAGCTGTTTAATGCGAGAAACACGTTCTCTGGTGTTTTCACCACCCCACAGTGCGTTTGATATGCAGAACCGGAGATATCTTCGTTTCGGTCGGGTTTCAAGCTGAGATATGCATTTTCTACGATAATATTGGTGAGACCTCAGTCAGAAGTATGCAGAATCTTCGAGAACGCTCTTTTCGAGCTACTTAATGCGAGAAACACGTTTTCTGGTGTTTTCACCACCCCACAGTGCGTTTGATATGCAGAACCGGCGACATCGTTGTTTTCGAGGGGTTTCCAGCTGAGATAGGCATTTTCTGCGATAATCTTGGTGAGTCTTCTGTCAGAAGTATGCAGAATCATCGAGATCGCTCTATTCGAGCTATTTAATTGCGAGAAACACGTTATCTGGTTGTTTTCACTACTCCACAGTGGGTTTGATATGCAGAACCGGCGACATCTTAATTTTCGTGATGTTTCTAGCTGAGATAGGCATTTTCAGCGATAATATTGGTGAGACTTCAGTCAGAAATATGCAGAATCATCTAGATCGCTCTTTTCGAGCTATTTAATGCGGGAAACACGTTTTCTGGTGTATTCACCACTCCACAGTGCGTTTGATATGCAGAACCGGCGACATCTTGATTTTCGTGGTGTTTCCAGCTGGGATATGCATTTTCTGCGATAATCTTGGTGAGACTTCAGTCAGAAGTATGCAGAATCATCTAGATCGCTCGTTTCGAGCTATTTAATGCGAGAAACACGTTATCTGGTGTTTTTACCACTCCACAGTGCGTTTGATATGCAGAACCGGCGACATCTTGATTTTCGTGATGTTTCTAGCTGAGATAGGCATTTTCTGCGATAATTTTGGTGTTTCCTCTATGAGAAGTATGCAGAATCATCGAGATCGCTCTATTCGAGCTATTTAATGCGAGAAACACGTTATCTGGTTGTTTTCACTACTCCACAGTGGGTTTGATATGCAGAACCGGCGACATCGTGGTTTTCGTGGGGTTTCCAGCTGAAATATGCATTTTCTGCGATAATCTTGGTGTTTCCTCTATGAGAAGTATGCAGAATCTTCGAGAACGCTCTTTTCGAGCTACTTAATGCGAGAAACACGTTTTCTGGTTTTTTCCCCACTCCACAGTGCGTCTGATATGCAGAACCGGCGACATCTTGATTTTCGTGGTGTTTCCAGCTGAGATATGCATTCTCTGCGATAATATTGGTGAGTCTTCTGTCAGAAGGATGCAGAATAATCTAGATCGCTCTTTTCGAGCTGTTTAATGCGAGAAACACGTTCTCTGGTGTTTTCACCACCCCACAGTGCGTTTGATATGCAGAACCGGAGATATCTTCGTTTCGGTCGGGTTTCAAGCTGAGATATGCATTTTCTACGATAATATTGGTGAGACCTCAGTCAGAAGTATGCAGAATCTTCGAGAACGCTCTTTTCGAGCTACTTAATGCGAGAAACACGTTTTCTGGTGTTTTCACCACCCCACAGTGCGTTTGATATGCAGAACCGGCGACATCGTTGTTTTCGAGGGGTTTCCAGCTGAAATAGGCATTTTCTGCGATAATCTTGGTGAGTCTTCTGTCAGAAGTATGCAGAATCATCGAGATCGCTCTATTCGAGCTATTTAATTGCGAGAAACACGTTATCTGGTTGTTTTCACTACTCCACAGTGGGTTTGATATGCAGAACCGGCGACATCTTAATTTTCGTGATGTTTCTAGCTGAGATAGGCATTTTCAGCGATAATATTGGTGAGACTTCAGTCAGAAATATGCAGAATCATCTAGATCGCTCTTTTCGAGCTATTTAATGCGGGAAACACGTTTTCTGGTGTATTCACCACTCCACAGTGCGTTTGATATGCAGAACCGGCGACATCTTGATTTTCGTGGTGTTTCCAGCTGGGATATGCATTTTCTGCGATAATCTTGGTGAGACTTCAGTCAGAAGTATGCAGAATCATCTACATCGCTCGTTTCGAGCTATTTAATGCGAGAAACACGTTATCTGGTGTTTTTACCACTCCACAGTGCGTTTGATATGCAGAACCGGCGACATCTTGATTTTCGTGATGTTTCTAGCTGAGATAGGCATTTTCTGCGATAATTTTGGTGTTTCCTCTATGAGAAGTATGCAGAATCATCGAGATCGCTCTATTCGAGCTATTTAATGCGAGAAACACGTTATCTGGTTGTTTTCACTACTCCACAGTGGGTTTGATATGCAGAACCGGCGACATCGTGGTTTTCGTGGGGTTTCCAGCTGAAATATGCATTTTCTGCGATAATCTTGGTGTTTCCTCTATGAGAAGTATGCAGAATCTTCGAGAACGCTCTTTTCGAGCTACTTAATGCGAGAAACACGTTTTCTGGTTTTTTCCCCACTCCACAGTGCGTCTGATATGCAGAACCGGCGACATCTTGATTTTCGTGGTGTTTCCAGCTGAGATATGCATTCTCTGCGATAATATTGGTGAGTCTTCTGTCAGAAGGATGCAGAATAATCTAGATCGCTCTTTTCGAGCTGTTTAATGCGAGAAACACGTTCTCTGGTGTTTTCACCACCCCACAGTGCGTTTGATATGCAGAACCGGAGATATCTTCGTTTCGGTCGGGTTTCAAGCTGAGATATGCATTTTCTACGATAATATTGGTGAGACCTCAGTCAGAAGTATGCAGAATCTTCGAGAACGCTCTTTTCGAGCTACTTAATGCGAGAAACACGTTTTCTGGTGTTTTCACCACCCCACAGTGCGTTTGATATGCAGAACCGGCGACATCGTGGTTTTCGTGGGGTTTCCAGCTGAGATAGGCATTTTCTGCGATAATCTTGGTGAGTCTTCAGTCAGAAGTATGCCGAATCATCGAGATCGCTCTATTCGAGCTATTTAATGCGAGAAACACGTTATCTGGTTGTTTTCACTACTCCACAGTGGGTTTGATATGCAGAACCGGCGACATCTTAATTTTCGTGATGTTTCTAGCTGAGATAGGCATTTTCAGCGATAATATTGGTGAGACTTCAGTCAGAAATATGCAGAATCATCTAGATCGCTCTTTTCGAGCTATTTAATGCGGGAAACACGTTTTCTGGTGTATTCACCACTCCACAGTGCGTTTGATATGCAGAACCGGCGACATCTTGATTTTCGTGGTGTTTCCAGCTGGGATATGCATTTTCTGCGATAATCTTGGTGAGACTTCAGTCCGAAGTATGCAGAATCATCTAGATCGCTCGTTTCGAGCTATTTAATGCGAGAAACACGTTATCTGGTGTTTTTACCACTCCACAGTGCGTTTGATATGCAGAACCGGCGACATCTTGATTTTCGTGATGTTTCTAGCTGAGATAGGCATTATCTGCGATAATATTGGTGAGACTTCAGTCAGAAGTATGCAGAATCATCGGGATCGCTCTTTTCGAGCTATTTAATGCGAGAAACACGTTATCTGGTGTTTTCACCACTCCACAGTGCGTTGGATATGCAGAACCGGAGATATTATGGTTTTCGTCGGGTTTCAAGCTGAGATATGCATTTTCTACGATAAGCTTGGTGAGACCTCTGTCAGAAGTATGCAGAACCTTCGAGACCGCTCTTTTCGAGCTACTTAATGCGAGAAACACGTTTTCTGGTGTTTTCACCACTGCACAGTACGTTTGATGTGCAGAACCGGAGATATCTTGGTTTTCGTGGGGTTTCAAGCTGAGATATGAATTTTTTAGGATAATCTTGGTGAGACTTCTGTCCGAAGTATGCAGAATCATCGAGATCGCTCTATTCGAGCTATTTAATGCGAGAAACACGTTATCTGGTTGTTTTCACTACTCCACAGTGGGTTTGATATGCAGAACCGGCGACATCGTGGTTTTCGTGGGGTTTCCAGCTGAAATATGCATTTTCTGCGATAATCTTGGTGTTTCCTCTATGAGAAGTATGCAGAATCTTCGAGAACGCTCTTTTCGAGCTACTTAATGCGAGAAACACGTTTTCTGGTGTTTTCACCACTCCACAGTGCGTCTGATATGCAGAACCGGCGACATCTTGATTTTCGTGGTGTTTCCAGCTGAGATATGCATTCTCTGCGATAATATTGGTGAGTCTTCTGTCAGAAGGATGCAGAATAATCTAGATCGCTCTTTTCGAGCTGTTTAATGCGAGAAACACGTTCTCTGGTGTTTTCACCACCCCACAGTGCGTTTGATATGCAGAACCGGAGATATCTTCGTTTCGGTCGGGTTTCAAGCTGAGATATGCATTTTCTACGATAATATTGGTGAGACCTCAGTCAGAAGTATGCAGAATCTTCGAGAACGCTCTTTTCGAGCTACTTAATGCGAGAAACACGTTTTGTGGTGTTTTCACCACCCCACAGTGCGTTTGATATGCAGAACCGGCGACATCGTGGTTTTCGTGGGGTTTCCAGCTGAGATAGGCATTTTCTGCGATAATCTTGGTGAGTCTTCTGTCAGAAGTATGCAGAATCATCGAGATCGCTCTATTCGAGCTATTTAATGCGAGAAACACGTTATCTGGTTGTTTTCACTACTCCACAGTGGGTTTGATATGCAGAACCGGCGACATCTTAATTTTCGTGATGTTTCTAGCTGAGATAGGCATTTTCAGCGATAATATTGGTGAGACTTCAGTCAGAAATATGCAGAATCATCTAGATCGCTCTTTTCGAGCTATTTAATGCGGGAAACACGTTTTCTGGTGTATTCACCACTCCACAGTGCGTTTGATATGCAGAACCGGCGACCTCTTGGTTTTCGTCGGGTTTCAATCTGAGATATGCATTTTCTGGTATAATATTGGTGAGACTTCAGTCAGAAGTATGCAGAATCATCTCGATCGCTCGTTTCGAGCTATTTAATGCGAAAAAACAAGTTTTCTGATGTTTTGACCACTCCACAGTACGTTTGACATGCAGAAACGGAGATACCTTGGTTTTTGTGGGATTTCAAGCTGAGATATGAATTTTTTAGGATAATCTTGGTGAGACTTCTGTCCGAAGTATGCAGAATCATCGAGATTGCTCTATTCGAGCTATTTAATGCGACAAAACGTTATCCGGTGTTTTCACCACTCCACAGTGCGTATGATATGCAGAACCGACGATATCTTGGTTTTCGTGGGGTTTCCAGCTGAAATATGCATTTTCTGCGATAATCTTTGTGTTTCATCTATGAGAAGTATGCAGAATCATCCAGAACACTCTTTTCGAGCTAGTTAATGCGAGTAACACGTTTTCTGGTGTTTTCACCACCCCACAGTGCGTTTGATATGCAGAACCGGCGACCTCTTGGTTTTCGTCGGGTTTCAAGCTGAGATATGCATTTTCTGCTATAATATTGGTGAGACTTCAGTCAGAAGTATGCAGAATCATCTCGATCGCTCGTTTCGAGCTATTTAATGCGAAAAAACAAGTTTTCTGAAGTTTTGACCACTCCACAGTACGTTTGACATGCAGAAACGGAGATACCTTGATTTCCGTCGGGTTTCAAGCTGAGATATGCATTTTCTGCGATAATATTGGTGAGACTTCAGTTAGAAGTATGCAGAATCATCGAGATCGCTCTATTCGAGCTATTTAATGCGAGAAACACGTTATCTGGTGTTTTCATCACTCCACAGGGCGTTTGATACACAGAACCGGCGATATCTTGGTTTTCGTGGGGTTTCCAGCTGAAATATGTATTTTCTGCGATAATCTTTGTGTTTCATCTATGAGAAGTATGCAGAATCATCCAGAACACTCTTTTCGAGCTAGTTAATGCGAGTAACACGTTTTCTGGTGTTTTCACCACCCCACAGTGCGTTTGATATGCAGAACCGGCGACCTCTTGGTTTTCGTCGGGTTTCAAGCTGAGATATGCATTTTCTGCTATAATATTGGTGAGACTTCAGTCAGAAGTATGCAGAATCATCTCGATCGCTCGTTTCGAGCTATTTAATGCGAAAAAACAAGTTTTCTGATGTTTTGACCACTCCACAGTACGTTTGACATGCAGAAACGGAGATACCTTGATTTCCGTCGGGTTTCAAGCTGAGATATGCATTTTCTGCGATAATATTGGTGAGACTTCAGTTAGAAGTATGCAGAATCATCGAGATCGCTCTGTTCGAGCTATTTAATGCGAGAAACACGTTTTCTGGTGTATTCACCACTCCACAGTGCGTTTGATATGCAGAACCAGCGATATCTTGGCTTTCGTGGGGTTTCAAGCTGAGATATGCATTTTCTGCGATAAGCTTGGTGAGACATTTGTCCGAAGTATGCAGAATCATCGAGATCGCTCTATTCGAGCTATTTAATGCGAGAAACACGTTATCTGGTGTTTTCATCACTCCACAGTGCGTTTGATATGCAGAACCGGCGACATCTTGGTTTTCGTCGGGTTTCAAGCTGAGATATGCATTTTCTGCGATAATATTGGTGAGACTTCAGTTAGAAGGATGCAGAATCATCTAGATCGGCCTTCTCGAGCTATTTAATTCGAGAAACACGTTTTCTGCTGTATTGACCACTCCACAGTACGTTTGACATGCAGAAACGGAGATATCTTGGTTACGGTCGGGTTTCAAGCTGAGATATGCATTTTCTGCGATAATATTGGTGAGACGTCAGTCAGAAGTATGCAGAATCATCTAGATCGCTCGTTTCGAGCTATTTAATGCGAAAAAACAAGTTTTCTGGTGTTTTGACCACTCCACAGAGCGTTTGATATGTAGAGCCGCCGATAACTTGGTTTTCGTGGTGTTTTCAGTTGAAATATGCATTTTCTGCGATAATCTTTGTGAGTCTTCTGTCAGAAGTATGCAGAATCATCGAGAACGCTCTTTTCGACTTAGTTAATGTGAGTAACACGTTTTCTTGTGATTTCACAACTCCACAGTGCGTCTGATATGCAGAACCGGCGACATCTTGATTTTCGTGAGGTTTCCAGCTGAAATATGCATTTTCTGCGATAATCTTGGTGCGACTTCTGTCAGAAGTATGCAGAATCATCGACATCGCTCTTTTCGAGCTATTTAATGTGAGTAACACGTTTTCTGGTGTTTTCACCACCCCACAGTGCGTTTGATATGCAGAACCGGCGACATCTCGGTTTTCGTCGGGTTTCAAGCTGAGATATGCATTTTCTGCGATAATCTTTGTGAGACTTCAGTCAGAAGTATGATGAATAATCGAGATCGCTCTTTTCGAGCTATTTAATGCGAGATACACGTTTTCTGGTGTATTCACCACTCCACAGTACGTTTGACATGCAGAACCGGAGATATCTTGGTTTCGGTCGGGTTTCAGGCTGAGATATGCATTTTCTACGATAATCTTGGTGAGAATCTGTCAGAAGTATGCAGAATCATCGAGGACGCTCTTTTCGAGCGATTTAATGCGAGAAACACGTTTTCTGGTGTATTCACCACTCCACAGTGCGTTTGATATGCAGAACCAGCGATATCTTGGCTTTCGTGGGGTTTCCATCTGAGATATGCATTTCCTGCGATAATCTTGGTGAGACATCAGTCAGAAGTATGCAGAATCATCTAGATCGCTCGTTTCGAGCTATTTAATGCGAAAAAAGAAGTTTTCTGGTGTTTTGACCACTCCACAGTGCGTTTGATATGTAGAGCCGCCGATAACTTGGTTTTCGTGGGGTTTCCAGCTGAAATATGCATTTTCTGCGATAATCTTGGTGAGACTTCTGTCCGAAGAGTGCAGAATCATAGACATCGCTTTTTTCGAGCTATTTAATGCGAGAAACACGTTATTTGGTGTTTTCACCACTCCACAGTGCGTTTGATATGCAGTACCAGCGATATCTTGGTTTTCGTGGGGTTTCAATCTGAGATATGAATTTTTTAGGATAATCTTGGTGAGACTTCTGTCCGAAGTAAGCAGAATCATCGAGATCGCTCTGCTCGAGCTATTTAATGCGACAAAACGTTATCCGGTGTTTTCACCACTCCACAGTGCGTTTGATATGCAGAACCGGCGACATTTTGGATTTCGACGGGTTTCAAGCTGAGGATTGCATTTTCTACGATAATCTTGGTGAGACGTCTGTCAGAAGTATGCAGAATCTTCGAGATCGCTCTTTTCGAGCAACTTAATGCGAGAAACACGATATCTGGTTGTTTTCACCACTCCACAGTGCGTTTGATATGCAGAACCGGCGATATCTTGATTTTCGTGGTGTTTCCAGCTGAGATATGCATTTTCGGCGATAATCTTGGTGAGTCTTCTGCCAGAAGTATGCAGAATCATCTAGATCGCTCTTTTCGAGCTATTTAATGCGAGAAACAAGTTTTCTGGTGTATTCACCACTCCACAGTACGTTAGACATGCAGAACCGGAGATATCTTCGTTTCGGTCGGGTTACAAGCTGAGATATGCATTTTCTACGATAATATTGGTGAGACCTCTGTCAGAAGTATGCAGAATCTTCGAGAACGCTCTTTTCGAGCTACTTAATGCGAGAAACACGTTTTCTGGTGTTTTCACCACTCCACAGTACGTTTGATGTGCCGAACCGGCGACATCTTGATTTTCCTGATGTTTCTAGCTGAGATATGCATTCTCTGCGATAATATTGGTGAGACTTCAGTCAGCAGTATGCAGAATCATCTAGATCGCTCTTTTCGAGCTATTTAATTCGGGAAACACGTTTTCTGGTGTATTCACCACTCCACAGTACGTTAGAAATGCAGAACCGGCGATATCTTCGTTTCGGTCGGGTTTCAAGCTGAGATATGCATTTTCTGCGATAATCTTGGTGAGTGTTCAGTCAGAAGTATGCAGAATCATCTAGATCGCTCTTTTCGAGCTATTTAATGCGGGAAACACGTTTTCTGGTGTTTTCACCACTCCACGGTGCGTCTGATATGCAGAACCGGCGATATCTTGGTTTTCGCGGGGTTTCCAGCTGAGATATGCATTTTCTGCGATAATCTTGGTGAGTCTTCTGTCAGAAGGATGCAGAATCATCTAGATCGCTCTTTTCGAGCTGTTTAATGCGAGAAACACGTTCTCTGGTGTTTTCACCACCCCACAGTGCGTTTGATATGCAGAACCGGAGATATCTTCGTTTCGGTCGGGTTTCAAGCTGAGATATGCATTTTCTACGATAATATTGGTGAGACCTCAGTCAGAAGTATGCAGAATCATCGGGATCGCTCTTTTCGAGCTATTTAGTGCGAGGAACACGTTTTCTGGCGTTTTCACCACACCACTGTTCGTTGGATATGCAGAACCGGGGATATCTTGGTTTTCGTGGGGTTTCAAGCTGAAATATGCATTTTCTGCGATAATCTTGGTGAGACATCTGTCCGAAGTATGCAGAATCATCGAGATCGCTCTTTTCGAGCTATTTAATGCACGAAACACGTTAACTGGTGTTTTCACCACTCCACAGTGCGTATGATGTGCAGAACCGGAGATAACCCGGGTTTCGTCGGGTTTCAAGCTGAGATATGCATTTTCTACGATAATCTTGGTGAGACTTCTGTCAGAAGTATGCAGGATCTTCGAGAACGCTCTTTTCGAGCTATTTAATGCGAGAAACACGTTATCGGGTGTTTTCACCACTCCACAGTGCGTTTGATATGCAGTACCAGCGATATCTTGGTTTTCGTGGGGTTTCAAGCTGAGATATGCATTTTTTACGATAATCTGGGTGAGACTTCTGTCCGAAATATGCAGAATCATCGAGATCGCACTATTCGAGCTATTTAATGCGCGAAACACGTTCTCTGGTTGTTTTCACCACTCCACAGTGCGTTTGATTTGCAGAACCGGCAACATCTTGATTTTCGTGAGGTTTCGAGCTGAGATATGCATTATCTGCGATAATCTTGGTGAGACTTCAGTAAGAAGTATGCAGAATCATCTAGATCGCTCTTTTAGAGCTACTTAATGCGAGAAACACGTTATCTGGTGTTTTGACCACTTCACAGTGCGTTCGATATGCAGAACCGGCGACATCGTGGTTTTCGTCGGGTTTCAAGCTGAGATATGCATTTTCTGCGATAATATTGGTGAGACTTCTGTCCGAAGAATGCAGAATCATCGATATCGCTCTTTTCGAGCTATTTAATGCGAGAAACACGTTGTCTGGTGTTTTGACCACTCCACAGTGCGTTTGATATGTAGAACCGCCGATAACTTGGTTTTCGTGGGGTTTCCAGCTGAAATATGCATTTTCTGCGATAATCTTGGTGTTTCCTCTATGAGAAGTATGCAGAATCATCGAGAACGCTCTTTTCGAGCTAGTTAATGCGAGAAACACGTTTTCTGGTGTTTTCACCACTCCACAGTGCGTCTGATATGCAGAACCGGCGATATCTTGATTTTCGTGGTGTTTCCAGCTGAGATATGCATTTTCTGCGATAAGCTTGGTGAGTCTTCTCCCATAAGTATGCAGAATCATCTAGATCGCTCTTTTCGAGCTATTTAATGCGGGAAACACGTTTTCTGGTGTATTCGCCACTCCACAGTACGTTAGACATGCAGAACCGGAGGTATCTTCGTTTCGGTCGGGTTTCAAGCTGAGATATGCATTTTCTACGACAATATTGGTGAGACCTCTGTCAGAAGTATGCAGAATCTTCGAGAACGCTCTTTTCGAGCTACTTAATGGGAGAAACACGTTTTCTGGTGTTTTCACCACCCCACAGTGCGTTCGATATGCAGAACCGGCGACATCGTGGTTTTCGTCGGGTTTCAAGCTGAGATATGCATTTTCTGCGATAATATTGGTGAGACTTCTGTCCGAAGAATGCAGAATCATCGATATCGCTCTTTTCGAGCTATTTAATGCGAGAAACACGTTGTCTGGTGTTTTGACCACTCCACAGTGCGTTTGATATGTAGAGCCGCCGATAACTTGGTTTTCGTGGGGTTTCCAGCTGAAATATGCATTTTCTGCGATAATCTTGGTGTTTCCTCTATGAGAAGTATGCAGAATCATCGAGATCGCTCTATTCCAGCTATTTTATGCGAAAAACACGTTATCTGGTTGTTTTCACTACTCCACAGTGGGTTTGATATGCAGAACCGGCGACATCTTAATTTTCGTGATGTTTCTAGCTGAGATAGGCATTTTCAGCGATAATATTGGTGAGACTTCAGTCAGAAGTATGCAGAATCATCTAGATCGCTCTTTTCGAGCTATTTAATGCGGGAAACACGTTTTCTGGTGTATTCACCACTCCACAGTGCGTTTGATATGCAGAACCGGCGACATCTTGATTTTCGTGGTGTTTCCAGCTGGGATATGCATTTTCTGCGATAATCTTGGTGAGACTTCAGTCAGAAGTATGCAGAATCATCGGGATCGCTCTTTTCGAGCTATTTAATGCGAGAAAAACGATATCCGGTGTTTTCACCACTCCACAGTGCGTTTGATATGCAGAACCGGCGACATTTTGGATTTCGACGGGTTTCAAGCTGAGGATTGCATTTTCTACGATAATCTTGGTGAGACGTCTGTCAGAAGTATGCAGAATCTTCGAGATCGCTCTTTTCGAGCAACTTAATGCGAGAAACACGATATCTGGTTGTTTTCACCACTCCACAGTGCGTTTGATATGCAGAACCGGCGATATCTTGATTTTCGTGGTGTTTCCAGCTGAGATATGCATTTTCTGCGATAAGCTTGGTGAGTCTTCTCCCATAAGTATGCAGAATCATCTAGATCGCTCTTTTCGAGCTATTTAATGCGGGAAACACGTTTTCTGGTGTATTCGCCACTCCACAGTACGTTAGACATGCAGAACCGGAGGTATCTTCATTTCGGTCGGGTTTCAAGCTGAGATATGCATTTTCTACGACAATATTGGTGAGACCTCTGTCAGAAGTATGCAGAATCTTCGAGAACGCACTTTTCGAGCTACTTAATGGGAGAAACACGTCTTCTGGTGTTTTCACCACCCCACAGTGCGTTCGATATGCAGAACCGGCGACATCGTGGTTTTCGTCGGGTTTCAAGCTGAGATATGCATTTTCTGCGATAATATTGGTGAGACTTCTGTCCGAAGTATGCAGAATCATCGATATCGCTCTTTTCGAGCTATTTAATGCGAGAAACACGTTGTCTGGTGTTTTGACCACTCCACAGTGCGTTTGATATGTAGAGCCGCCGATAACTTGGTTTTCGTGGGGTTTCCAGCTGAAATATGCATTTTCTGCGATAATCTTGGTGTTTCCTCTATGAGAAGTATGCAGAATCATCGAGATCGCTCTATTCCAGCTATTTAATGCGAAAAACACGTTATCTGGTTGTTTTCACTACTCCACAGTGGGTTTGATATGCAGAACCGGCGACATCTTAATTTTCGTGATGTTTCTAGCTGAGATTGGCATTTTCAGCGATAATATTGGTGAGACTTCAGTCAGAAGTATGCAGAATCATCTAGATCGCTCTTTTCGAGCTATTTAATGCGGGAAACACGTTTTCTGGTGTATTCACCACTCCACAGTGCGTTTGATATGCAGAACCGGCGACATCTTGATTTTCGTGGTGTTTCCAGCTGAGATATGCATTTTCTGCGATAAGCTTGGTGAGTCTTCTCCCATAAGTATGCAGAATCATCTAGATCGCTCTTTTCGAGCTATTTAATGCGGGAAACACGTTTTCTGGTGTATTCGCCACTCCACAGTACGTTAGACATGCAGAACCGGAGATATCTTCGTTTCGGTCGGGTTACAAGCTGAGATATGCATTTTCTACGATAATATTGGTGAGACCTCTGTCAGAAGTATGCAGAATCTTCGAGAACGCTCTTTTCGAGCTACTTAATGCGAGAAACACGTTTTCTGGTGTTTTCACCACTCCACAGTACGTTTGATGTGCCGAACCGGCGACATCTTGATTTTCGTGATGTTTCTAGCTGAGATATGCATTCTCTGCGATAATATTGGTGAGACTTCAGTCAGCAGTATGCAGAATCATCTAGATCGCTCTTTTCGAGCTATTTAATTCGGGAAACACGTTTTCTGGTGTATTCACCACTCCACAGTACGTTAGAAATGCAGAACCGGCGATATCTTCGTTTCGGTCGGGTTTCAAGCTGAGATATGCATTTTCTGCGATAATCTTGGTGAGTGTTCAGTCAGAAGTATGCAGAATCATCTATATCGCTCTTTTCGAGCTATTTAATGCGGGAAACACGTTTTCTGGTGTTTTCACCACTCCACGGTGCGTCTGATATGCAGAACCGGCGATATCTTGGTTTTCGCGGGGTTTCCAGCTGAGATATGCATTTTCTGCGATAATCTTGGTGAGTCTTCTGTCAGAAGGATGCAGAATCATCTAGATCGCTCTTTTCGAGCTGTTTAATGCGAGAAACACGTTCTCTGGTGTTTTCACCACCCCACAGTGCGTTTGATATGCAGAACCGGAGATATCTTCGTTTCGGTCGGGTTTCAAGCTGAGATATGCATTTTCTACGATAATATTGGTGAGACCTCTGTCAGAAGTATGCAGAATCTTCGAGAACGCTCTTTTCGAGCTACTTAATGCGAGAAACACGGTTTCTGGTGTTTTCACCACTCCACAGTACGTTTGATGTGCCGAACCGGCGACATCTTGATTTTCGTGATGTTTCTAGCTGAGATATGCATTCTCTGCGATAATATTGGTGAGACTTCAGTCAGCAGTATGCAGAATCATCTAGATCGCTCTTTTCGAGCTATTTAATTCGGGAAACAAGTTTTCTGGTGTATTCACCACTCCACAGTACGTTAGACATGCAGAACCGGAGATATCTTCGTTTCGGTCGGGTTACAAGCTGAGATATGCATTTTCTACGATAATATTGGTGAGACGTCTGTCAGAAGTATGCAGAATCTTCGAGATCGCTCTTTTCGAGCAACTTAATGCGAGAAACACGATATCTGGTTGTTTTCACCACTCCACAGTGCGTTTGATATGCAGAACCGGCGATATCTTGATTTTCGTGGTGTTTCCAGCTGAGATATGCATTTTCGGCGATAATCTTGGTGAGTCTTCTGCCAGAAGTATGCAGAATCATCTAGATCGCTCTTTTCGAGCTATTTAATGCGAGAAACAAGTTTTCTGGTGTATTCACCACTCCACAGTACGTTAGACATGCAGAACCGGAGATATCTTCGTTTCGGTCGGGTTACAAGCTGAGATATGCATTTTCTACGATAATATTGGTGAGACCTCTGTCAGAAGTATGCAGAATCTTCGAGAACGCTCTTTTCGAGCTACTTAATGCGAGAAACACGTTTTCTGGTGTTTTCACCACTCCACAGTACGTTTGATGTGCCGAACCGGCGACATCTTGATTTTCGTGATGTTTCTAGCTGAGATATGCATTCTCTGCGATAATATTGGTGAGACTTCAGTCAGCAGTATGCAGAATCATCTAGATCGCTCTTTTCGAGCTATTTAATTCGGGAAACACGTTTTCTGGTGTATTCACCACTCCACAGTACGTTAGAAATGCAGAACCGGCGATATCTTCGTTTCGGTCGGGTTTCAAGCTGAGATATGCATTTTCTGCGATAATCTTGGTGAGTGTTCAGTCAGAAGTATGCAGAATCATCTAGATCGCTCTTTTCGAGCTATTTAATGCGGGAAACACGTTTTCTGGTGTTTTCACCACTCCACGGTGCGTCTGATATGCAGAACCGGCGATATCTTGGTTTTCGCGGGGTTTCCAGCTGAGATATGCATTTTCTGCGATAATCTTGGTGAGTCTTCTGTCAGAAGGATGCAGAATCATCTAGATCGCTCTTTTCGAGCTGTTTAATGCGAGAAACACGTTCTCTGGTGTTTTCACCACCCCACAGTGGGTTTGATATGCAGAACCGGAGATATCTTCGTTTCGGTCGGGTTTCAAGCTGAGATATGCATTTTCTACGATAATATTGGTGAGACCTCAGTCAGAAGTATGCAGAATCATCGGGATCGCTCTTTTCGAGCTATTTAGTGCGAGGAACACGTTTTCTGGCGTTTTCACCACACCACTGTTCGTTGGATATGCAGAACCGGGGATATCTTGGTTTTCGTGGGGTTTCAAGCTGAAATATGCATTTTCTGCGATAATCTTGGTGAGACATCTGTCCGAAGTATGCAGAATCATCGAGATCGCTCTTTTCGAGCTATTTAATGCACGAAACACGTTAACTGGTGTTTTCACCACTCCACAGTGCGTATGATGTGCAGAACCGGAGATAACCCGGGTTTCGTCGGGTTTCAAGCTGAGATATGCATTTTCTACGATAATCTTGGTGAGACTTCTGTCAGAAGTATGCAGGATCTTCGAGAACGCTCTTTTCGAGCTATTTAATGCGAGAAACACGTTATCGGGTGTTTTCACCACTCCACAGTGCGTTTGATATGCAGTACCAGCGATATCTTGGTTTTCGTGGGGTTTCAAGCTGAGATATGCATTTTTTACGATAATCTGGGTGAGACTTCTGTCCGAAATATGCAGAATCATCGAGATCGCACTATTCGAGCTATTTAATGCGCGAAACACGTTCTCTGGTTGTTTTCACCACTCCACAGTGCGTTTGATTTGCAGAACCGGCAACATCTTGATTTTCGTGAGGTTTCGAGCTGAGATATGCATTATCTGCGATAATCTTGGTGAGACTTCAGTAAGAAGTATGCAGAATCATCTAGATCGCTCTTTTAGAGCTACTTAATGCGAGAAACACGTTATCTGGTGTTTTGACCACTTCACAGTGCGTTCGATATGCAGAACCGGCGACATCGTGGTTTTCGTCGGGTTTCAAGCTGAGATATGCATTTTCTGCGATAATATTGGTGAGACTTCTGTCCGAAGAATGCAGAATCATCGATATCGCTCTTTTCGAGCTATTTAATGCGAGAAACACGTTGTCTGGTGTTTTGACCACTCCACAGTGCGTTTGATATGTAGAACCGCCGATAACTTGGTTTTCGTGGGGTTTCCAGCTGAAATATGCATTTTCTGCGATAATCTTGGTGTTTCCTCTATGAGAAGTATGCAGAATCATCGAGAACGCTCTTTTCGAGCTAGTTAATGCGAGAAACACGTTTTCTGGTGTTTTCACCACTCCACAGTGCGTCTGATATGCAGAACCGGCGATATCTTGATTTTCGTGGTGTTTCCAGCTGAGATATGCATTTTCTGCGATAAGCTTGGTGAGTCTTCTCCCATAAGTATGCAGAATCATCTAGATCGCTCTTTTCGAGCTATTTAATGCGGGAAACACGTTTTCTGGTGTATTCGCCACTCCACAGTACGTTAGACATGCAGAACCGGAGGTATCTTCGTTTCGGTCGGGTTTCAAGCTGAGATATGCATTTTCTACGACAATATTGGTGAGACCTCTGTCAGAAGTATGCAGAATCTTCGAGAACGCTCTTTTCGAGCTACTTAATGGGAGAAACACGTTTTCTGGTGTTTTCACCACCCCACAGTGCGTTCGATATGCAGAACCGGCGACATCGTGGTTTTCGTCGGGTTTCAAGCTGAGATATGCATTTTCTGCGATAATATTGGTGAGACTTCTGTCCGAAGAATGCAGAATCATCGATATCGCTCTTTTCGAGCTATTTAATGCGAGAAACACGTTGTCTGGTGTTTTGACCACTCCACAGTGCGTTTGATATGTAGAGCCGCCGATAACTTGGTTTTCGTGGGGTTTCCAGCTGAAATATGCATTTTCTGCGATAATCTTGGTGTTTCCTCTATGAGAAGTATGCAGAATCATCGAGATCGCTCTATTCCAGCTATTTAATGCGAAAAACACGTTATCTGGTTGTTTTCACTACTCCACAGTGGGTTTGATATGCAGAACCGGCGACATCTTAATTTTCGTGATCTTTCTAGCTGAGATAGGCATTTTCAGCGATAATATTGGTGAGACTTCAGTCAGAAGTATGCAGAATCATCTAGATCGCTCTTTTCGAGCTATTTAATGCGGGAAACACGTTTTCTGGTGTATTCACCACTCCACAGTGCGTTTGATATGCAGAACCGGCGACATCTTGATTTTCGTGGTGTTTCCAGCTGGGATATGCATTTTCTGCGATAATCTTGGTGAGACTTCAGTCAGAAGTATGCAGAATCATCGGGATCGCTCTTTTCGAGCTATTTAATGCGAGAAAAACGATATCCGGTGTTTTCACCACTCCACAGTGCGTTTGATATGCAGAACCGGCGACATTTTGGATTTCGACGGGTTTCAAGCTGAGGATTGCATTTTCTACGATAATCTTGGTGAGACGTCTGTCAGAAGTATGCAGAATCTTCGAGATCGCTCTTTTCGAGCAACTTAATGCGAGAAACACGATATCTGGTTGTTTTCACCACTCCACAGTGCGTTTGATATGCAGAACCGGCGATATCTTGATTTTCGTGGTGTTTCCAGCTGAGATATGCATTTTCTGCGATAAGCTTGGTGAGTCTTCTCCCATAAGTATGCAGAATCATCTAGATCGCTCTTTTCGAGCTATTTAATGCGGGAAACACGTTTTCTGGTGTATTCGCCACTCCACAGTACGTTAGACATGCAGAACCGGAGGTATCTTCATTTCGGTCGGGTTTCAAGCTGAGATATGCATTTTCTACGACAATATTGGTGAGACCTCTGTCAGAAGTATGCAGAATCTTCGAGAACGCTCTTTTCGAGCTACTTAATGGGAGAAACACGTCTTCTGGTGTTTTCACCACCCCACAGTGCGTTCGATATGCAGAACCGGCGACATCGTGGTTTTCGTCGGGTTTCAAGCTGAGATATGCATTTTCTGCGATAATATTGGTGAGACTTCTGTCCGAAGTATGCAGAATCATCGATATCGCTCTTTTCGAGCTATTTAATGCGAGAAACACGTTGTCTGGTGTTTTGACCACTCCACAGTGCGTTTGATATGTAGAGCCGCCGATAACTTGGTTTTCGTGGGGTTTCCAGCTGAAATATGCATTTTCTGCGATAATCTTGGTGTTTCCTCTATGAGAAGTATGCAGAATCATCGAGATCGCTCTATTCCAGCTATTTAATGCGAAAAACACGTTATCTGGTTGTTTTCACTACTCCACAGTGGGTTTGATATGCAGAACCGGCGACATCTTAATTTTCGTGATGTTTATAGCTGAGATTGGCATTTTCAGCGATAATATTGGTGAGACTTCAGTCAGAAGTATGCAGAATCATCTAGATCGCTCTTTTCGAGCTATTTAATGCGGGAAACACGTTTTCTGGTGTATTCACCACTCCACAGTGCGTTTGATATGCAGAACCGGCGACATCTTGATTTTCGTGGTGTTTCCAGCTGAGATATGCATTTTCTGCGATAAGCTTGGTGAGTCTTCTCCCATAAGTATGCAGAATCATCTAGATCGCTCTTTTCGAGCTATTTAATGCGGGAAACACGTTTTCTGGTGTATTCGCCACTCAACAGTACGTTAGACATGCAGAACCGGAGATATCTTCGTTTCGGTCGGGTTACAAGCTGAGATATGCATTTTCTACGATAATATTGGTGAGACCTCTGTCAGAAGTATGCAGAATCTTCGAGAACGCTCTTTTCGAGCTACTTAATGCGAGAAACACGTTTTCTGGTGTTTTCACCACTCCACAGTACGTTTGATGTTCCGAACCGGCGACATCTTGATTTTCGTGATGTTTCTAGCTGAGATATGCATTCTCTGCGATAATATTGGTGAGACTTCAGTCAGCAGTATGCAGAATCATCTAGATCGCTCTTTTCGAGCTATTTAATTCGGGAAACACGTTTTCTGGTGTATTCACCACTCCACAGTACGTTAGAAATGCAGAACCGGCGATATCTTCGTTTCGGTCGGGTTTCAAGCTGAGATATGCATTTTCTGCGATAATCTTGGTGAGTGTTCAGTCAGAAGTATGCAGAATCATCTAGATCGCTCTTTTCGAGCTATTTAATTCGGGAAACACGTTTTCTGGTGTATTCACCACTCCACAGTACGTTAGAAATGCAGAACCGGCGATATCTTCGTTTCGGTCGGGTTTCAAGCTGAGATATGCATTTTCTGCGATAATCTTGGTGAGTGTTCAGTCAGAAGTATGCAGAATCATCTAGATCGCTCTTTTCGAGCTATTTAATGCGGGAAACACGTTTTCTGGTGTTTTCACCACTCCACGGTGCGTCTGATATGCAGAACCGGCGATATCTTGGTTTTCGCGGGGTTTCCAGCTGAGATATGCATTTTCTGCGATAATCTTGGTGAGTCTTCTGTCAGAAGGATGCAGAATCATCTAGATCGCTCTTTTCGAGCTGTTTAATGCGAGAAACACGTTCTCTGGTGTTTTCACCACCCCACAGTGCGTTTGATATGCAGAACCGGAGATATCTTCGTTTCGGTCGGGTTTCAAGCTGAGATATGCATTTTCTACGATAATATTGGTGAGACCTCAGTCAGAAGTATGCAGAATCTTCGAGAACGCTCTTTTCGAGCTACTTAATGCGAGAAACACGTTTTCTGGTGTTTTCACCACCCCACAGTGCGTTTGATATGCAGAACCGGCGACATCGTTGTTTTCGAGGGGTTTCCAGCTGAGATAGGCATTTTCTGCGATAATCTTGGTGAGTCTTCTGTCAGAAGTATGCAGAATCTTCGAGATCGCTCTTTTCGAGCAACTTAATGCGAGAAACACGATATCTGGTTGTTTTCACCACTCCACAGTGCGTTTGATATGCAGAACCGGCGATATCTTGATTTTCGTGGTGTTTCCAGCTGAGATATGCATTTTCTGCGATAAGCTTGGTGAGTCTTCTCCCATAAGTATGCAGAATCATCTAGATCGCTCTTTTCGAGCTATTTAATGCGGGAAACACGTTTTCTGGTGTATTCGCCACTCCACAGTACGTTAGACATGCAGAACCGGAGGTATCTTCATTTCGGTCGGGTTTCAAGCTGAGATATGCATTTTCTACGACAATATTGGTGAGACCTCTGTCAGAAGTATGCAGAATCTTCGAGAACGCTCTTTTCGAGCTACTTAATGGGAGAAACACGTCTTCTGGTGTTTTCACCACCCCACAGTGCGTTCGATATGCAGAACCGGCGACATCGTGGTTTTCGTCGGGTTTCAAGCTGAGATATGCATTTTCTGCGATAATATTGGTGAGACTTCTGTCCGAAGTATGCAGAATCATCGATATCGCTCTTTTCGAGCTATTTAATGCGAGAAACACGTTGTCTGGTGTTTTGACCACTCCACAGTGCGTTTGATATGTAGAGCCGCCGATAACTTGGTTTTCGTGGGGTTTCCAGCTGAAATATGCATTTTCTGCGATAATCTTGGTGTTTCCTCTATGAGAAGTATGCAGAATCATCGAGATCGCTCTATTCCAGCTATTTAATGCGAAAAACACGTTATCTGGTTGTTTTCACTACTCCACAGTGGGTTTGATATGCAGAACCGGCGACATCTTAATTTTCGTGATGTTTCTAGCTGAGATTGGCATTTTCAGCGATAATATTGGTGAGACTTCAGTCAGAAGTATGCAGAATCATCTAGATCGCTCTTTTCGAGCTATTTAATGCGGGAAACACGTTTTCTGGTGTATTCACCACTCCACAGTGCGTTTGATATGCAGAACCGGCGACATCTTGATTTTCGTGGTGTTTCCAGCTGAGATATGCATTTTCTGCGATAAGCTTGGTGAGTCTTCTCCCATAAGTATGCAGAATCATCTAGATCGCTCTTTTCGAGCTATTTAATGCGGGAAACACGTTTTCTGGTGTATTCGCCACTCAACAGTACGTTAGACATGCAGAACCGGAGATATCTTCGTTTCGGTCGGGTTACAAGCTGAGATATGCATTTTCTACGATAATATTGGTGAGACCTCTGTCAGAAGTATGCAGAATCTTCGAGAACGCTCTTTTCGAGCTACTTAATGCGAGAAACACGTTTTCTGGTGTTTTCACCACTCCACAGTACGTTTGATGTTCCGAACCGGCGACATCTTGATTTTCGTGATGTTTCTAGCTGAGATATGCATTCTCTGCGATAATATTGGTGAGACTTCAGTCAGCAGTATGCAGAATCATCTAGATCGCTCTTTTCGAGCTATTTAATTCGGGAAACACGTTTTCTGGTGTATTCACCACTCCACAGTACGTTAGAAATGCAGAACCGGCGATATCTTCGTTTCGGTCGGGTTTCAAGCTGAGATATGCATTTTCTGCGATAATCTTGGTGAGTGTTCAGTCAGAAGTATGCAGAATCATCTAGATCGCTCTTTTCGAGCTATTTAATTCGGGAAACACGTTTTCTGGTGTATTCACCACTCCACAGTACGTTAGAAATGCAGAACCGGCGATATCTTCGTTTCGGTCGGGTTTCAAGCTGAGATATGCATTTTCTGCGATAATCTTGGTGAGTGTTCAGTCAGAAGTATGCAGAATCATCTAGATCGCTCTTTTCGAGCTATTTAATGCGGGAAACACGTTTTCTGGTGTTTTCACCACTCCACGGTGCGTCTGATATGCAGAACCGGCGATATCTTGGTTTTCGCGGGGTTTCCAGCTGAGATATGCATTTTCTGCGATAATCTTGGTGAGTCTTCTGTCAGAAGGATGCAGAATCATCTAGATCGCTCTTTTCGAGCTGTTTAATGCGAGAAACACGTTCTCTGGTGTTTTCACCACCCCACAGTGCGTTTGATATGCAGAACCGGAGATATCTTCGTTTCGGTCGGGTTTCAAGCTGAGATATGCATTTTCTA
This sequence comes from Anthophora plumipes, assembly GCA_951804975.1. Lineage (NCBI taxonomy): Eukaryota > Metazoa > Arthropoda > Insecta > Hymenoptera > Apidae > Anthophora > Anthophora plumipes. Next base: position 306,063 of record CATORF010000903.1, on the reverse strand, counting down.
CGATAATATTGGTGAGACCTCAGTCAGAAGTATGCAGAATCTTCGAGAACGCTCTTTTCGAGCTACTTAATGCGAGAAACACGTTTTCTGGTGTTTTCACCACCCCACAGTGCGTTTGATATGCAGAACCGGCGACATCGTTGTTTTCGAGGGGTTTCCAGCTGAGATAGGCATTTTCTGCGATAATCTTGGTGAGTCTTCTGTCAGAAGTATGCAGAATCATCGAGATCGCTCTATTCGAGCTATTTAATTGCGAGAAACACGTTATCTGGTTGTTTTCACTACTCCACAGTGGGTTTGATATGCAGAACCGGCGACATCTTAATTTTCGTGATGTTTCTAGCTGAGATAGGCATTTTCAGCGATAATATTGGTGAGACTTCAGTCAGAAATATGCAGAATCATCTAGATCGCTCTTTTCGAGCTATTTAATGCGGGAAACACGTTTTCTGGTGTATTCACCACTCCACAGTGCGTTTGATATGCAGAACCGGCGACATCTTGATTTTCGTGGTGTTTCCAGCTGGGATATGCATTTTCTGCGATAATCTTGGTGAGACTTCAGTCAGAAGTATGCAGAATCATCTAGATCGCTCGTTTCGAGCTATTTAATGCGAGAAACACGTTATCTGGTGTTTTTACCACTCCACAGTGCGTTTGATATGCAGAACCGGCGACATCTTGATTTTCGTGATGTTTCTAGCTGAGATAGGCATTTTCTGCGATAATTTTGGTGTTTCCTCTATGAGAAGTATGCAGAATCATCGAGATCGCTCTATTCGAGCTATTTAATGCGAGAAACACGTTATCTGGTTGTTTTCACTACTCCACAGTGGGTTTGATATGCAGAACCGGCGACATCGTGGTTTTCGTGGGGTTTCCAGCTGAAATATGCATTTTCTGCGATAATCTTGGTGTTTCCTCTATGAGAAGTATGCAGAATCTTCGAGAACGCTCTTTTCGAGCTACTTAATGCGAGAAACACGTTTTCTGGTTTTTTCCCCACTCCACAGTGCGTCTGATATGCAGAACCGGCGACATCTTGATTTTCGTGGTGTTTCCAGCTGAGATATGCATTCTCTGCGATAATATTGGTGAGTCTTCTGTCAGAAGGATGCAGAATAATCTAGATCGCTCTTTTCGAGCTGTTTAATGCGAGAAACACGTTCTCTGGTGTTTTCACCACCCCACAGTGCGTTTGATATGCAGAACCGGAGATATCTTCGTTTCGGTCGGGTTTCAAGCTGAGATATGCATTTTCTACGATAATATTGGTGAGACCTCAGTCAGAAGTATGCAGAATCTTCGAGAACGCTCTTTTCGAGCTACTTAATGCGAGAAACACGTTTTCTGGTGTTTTCACCACCCCACAGTGCGTTTGATATGCAGAACCGGCGACATCGTGGTTTTCGTGGGGTTTCCAGCTGAGATAGGCATTTTCTGCGATAATCTTGGTGAGTCTTCAGTCAGAAGTATGCAGAATCATCGAGATCGCTCTATTCGAGCTATTTAATGCGAGAAACACGTTATCTGGTTGTTTTCACTACTCCACAGTGGGTTTGATATGCAGAACCGGCGACATCTTAATTTTCGTGATGTTTCTAGCTGAGATAGGCATTTTCAGCGATAATATTGGTGAGACTTCAGTCAGAAATATGCAGAATCATCTAGATCGCTCTTTTCGAGCTATTTAATGCGGGAAACACGTTTTCTGGTGTATTCACCACTCCACAGTGCGTTTGATATGCAGAACCGGCGACATCTTGATTTTCGTGGTGTTTCCAGCTGGGATATGCATTTTCTGCGATAATCTTGGTGAGACTTCAGTCCGAAGTATGCAGAATCATCTAGATCGCTCGTTTCGAGCTATTTAATGCGAGAAACAAGTTATCTGGTGTTTTTACCACTCCACAGTGCGTTTGATATGCAGAACCGGCGACATCTTGATTTTCGTGATGTTTCTAGCTGAGATAGGCATTATCTGCGATAATATTGGTGAGACTTCAGTCAGAAGTATGCAGAATCATCGGGATCGCTCTTTTCGAGCTATTTAATGCGAGAAACACGTTATCTGGTGTTTTCACCACTCCACAGTGCGTTGGATATGCAGAACCGGAGATATTATGGTTTTCGTCGGGTTTCAAGCTGAGATATGCATTTTCTACGATAAGCTTGGTGAGACCTCTGTCAGAAGTATGCAGAACCTTCGAGACCGCTCTTTTCGAGCTACTTAATGCGAGAAACACGTTTTCTGGTGTTTTCACCACTGCACAGTACGTTTGATGTGCAGAACCGGAGATATCTTGGTTTTCGTGGGGTTTCAAGCTGAGATATGAATTTTTTAGGATAATCTTGGTGAGACTTCTGTCCGAAGTATGCAGAATCATCGAGATCGCTCTATTCGAGCTATTTAATGCGAGAAACACGTTATCTGGTTGTTTTCACTACTCCACAGTGGGTTTGATATGCAGAACCGGCGACATCGTGGTTTTCGTGGGGTTTCCAGCTGAAATATGCATTTTCTGCGATAATCTTGGTGTTTCCTCTATGAGAAGTATGCAGAATCTTCGAGAACGCTCTTTTCGAGCTACTTAATGCGAGAAACACGTTTTCTGGTGTTTTCACCACTCCACAGTGCGTCTGATATGCAGAACCGGCGACATCTTGATTTTCGTGGTGTTTCCAGCTGAGATATGCATTCTCTGCGATAATATTGGTGAGTCTTCTGTCAGAAGGATGCAGAATAATCTAGATCGCTCTTTTCGAGCTGTTTAATGCGAGAAACACGTTCTCTGGTGTTTTCACCACCCCACAGTGCGTTTGATATGCAGAACCGGAGATATCTTCGTTTCGGTCGGGTTTCAAGCTGAGATATGCATTTTCTACGATAATATTGGTGAGACCTCAGTCAGAAGTATGCAGAATCTTCGAGAACGCTCTTTTCGAGCTACTTAATGCGAGAAACACGTTTTCTGGTGTTTTCACCACCCCACAGTGCGTTTGATATGCAGAACCGGCGACATCGTGGTTTTCGTGGGGTTTCCAGCTGAGATAGGCATTTTCTGCGATAATCTTGGTGAGTCTTCTGTCAGAAGTATGCAGAATCATCGAGATCGCTCTATTCGAGCTATTTAATGCGAGAAACACGTTATCTGGTTGTTTTCACTACTCCACAGTGGGTTTGATATGCAGAACCGGCGACATCTTAATTTTCGTGATGTTTCTAGCTGAGATAGGCATTTTCAGAGATAATATTGGTGAGACTTCAGTCAGAAATATGCAGAATCATCTAGATCGCTCTTTTCGAGCTATTTAATGCGGGAAACACGTTTTCTGGTGTATTCACCACTCCACAGTGCGTTTGATATGCAGAACCGGCGACCTCTTGGTTTTCGTCGGGTTTCAAGCTGAGATATGCATTTTCTGCTATAATATTGGTGAGACTTCAGTCAGAAGTATGCAGAATCATCTCGATCGCTCGTTTCGAGCTATTTAATGCGAAAAAACAAGTTTTCTGATGTTTTGACCACTCCACAGTACGTTTGACATGCAGAAACGGAGATACCTTGGTTTTCGTGGGATTTCAAGCTGAGATATGAATTTTTTAGGATAATCTTGGTGAGACTTCTGTCCGAAGTATGCAGAATCATCGAGATTGCTCTATTCGAGCTATTTAATGCGACAAAACGTTATCCGGTGTTTTCACCACTCCACAGTGCGTATGATATGCAGAACCGACGATATCTTGGTTTTCGTGGGGTTTCCAGCTGAAATATGCATTTTCTGCGATAATCTTTGTGTTTCATCTATGAGAAGTATGCAGAATCATCCAGAACACTCTTTTCGAGCTAGTTAATGCGAGTAACACGTTTTCTGGTGTTTTCACCACCCCACAGTGCGTTTGATATGCAGAACCGGCGACCTCTTGGTTTTCGTCGGGTTTCAAGCTGAGATATGCATTTTCTGCTATAATATTGGTGAGACTTCAGTCAGAAGTATGCAGAATCATCTCGATCGCTCGTTTCGAGCTATTTAATGCGAAAAAACAAGTTTTCTGAAGTTTTGACCACTCCACAGTACGTTTGACATGCAGAAACGGAGATACCTTGATTTCCGTCGGGTTTCAAGCTGAGATATGCATTTTCTGCGATAATATTGGTGAGACTTCAGTTAGAAGTATGCAGAATCATCGAGATCGCTCTGTTCGAGCTATTTAATGCGAGAAACACGTTTTCTGGAGTATTCACCACTCCACAGTGCGTTTGATATGCAGAACCAGCGATATCTTGGCTTTCGTGGGGTTTCAAGCTGAGATATGCATTTTCTGCGATAAGCTTGGTGAGACATTTGTCCGAAGTATGCAGAATCATCGAGATCGCTCTATTCGAGCTATTTAATGCGAGAAACACGTTATCTGGTGTTTTCATCACTCCACAGGGCGTTTGATATGCAGAACCGGCGATATCTTGGTTTTCGTGGGGTTTCCAGCTGAAATATGTATTTTCTGCGATAATCTTTGTGTTTCATCTATGAGAAGTATGCAGAATCATCCAGAACACTCTTTTCGAGCTAGTTAATGCGAGTAACACGTTTTCTGGTGTTTTCACCACCCCACAGTGCGTTTGATATGCAGAACCGGCGACCTCTTGGTTTTCGTCGGGTTTCAAGCTGAGATATGCATTTTCTGCTATAATATTGGTGAGACTTCAGTCAGAAGTATGCAGAATCATCTCGATCGCTCGTTTCGAGCTATTTAATGCGAAAAAACAAGTTTTCTGATGTTTTGACCACTCCACAGTACGTTTGACATGCAGAAACGGAGATACCTTGATTTCCGTCGGGTTTCAAGCTGAGATATGCATTTTCTGCGATAATATTGGTGAGACTTCAGTTAGAAGTATGCAGAATCATCGAGATCGCTCTGTTCGAGCTATTTAATGCGAGACACACGTTTTCTGGTGTATTCACCACTCCACAGTGCGTTTGATATGCAGAACCAGCGATATCTTGGCTTTCGTGGGGTTTCAAGCTGAGATATGCATTTTCTGCGATAAGCTTGGTGAGACATTTGTCCGAAGTATGCAGAATCATCGAGATCGCTCTATTCGAGCTATTTAATGCGAGAAACACGTTATCTGGTGTTTTCATCACTCCACAGTGCGTTTGATATGCAGAACCGGCGACATCTTGGTTTTCGTCGGGTTTCAAGCTGAGATATGCATTTTCTGCGATAATATTGGTGAGACTTCAGTTAGAAGGATGCAGAATCATCTAGATCGGCCTTCTCGAGCTATTTAATTCGAGAAACACGTTTTCTGCTGTATTGACCACTCCACAGTACGTTTGACATGCAGAAACGGAGATATCTTGGTTACGGTCGGGTTTCAAGCTGAGATATGCATTTTCTGCGATAATATTGGTGAGACGTCAGTCAGAAGTATGCAGAATCATCTAGATCGCTCGTTTCGAGCTATTTAATGCGAAAAAACAAGTTTTCTGGTGTTTTGACCACTCCACAGAGCGTTTGATATGTAGAGCCGCCGATAACTTGGTTTTCGTGGTGTTTTCAGTTGAAATATGCATTTTCTGCGATAATCTTTGTGAGTCTTCTGTCAGAAGTATGCAGAATCATCGAGAACGCTCTTTTCGACTTAGTTAATGTGAGTAACACGTTTTCTTGTGATTTCACAACTCCACAGTGCGTCTGATATGCAGAACCGGCGACATCTTGATTTTCGTGAGGTTTCCAGCTGAAATATGCATTTTCTGCGATAATCTTGGTGCGACTTCTGTCAGAAGTATGCAGAATCATCGACATCGCTCTTTTCGAGCTATTTAATGCGAGTAACACGTTTTCTGGTGGTTTCACCACCCCACAGTGCGTTTGATATGCAGAACCGGCGACATCTCGGTTTTCGTCGGGTTTCAAGCTGAGATATGCATTTTCTGCGATAATCTTTGTGAGACTTCAGTCAGAAGTATGATGAATAATCGAGATCGCTCTTTTCGAGCTATTTAATGCGAGATACACGTTTTCTGGTGTATTCACCACTCCACAGTACGTTTGACATGCAGAACCGGAGATATCTTGGTTTCGGTCGGGTTTCAGGCTGAGATATGCATTTTCTACGATAATCTTGGTGAGAATCTGTCAGAAGTATGCAGAATCATCGAGGACGCTCTTTTCGAGCGATTTAATGCGAGAAACACGTTTTCTGGTGTATTCACCACTCCACAGTGCGTTTGATATGCAGAACCAGCGATATCTTGGCTTTCGTGGGGTTTCCATCTGAGATATGCATTTCCTGCGATAATCTTGGTGAGACATCAGTCAGAAGTATGCAGAATCATCTAGATCGCTCGTTTCGAGCTATTTAATGCGAAAAAAGAAGTTTTCTGGTGTTTTGACCACTCCACAGTGCGTTTGATATGTAGAGCCGCCGATAACTTGGTTTTCGTGGGGTTTCCAGCTGAAATATGCATTTTCTGCGATAATCTTGGTGAGACTTCTGTCCGAAGAGTGCAGAATCATAGACATCGCTTTTTTCGAGCTATTTAATGCGAGAAACACGTTATTTGGTGTTTTCACCACTCCACAGTGCGTTTGATATGCAGTACCAGCGATATCTTGGTTTTCGTTGGGTTTCAATCTGAGATATGAATTTTTTAGGATAATCTTGGTGAGACTTCTGTCCGAAGTAAGCAGAATCATCGAGATCGCTCTGCTCGAGCTATTTAATGCGACAAAACGTTATCCGGTGTTTTCACCACTCCACAGTGCGTATGATATGCAGAACCGACGATATCTTGGTTTTCGTGGGGTTTCAAGCTCAGATATGCATTTTCTGCGGTAATCTTGGTGAGACTTCTGTCCGAAGTATGCAAAAACATCGAGAGCGCTCTTTTCGAGCTATTTAATGCGAGAAACACGTTTACTGGGGTTTTCACCACACCACAGTTCGTTGGATATGCAGAACCGGAGATATCTTGGTTTTCGTGGGGTTTAAAGCTGAGATATGCATTTTCTGCGATAATCTTGGTGAGACTTCTGTCCGAAGTATGCAGAATCATCGAGATCGCTCTTTTCGAGCTATTTAATGCGAGAAACACGTTATCTGGTGTTTTCACCACTCCACAGTGCGTTTGATATGCAGTACCAGCGATATCTTGGTTTTCGTAGGGTTTCCAGCTGAGATATGCATTTTCTACGATAATCTTGGTGAGTCTTCTGTCAGAAGTATGCAGAATCATCTAGATCGGTCTTCTCGAGCTATTTAATTCGAGAAACACGTTTTCTGCTGTATTGACCACTCCACAGTACGCTTGACTTGCAGAAACGGAGATATCTTGGTTTCGGCCGGGTTTCAAGCTGAGATATGCATTTTCTGCGATAAAATTGGTGAGACGTCAGTCAGAAGTATGCAGAATCATCTAGATCGCTCGTTTCGAGCTATTTAATGCGAAAAGCAAGTTTTCTGGTGTTTTGACCACTCCACAGAGCGTTTGATATGTAGAGCCGCCGATAACTTGGTTTTCGTGGGGTTTCCATCTGAGATATGCATTTCCTGCGATAATCTTGGTGAGACTTCAGTCAGAAGTATGCAGAATCATCTAGATCGCTCTTTTCGAGCTATTTAATGCGAGAAACACGTTTTCTGGTGTATTCACCACTCCGCAGTGCGTTTGATATGCAGAAACGGAGATATCTTGGTTTTCGTGGGGTTTCCATCTGAGATATGCATTTCCTGCGATAATCTTGGTGAGACTTCAGTCAGAAGTATGCAGAATCATCTAGATCGGTCTTCTCGAGCTATTTAATTCGAGAAACACGTTTTCTGCTGTATTGACCACTCCACAGTACGTTTGACTTGCAGAAACGGAGATATCTTGGTTTTCGTGGGGTTTCCAGCTGAAATATGCATTTTCTGCGATAATCTTTGTGTTTCATCTATGAGAAGGATGCAGTATCATCCAGAACGCTCTTTTCGAGCTAGTTAATGCGAGTAACACGTTTTCTGGTGTTTTCACCACTCCACAGTGCGTTTGATATGTAGAGCCGCCGATAACTTGGTTTTCGTGGGGTTTCCAGCTGAAATATGCATTTTCTGCGATAATCTTTGTGTTTCATCTATGAGAAGTATGCAGTATCATCCAGAACGCTCTTTTCGAGCTAGTTAATGCGAGTAACACGTTTTCTGGTGTTTTCACCACTCCACGGTGCGTCTGATATGCAGAACCGGCGATATCTTGGTTTTCGTGGGGTTTCCAGCTGAGATATGCATTTTCTGCGATAATCTTGGTGAGTCTTCTGTCAGAAGAATGCAGAATCATCTAGATCGCACGTTTCGAGCTATTTAATGCGAGAAACACGTTATCTGGTTGTTTTCACCACTCCACAGTGCGTTTGATATGCAGAACCAGCGATATCTTGGTTTTCGTGGGGTTTCAAGTTCAGATATGCATTTTCTGCGATAATGTTGATGAGACTTCTGTCCGAAGTATGCTTAATCATCGAGATCGCTCTTTTCGTGCTATTTAATGCGAGAAACACGTTATCTGGTGTTTTCACCACTCCATAGTGCGTTTGATATGCAGTACCACCGATATCTTGGGTTTCGTAGGGTTTCCAGCTGAGATATGCATTTTCTACGATAATCTTGGTAAGTCTTCTGTCAGAAGTATGCAGAATCATCGAGATCGCTCTATTCGAGCTATTTAATGCGAGAAACACGTTATCTGGTTGTTTTCACTACTCCACAGTGCGTTTGATATGCAGAACCGGCGACATCTTGATTTTCGTGAGGTTTCAACCTGAGATATGCGTTTTCTGCGATGATATTGGTGAGACTTCAGTCAGAAGTATGCAGAATCATCTAGATCGCTCGTTTCGAGCTATTTAATGCGAAAAAACAAGTTTTCTGGTGTTTTGACCACTCCACAGTGTGTTTGATATGTAGAGCCGCCGATAACTTGGTTTTCGTGGGGTTTCCAGCTGAAATAAGCATTGTCTGCGATAACCTTTGTGTTTCATCTATGAGAAGTATGTAGAATCATTGAGAACGCTCTTTTCGAGCTAGTTAATGTGAGTAACACGTGTTCTGGTGTTTTCACAACTCCACAGTGCGTCTGATATGCAGAACCGGCGACATCTTGATTTTCGTGATGTTTCCAGCTGAAATATGCATTTTCTGCGATAATCTTGGTGCGACTTCTGTCAGAAGTATGCAGAATCATCGATATCGCTCTTTTCGATCTATTTAATGCGAGAAACACGTTTTCTGGTGTATTCACCACTCCACAGTACGTTTGACATGCAGAACCGGAGATATCTTGGTTTCGGTCGGGTTTCAGGCTGAGATATGCATTTTCTACGATAATCTTGGAGAGAATCTGTCAGAAGTATGCAGAATCTTCGAGGACGCTCTTTTCGAGCTATTTAATGCGAGAAACACGTTTTTGGGGGTTTTCACTACTCCACAGTTCTTTGAATATGCAGAACAGGAGATATCTTGGTTTGCGTGGGGTTTCAAGCAGAGATATGCATTTTCTGCGATAACCTTGGTGAGACTTCTGTTAGAAGTATGCAGAATCATCGAGATCGCTCTTTTCGAGCTATTTAACGCGAGAAACACGTTATCTGGTGTTTTCACCACTCCACAGTGCGTATGATATGCAGAACCGGCGGTATCTCGGTTTTCGTGGGGTTTCAAGCTGAGATATGCATTATCTGCGATAATCTTGGTGAGACTTCTGTCCGAAGTGTGCAGAATCATCAAGATCGCTCTTTTCAAGCTATGTAATGCGAGGAACACGTTTTCTGGGGCTCTCACCACACCACAGTTCGTTGGATATGCAGAACAGGTGATATCTTGTGTTTCGAGGGGTTTCAAGCTGAGATATGCAATTTCTGCGATAAACTTGGTGAGACTTCCGTCCGAAGTATGCAGAATCATCGACATCGCTTTTTTCGAGCTATTTAATGCGAGAAACACGTTATCTAGTGTTTTCACCACTCCACAGTGCGTTTGATATGCAGAACCGGCGACATCTTGATTTTCGTGAGGTTTCTAACTGAGATATGCGTTTTCTGCGATAATATTGGTGAGACTTCAGTCAGAAGAATGCAGAATCATCTAGATCGCTCTTTTCGAGCTATTTAATGCGAGCAGCACGTTATCTGGTGTTTTGGCCACTCCACAGTGCGTTTGATATGCAGAACCGGAGATATCTTGGTTTCGGTCGGGTTTCAAGCTGAGATATGCATTTTCTACGATAATCTTGGAGAGAATCTGTCAGAAGTATGCAGAATCTTCGAGGACGCTCTTTTCGAGCTATTTAATGCGAGAAATACGTTTTCTGGTGTATTCACCACTCCACAGTGCGTTTGATATGCAGAACCTGCGATATCTTGGCTTTTGTGGGGTTTCAAGCTGAGATATGCATTTTCTGCGATAAGCTTGGTGAGACATTTGTCCGAAGTATTCAGAAACATCGGGAGCGCTCTTTTCGAGCTATTTAATGCGAGAAACACGTTTTCTGGTGTATTCACCACTCCACAGTACGTTTGACATGCAGAACCGGAGATATCTTGATTTTCGTGGTTTTTCCAGCTGAGATATGCATTTTCAGCGATAATCTTGGTGAGACTTCTGTCCGAAGTGTGCAGAATCATCTAGATCGCTCTTTTCAAGCTATTTAATGCGAGGAACACGTTTTCTGGGGCTCTCACCACACCACAGTTCGTTGGATACGCAGAACAGGTGATATCTTGGGTTTCGTGGGGTTTCAAGCTGAGATATGCATTTTCTGCGATAAACTTGGTGAGACTTCTGTCCGAAGTATGCAGAATGATCGACATCGCTTTTTTCGAGATATTTAATGCGAGAAACACGTTATCTGGTGTTTTCACCACTCCACAGTGCGTTTGATACGCAGAAACGGCGACATCTTGATTTTCGTGAGGTTTCTAACTGAGATATGCGTTTTCTGCGATAATATTGGTGAGACTTCAGTCAGAAGAATGCAGAACCATCTAGATCGCTCTTTTCGAGCTATTTAATGCGAGAAACACGTTTTCTGGTGTATTCACCACTCCGCAGTGCGTTTGATATGCAGAAACGGAGATATCTTGGTTTTCGTGGGGTTTCCATCTGAGATATGCATTTCCTGCGATAATCTTGGTGAGACTTCAGTCAGAAGTATGCAGAATCATCTACATCGGTCTTCTCGAGCTATTTAATTCGAGAAACACGTTTTCTGCTGTATTGACCACTCCACAGTACGTTTGACTTGCAGAAACGGAGATATCTTGGTTTTCGTGGGGTTTCCAGCTGAAATATGCATTTTCTGCGATAATCTTTGTGTTTCATCTATGAGAAGGATGCAGTATCATCCAGAACGCTCTTTTCGAGCTAGTTAATGCGAGTAACACGTTTTCTGGTGTTTTCACCACTCCACAGTGCGTTTGATATGTAGAGCCGCCGATAACTTGGTTTTCGTGGGGTTTCCAGCTGAAATATGCATTTTCTGCGATAATCTTTGTGTTTCATCTATGAGAAGTATGCAGTATCATCCAGAACGCTCTTTTCGAGCTAGTTAATGCGAGTAACACGTTTTCTGGTGTTTTCACCACTCCACGGTGCGTCTGATATGCAGAACCGGCGATATCTTGATTTCGTGGGGTTTCCAGCTGAGATATGCATTTTCTGCGATAATCTTGGTGAGTCTTCTGTCAGAAGAATGCAGAATCATCTAGATCGCACGTTTCGATCTATTTAATGCGAGAAACACGTTATCTGGTTGTTTTCACCACTCCACAGTGCGTTTGATATGCAGAACCAGCGATATCTTGGTTTTCGTGGGGTTTCAAGTTCAGATATGCATTTTCTGCGATAATGTTGATGAGACTTCTGTCCGAAGTATGCTTAATCATCGGGATCGCTCTTTTCGTGCTATTTAATGCGAGAAACACGTTATCTGGTGTTTTCACCACTCCATAGTGCGTTTGATATGCAGTACCACCGATATCTTGGGTTTCGTAGGGTTTCCAGCTGAGATATGCATTTTCTACGATAATCTTGGTGAGTCTTCTGTCAGAAGTATGCAGAATCATCGAGATCGCTCTATTCGAGCTATTTAATGCGAGAAACACGTTATCTGGTTGTTTTCACTACTCCACAGTGCGTTTGATATGCAGAACCGGCGACATCTTGATTTTCGTGAGGTTTCAACCTGAGATATGCGTTTTCTGCGATGATATTGGTGAGACTTCAGTCAGAAGTATGCAGAATCATCTAGATCGCTCGTTTCGAGCTATTTAATGCGAAAAAACAAGTTTTCTGGTGTTTTGACCACTCCACAGTGCGTTTGATATGTAGAGCCGCCGATAACTTGGTTTTCGTGGGGTTTCCAGCTGAAATAAGCATTGTCTGCGATAACCTTTGTGTTTCATCTATGAGAAGTATGTAGAATCATTGAGAACGCTCTTTTCGAGCTAGTTAATGTGAGTAACACGTGTTCTGGTGTTTTCACAACTCCACAGTGCGTCTGATATGCAGAACCGGCGACATCTTGATTTTCGTGATGTTTCCAGCTGAAATATGCATTTTCTGCGATAATCTTGGTGCGACTTCTGTCAGAAGTATGCAGAATCATCGATATCGCTCTTTTCGAGCTATTTAATGCGAGCAGCACGTTATCTGGTGTTTTGGCCACTCCACAGTGCGTTTGATATGCAGAACCGGAGATATCTTGGTTTCGGTCCGGTTTCAAGCTGAGATATGCATTTTCTGCGATAATCTTGGTGAGACTTCAGTCAGAAGTATGATGAATAATCGAGATCGCTCTTTTCGATCTATTTAATGCGAGAAACACGTTTTCTGGTGTATTCACCACTCCACAGTACGTTTGACATGCAGAACAGGAGATATCTTGGTTTCGGTCGGGTTTCAGGCTGAGATATGCATTTTCTACGATAATCTTGGAGAGAATCTGTCAGAAGTATGCAGAATCTTCGAGGACGCTCTTTTCGAGCTATTTAATGCGAGAAACACGTTTTTGGGGGTTTTCACTACTCCACAGTTCTTTGAATATGCAGAACAGGAGATATCTTGGTTTGCGTTGGGTTTCAAGCAGAGATATGCATTTTCTGCGATAACCTTGGTGAGACTTCTGTTAGAAGTATGCAGAATCATCGAGATCGCTCTTTTCGAGCTATTTAACGCGAGAAACACGTTATCTGGTGTTTTCACCACTCCACAGTGCGTATGATATGCAGAACCGGCGGTATCTCGGTTTTCGTGGGGTTTCAAGCTGAGATATGCATTATCTGCGATAATCTTGGTGAGACTTCTGTCCGAAGTGTGCAGAATCATCAAGATCGCTCTTTTCAAGCTATTTAATGCGAGGAACACGTTTTCTGGGGCACTCACCACACCACAGTTCGTTGGATATGCAGAACAGGTGATATCTTGTGTTTCGAGGGGTTTCAAGCTGAGATATGCAATTTCTGCGATAAACTTGGTGAGACTTCTGTCCGAAGTATGCAGAATCATCGACATCGCTTTTTTCGAGCTATTTAATGCGAGAAACACGTTATCTAGTGTTTTCACCACTCCACAGTGCGTTTGATATGCAGAACCGGCGACATCTTGATTTTCGTGAGGTTTCTAACTGAGATATGCGTTTTCTGCGATAATATTGGTGAGACTTCAGTCAGAAGAATGCAGAATCATCTAGATCGCTCTTTTCGAGCTATTTAATGCGAGCAGCACGTTATGTGGTGTTTTGGCCACTCCACAGTGCGTTTGATATGCAGAACCGGAGATATCTTGGTTTCGGTTGGGTTTCAAGCTGAGATATGCATTTTCTACGATAATCTTGGAGAGAATCTGTCAGAAGTATGCAGAATCTTCGAGGACGCTCTTTTCGAGCTATTTAATGCCAGAAATACGTTTTCTGGTGTATTCACCACTCCACAGTGCGTTTGATATGCAGAACCTGCGATATCTTGGCGTTTGTGGGGTTTCAAGCTGAGATATGCATTTTCTGCGATAAGCTTGGTGAGACATTTGTCCGAAGTATTCAGAAACATCGGGAGCGCTCTTTTCGAGCTATTTAATGCGAGAAACACGTTTTCTGGTGTATTCACCACTCCACAGTACGTTTGACATGCAGAACCGGAGATATCTTGATTTTCGTGGTTTTTCCAGCTGAGATATGCATTTTCAGCGATAATCTTGGTGAGACTTCTGTCCGAAGTGTGCAGAATCATCTAGATCGCTCTTTTCAAGCTATTTAATGCGAGGAACACGTTTTCTGGGGCTCTCACCACACCACAGTTCGTTGGATACGCAGAACAGGTGATATCTTGGGTTTCGTGGGGTTTCAAGCTGAGATATGCATTTTCTGCGATAAACTTGGTGAGACTTCTGTCCGAAGTATGCAGAATGATCGACATCGCTTTTTTCGAGATATTTAATGCGAGAAACACGTTATCTGGTGTTTTCACCACTCCACAGTGCGTTTGATACGCAGAACCGGCGACATCTTGATTTTCGTGAGGTTTCTAACTGAGATATGCGTTTTCTGCGATAATATTGGTGAGACTTCAGTCAGAAGAATGCAGAACCATCTAGATCGCTCTTTTCGAGCTATTTAATGCGAGCAGCACGTTATCTGGTGTTTTGGCCACTCCACAGTGCGTTTGATATGCAGAACCGGAGATATCTTGGTTTCGGTCGGGTTTCAAGCTGAGATATGCATTTTCTACGATAATCTTGGAGAGAATCTGTCAGAAGTATGCAGAATCTTCGAGGACGCTCTTTTCGAGCTATTTAATGCGAGAAACACGTTTTTGGGGGTTTTCACTACTCCACAGTTCTTTGAATATGCAGAACAGGAGATATCTTGGTTTGCGTGGGGTTTCAAGCAGAGATATGCATTTTCTGCGATAATCTAGGTGAGTCTTCTGCCAGAAGTATGCAGAATCTTCGAGATCGTTCTTTTCGAGCAACTTAATGCGAGAAACACGATATCTGGTTGTTTTCACCACTCCACATGCGTTTGATATGCAGAACGGGCGACATCTTGATTTTCGTGAGGTTTCAAGCTGAGATATGCATTTTCTGCGATAATCTTGGTGAGACTTCAGTCAGAAATATGCAGAATTTTCTAGATCGCTCTTTTCGAGCTATTTAATGCGAAAAAACAAGTTTTCTGGTGTTTTCAACATTCCACAGTGCGTTTGATATGCAGAACTGGCGACATCTTGGATTTCGTCGGGTTTCAAGCTGAGATATGCATTTTCTGCGATAATCTTGGTGAGACTTCTGTCCGAAGTATGCAGAAACATCGAGAGCACTCTTTTCGAGCTATTTAATGCGAGAATCACGTTTTCTGGGGTTTTCACCACACCACAGTTCGTTGGATATGCAGAACAGGAGATATCTTGGTTTTCGTGGGGTTTCTAGCAGAGATATGCATTTTCTGCGATAATCTAGGTGAGTCTTCTGCCAGAAGTATGCAGAATCTTCGAGATCGTTCTTTTCGAGCAACTTAATGCGAGAAACACGATATCTGGTTGTTTTCACCACTCCACAGTGCGTTTGATATGCAGAACGGGCGACATCTTGATTTTCGTGAGGTTTCAAGCTGAGATATGCATTTTCTGCGATAATCTTGGTGAGACATCACGTCAGAAATATGCAGAATCTTCCATATCGCTCTTTTCGAGCTATTTAATGCGAAAAAACAAGTTTTCTGGTGTTTTCAACATTCCACAGTGCGTGTGATATGCAGAACCGGCGATATCTTGATTTTCGTGGTGTTTCCAGCTGAAATATGCATTTTCTACGATAATCTTGGTGAGACGTCTGTCAGAAGTATGCAGAATCTTCGAGATCGTTCTTTTCGAGCTACTTAATGCGAGAAACACGATATCTGGTTGTTTTCACCACTCCACAGTGCGTTTGATATGCAGAACGGGCGACATCTTGATTTTCGTGAGGTTTCAAGCTGAGATATGCATTTTCTGCGATAATCTTGGTGAGACTTCAGTCAGAAATATGCAGAATTTTCTAGATCGCTCTTTTCGAGCTATTTAATGCGAAAAAACAAGTTTTCTGGTGTTTTCAACATTCCACAGTGCGTTTGATATGCAGAACCGATGATATCTTGATTTTCGTGGTGTTTCCAGCTGAGATATGCATTTTCTGCGATAATCTTGGTGAGTCTTCTGTCAGAAGTATGCAGAATCATCGAGATCCCTCTTTTCGAGCTATTTAATGCGAGAAACACGTTAATTGGTGTTTTCACCACTCCACAGTGCGTTTGATATGCGGAACCAGCGACATCTTGGATTTCGTCGGTTTTCAAGCTGAGACATGCATTTTCTGCGATAATCTTGGTGAGTCTTCTGTCAGAAGTATGCAGAATCATCGAGATCCCTCTTTTCGAGCTAGTTAATGCGAGAAACACGTTATCTGGTGTTTTCACCACTCCACAGTGCGTTTAATATGCAGAACCGGCTACATCTTGGCAGTCGTAGGGTATCAAGTTGAGATATGCATTTTCTGCGATAATCATGGTGAGACTTCTGTCAGAAGTATGCAGAATCATCGGGATCGCTCATTTCGAGCTATTTAATGCGAGAAACACGTTTTCTGGGGTTTTCACCACACCACAGTCCGTTGGATATGCAGAACCGGAGATATCTTGGTTTTCGTGGGGTTTCAAGCTGAGATATGCATTTTCTGCAATAATCTTGTTGAGACTTCTGTCCGAAGTATGCAGAAAAATCGAGAGCGCTCTTTTCGAGCTATTTAATGCGAGAAACACGTTTTCTGGGGTTTTCACCACACCACTGTTCGTTGGATATGCAGAACCGGAGATATCTTGGTTTTCGTGGGGTTTCAAGCTGAAATATGCATTTTCTGCGATAATCTTGGTGAGACTTCTGTCCGATGTATGCAGAATCATCGGGATCGCTCTTTTCGAGCTATTTAATGCGAGAAACACGTTTTCTGGCGATTTCACCACACCACTGTTCGTTGGATATGCAGAACCGGAGATATCATGGTTTTCGTGGGGTTTCAATCTGAAATATGCATTTTCTGCGATAATCTTGGTGAGACTTCTGTCCGATGTATGCAGAATCATCGAGATCGCTCTTTTCGAGCTATTTAATGCGAGAAACACGTTATCCGGTGTTTTCACCACTCCACAGTGGGTTTGATATGCAGAACTGGCGACATCTTGGATTTCGTCGGGTTTCAAGCTGAGATATGCATTTTCTACGATAATCTTGGTGAGACTTCTGTCAGAAGTTTGCAGAATCATCTAGATCGCTCTTTTCGAGCTATTTAATGCGAGAAACACGTTAACTGGTGTTTTCACCACTCCGCAGTCCGTTTGATATGTAGAACCAGCGATATCTGGGTGTTCGTGGGGTTTCAAGCTGAGATATGCATTTTCTGCGATAATCTTGGTGAGACTTCTGTCCGAAGTATGCAGAAACATCGAGAGCACTCTTTTCGAGCTATTTAATGCGAGAATCACGTTTTCTGGGGTTTTCACCACACCACAGTTCGTTGGATATGCAGAACCGGAGATATCTTGGTTTTCGTGGGGTTTCAAGCTGAGATATGCATTTTCTGCAATAATCTTGTTGAGACTTCTGTCCGAAGTATGCAGAAAAATCGAGAGCGCTCTTTTCGAGCTATTTAATGCGAGAAACACGTTTTCTGGGGTTTTCACCACACCTCTGTTCGTTGGATATGCAGAACCGGAGATATCTTGGTTTTCCTGGGGTTTCAAGCTGAGATATGCATTTTCTGCGACAATCTTGGTGAGACTTCTGTCCGAAGTATGCAGAATCATCGGGATCGCTCTTATCGAGCTATTTAATGCGAGAATCACGTTTTCTGGGGTTTTCACCACACCACAGTTCGTTGGATATGCAGAACCGGAGATATCTTAATTTCCTGGGGTTTCAAGCTGAGATATGCATTTTCTGCGACAATCTTGGTGAGACTTCTGTCCGAAGTATGCAGAATCATCGGGATCGCTCTTATCAAGCTATTTAATGCGAGAAACACGTTTTCTGGCGATTTCACCACACCACTGTTCGTTGGATATGCAGAACCGGAGATATCTTGGTTTTCGTGGGGTTTCAAGCTGAAATGTGCATTTTCTGCGATAATCTTGGTGAGACTTCTGTCCGATGTATGCAGAATCATCGAGATCGATCTTTTCGAGCTATTTAATGCGAGAAACACGTTATCCGGTGTTTTCACCACTCCACAGTGGGTTTGATATGCAGAACTGGCGACATCTTGGATTTCGTCGGGTTTCAAGCTGAGATATGCATTTTCTACGTTAATCTTGGTGAGACTTCTGTCCGATGTATGCAGAATCATCGAGATCGATCTTTTCGAGCTATTTAATGCGAGAAACACGTTATCCGGTGTTTTCACCACTCCACAGTGGGTATGATATGCAGAACTGGCAACATCTTGGTTTTCGTGGGGTTTCCAGCTGAGACATACATTTTCTGCGAAAATATTGGTGAGACTTCTGTCCGAAGTATGCAGAGTCATCGAGATCGTACTTTTCGAGCTATTTAATGCGAGAAACACGTTTTCTGGGGTTTTCGCCACACCACTGTTCGTTGGATATGCAGAACCGGAGATATCTTGGTTTTCGTGGGGTTTCAAGCTGAAATATGCATTTTCTGCGATAATCTTGGTGAGACTTCTGTCAGAAGTATGCAGAATCTTCGAGATCGCTCTATTCGAGCTATTTAATGCGAGAAACACGTTATCTGGTTGTTTTCACCACTCCACAGTGCGTTTGATATGCAGAACCGGCGACATCGTGATTTTCGTGGGGTTTCTAGCTGAGATATGCATTTTCTGCGAAAATATTGGTGAGACTTCTGTCCGAAGTATGCAGAGTCGTCGAGATCGTACTTTTCGAGCTATTTAATGCGAGAAACACGTTTTCTGGGGTTTTCACCACTCCACAGTTGGTTTGATATGCAGAACCGGCGATGTTTGGTTTTCGTCGGGTTTCAAGTTGAGATATGCATTTTCAACGATAATCTTGGTGAAACATCTGTCCGAAGTATGCAGAATCATCAAGATCGCTCTTTTCGAGCTATTTAATGCGAGAAAACAAGTTTTCTGGTGTTTTCACCACTCCACAGTGCGTTTGATATGCAGAACCGGCGACATCTTGGATTTCGTCGGGGTTCAAGCTGAGATATGCAATTCCTGAGATAATCTTGGTGAGACTTCTGTCCGAAGTATGCTGAATCATCGAGATCGCTCGTTTCGAGCTATTTAATGCGAGAAACACGTTATCTGGTGTTTTCAGCACTCCACAGTGCGTTTGATATGCAGAACCGGCGACATCTTGATGTTCGTGAGGTTTCAAGCTGAGATATGCATTTTCTGCGATAATATTGGTGAGACTTCTGTCCGAAGTATGCAGAAAAATCGAGAGCGCTCTTTTCGAGCTATTTATTGCGAGAAACTCGTTTTCTGGGGTTTTCACCACACCACTGTTCGTTGGATATGCAGAACCGGAGATATCTTGGTTTTCGTGGGGTTTCAAGCTGAAATATGCATTTTCTGCGATAATCTTGGTGAGACTTCTGTCCGATGTATGCAGAATCATCGAGATCGCTCTTTTCGAGCTATTTAATGCGAGAGACACGTTAACTGGTGTTTTCACCACTCCACAGTGCGTATGATGTGCAGAACCGACGATATCCTGGTTTTCGTGGGGTTTCAAGCTCAGATATGCATTTTCTGCGATAATATTGGTGAGACTTCAGACCGAAGTATGCAGAATCATCTAGATCACTCTTTTCGAGCTATTTAATGCGAGAAACACGTTTTCTGGGGTTTTCACCACACCTCTGTTCGTTGGATATGCAGAACCGGAGATATCTTGGTTTTCCTGGGGTTTCAAGCTGAGATATGCATTTTCTGCGACAATCTTGGTGAGACTTCTGTCCGAAGTATGCAGAATCATCGGGATCGCTCTTATCGAGCTATTTAATGCGAGAAACACGTTTTCTGGCGATTTCGCCACACCACTGTTCGTTGGATATGCAGAACCGGAGATATCTTGGTTTTCGTGGGGTGTCAAGCTGAAATATGCATTTTCTGCGATAATCTTGGTGAGACTTCTGTCCGATGTATGCAGAATCATCGAGATCGATCTTTTCGAGCTATTTAATGCGAGAAACACGTTATCCGGTGTTTTCACCACTCCACAGTGGGTTTGATATGCAGAACCGGCGACATCTTGATTTTCGTGGGGTTTCTAGCTGAGATATGCATTTTCTGCGAAAATATTGGCGAGACTTCTGTCCGAAGTATGCAGAGTCATCGAGATCGTACTTTTCGAGCTATTTAATGCGAGAAACACGTTTTCTGGGGTTTTCACCACTCCACAGTTGGTTTGATATGCAGAACCGGCGATGTTTGGTTTTCGTCGGGTTTCAAGTTTAGATATGCATTATCTACGATAATCTTGGAGAAACATCTGTCCGAAGTATGCAGAATCATCAAGATCGCTCTTTTCGAGCTATTTAATGCGAAAAAACAAGTTTTCTGGTGTTTTCACCACTCCACAGTGCGTTTGATATGCAGAACCGGCGACATCTTGGATTTCGTCGGGGTTCAAGCTGAGATATGCAATTCCTGCGATAATCTTGGTGAGAAATCTGTCCGAAGTATGCTTAATCATCGAGATCGCTCGTTTCCAGCTATTTAATGGGAGAAACACGTTATCTGGTGTTTTCACCACTCCACAGTGCGTGTGATATGCAGAACCGACGATATCCTGGTTTTCGTGGGGTTTCAAGCTCAGATGTGCATTTTCTGCGATAATCTTGGTGAGAAATCTGTCCGAAGTATGCTTAATCATCGAGATCGCTCGTTTCCAGCTATTTAATGCGAGAAACACGTTATCTGGTGTTTTCACCACTCCACAGTTGGTTTGATATGCAGAACCGGCGATGTTTGGTTTTCGTCGGGTTTCAAGTTGAGATATGCTTTTTCTACGATAATCTTGGTGAAACATCTGTCCGAAGTATGCAGAAACATCAAGAGCGCTCTTTTCGAGCTATTTAATGCGAGAAACACGTTTTCTGGGGTTTTCACCACACCACAGTTCGTTGGATGTGCAGAACCGGAGATATCTTGGTTTTCGCGGGGTTTCTAGCAGAGATATGCATTTTCTGCGATAATCATGGTGAGACTTCGGTTAGAAGTATGCAGAATCATCGAGGTCGCACTTTTCGATCTATTTAATGCGAGAAACACGTTGTCTGGTGTTTTCACCACTCCACAGTTGGTTTGATATGCAGAACCGGCGATATCTGGGTTTTCGTGGGGTTTCAAGCTGAGATATGCATTTTCAGCGATAATCTTGGTGAGACTTCTGTCCGAAGTATGCAGAATCATCGAGATCGCTCTATTCGAGCTATTTAACGCGACAAAACGTTATCTGGTGTTTTCAGCACTCCACAGTGCGTTTGATAGGCAGAACCAGCGATATCTTGGTTTTCGTGGGGTTTCAAGCGGAGATATGCATTTTCTGCGATAAACATGGAGAGACTTCTGTCCGAATTAGGCTGAATCATCGAGATCGCTCTTTTCGAGCTAGTTAATCCGAGAAAAACCTTGTCAGGGGTTTTCACCACTCCACAGTGCGTTTGATATGCAGAACCAGCGATATCTTGGCTTTCGTTGGGTTTCAAGCTGAGATATGCATTTTTTACGATAATCTTGGTGAGACTTCTGTCCGAAGTATGCAGAATCATCGAGATCGCTCTTTTCGAGCTATTTGATGCGAGAAACACGTTAACTGGTGTTTCCACCACTCCACAGTGCGTTTGATATGCAGAACCGGCGACATCTTGGATTTCGTCGGGGTTCAAGCTGAGATATGCATTTTCTACGATAATCTTGGTGAGACTTCTGTCAGAAGTATGCAGAATCATCGCGATCGCTCTTATCGAGCTATTTAATGCGAGAAACACGTTATCTGGTGTTTTCAGCACTCCACAGTGCGTTTGATATGCAGAACCGGCGACATCTTGATGTTCGTGAGGTTTCAAGCTGAGATATGCATTTTCTGCGATAATATTGGTGAGACTTTTGTCCGAAGTATGCAGAATCATCGATATCGCTCTTTTAGAGCTATTTAATGCGAGCAACACGTTATGTGGTGTATTCACCACTCCACAGTACGTTAGACATGCAGAACCGGAGGTATCTTCGTTTCGGTCGGGTTTCAAGCTGAGGTATGCATTTTCTACGACAATATTGGTGAGACCTCTGTCAGAAGTATGCAGAACCTTCGAGAACGCTCTTTTCGAGCTACTTAATGCGAGAAACACGTTTTCTGGTGTTTTCACCACCCCACAGTGCGTTTGATATGCAGAACCGGCGACATCGTGGTTTTCGTCGGGTTTCAAGCTGAGATATGCATTTTCTGCGATAATATTGGTGAGACTTCTGTCCGAAGTATGCAGAATCATCGGTATCGCTCTTTTCGAGCTATTTAATGCGAGAAACACGTTGTCTGGTGTTTTGACCACTCCACAGTGCGTTTGATATGTAGAGCCGCCGATAACTTGGTTTTCGTGGGGTTTCCAGCTGAAATATGCATTTTCTGCGATAATCTTGGTGTTTCATCTATGAGAAGTATGCAGAATCATCGAGAACGCTCCTTTCGAGCTAGTTAATGCGAGAAACACGTTTTCTGGTGTTTTCACCACTCCACAGTGCGTCTGATATGCAGAACCGGCGATATCTTGATTTTCGTGGTGTTTCCAGCTGAGATATGCATTTTCTGCGATAATCTTGGTGAGACTTCAGTCAGAAGTACGCAGAATCATCTAGATCGCTCGTTTCGAGCTATTTAATGCGAGAAACCCGTTATCTGGTTGTTTTCACCACTCCATAGTGCGTTTGATATGCAGAACCGGCGACATCTTGATTTTCGTGAGGTTTCTAGATGAGATATGCATTTTCTGCGATAATATTGGTGAGACTTCAGTCCGAAGTATGCAGAATCATCTATATCGCTCGTTTGGAGCTATTTAATGCGAGAAACACGTTATCTGGTGTTTTCACCACTCCACAGTGCGTTTGATATGCAGAACCGGCGACATCTTGATTTTCGTGGTGTTTCCAGCTGGGATATGCATTTTCTGCGATAATCTTGGTGAGACTTCAGTCAGAAGTATGCAGAAAAATCGAGAGCGCTCTTTTCGAGCTATTTAATGCGAGAAACACGTTTTTTGGGGTTTTCACCACACCTCTGTTCGTTGGATATGCAGAACCGGAGATATCTTGGTTTTCCTGGGGTTTCAAGCTGAGATATGCATTTTCTGCGATAATCTTGGTGAGACTTCTGTCCGAAGTATGCAGAATCATCGGGATCGCTCTTTTCGAGCTATTTAGTGCGAGGAACACGTTTTCTGGCGTTTTCACCACACCACTGTTCGTTGGATATGCAGAACCGGGGATATCTTGGTTTTCGTGGGGTTTCAAGCTGAAATATGCATTTTCTGCGATAATCTTGGTGAGACATCTGTCCGAAGTATGCAGAATCATCGAGATCGCTCTTTTCGAGCTATTTAATGCACGAAACACGTTAACTGGTGTTTTCACCACTCCACAGTGCGTATGATGTGCAGAACCGGAGATAACCCGGGTTTCGTCGGGTTTCAAGCTGAGATATGCATTTTCTACGATAATCTTGGTGAGACTTCTGTCAGAAGTATGCAGGATCTTCGAGAACGCTCTTTTCGAGCTATTTAATGCGAGAAACACGTTATCGGGTGTTTTCACCACTCCACAGTGCGTTTGATATGCAGTACCAGCGATATCTTGGTTTTCGTGGGGTTTCAAGCTGAGATATGCATTTTTTACGATAATCTGGGTGAGACTTCTGTCCGAAATATGCAGAATCATCGAGATCGCACTATTCGAGCTATTTAATGCGCGAAACACGTTCTCTGGTTGTTTTCACCACTCCACAGTGCGTTTGATTTGCAGAACCGGCAACATCTTGATTTTCGTGAGGTTTCGAGCTGAGATATGCATTATCTGCGATAATCTTGGTGAGACTTCAGTAAGAAGTATGCAGAATCATCTAGATCGCTCTTTTAGAGCTACTTAATGCGAGAAACACGTTATCTGGTGTTTTGACCACCTCACAGTGCGTTTGATATGTAGAACCGCCGATAACTTGGTTTTCGTGGGGTTTCCAGCTGAAATATGCATTTTCTGCGATAATCTTGGTGTTTCCTCTATGAGAAGTATGCAGAATCATCGAGATCGCTCTATTCCAGCTATTTAATGCGAAAAACACGTTATCTGGTTGTTTTCACTACTCCACAGTGGGTTTGATATGCAGAACCGGCGACATCTTAATTTTCGTGATGTTTCTAGCTGAGATAGGCATTTTCAGCGATAATATTGGTGAGACTTCAGTCAGAAGTATGCAGAATCATCTAGATCGCTCTTTTCGAGCTATTTAATGCGGGAAACACGTTTTCTGGTGTATTCACCACTCCACAGTGCGTTTGATATGCAGAACCGGCGACATCTTGATTTTCGTGGTGTTTCCAGCTGGGATATGCATTTTCTGCGATAATCTTGGTGAGACTTCAGTCAGAAGTATGCAGAATCATCGGGATCGCTCTTTTCGAGCTATTTAATGCGAGAAAAACGATATCCTGTGTTTTCACCACTCCACAGTGCGTTTGATATGCAGAACCGGCGACATTTTGGATTTCGACGGGTTTCAAGCTGAGGATTGCATTTTCTACGATAATCTTGGTGAGACGTCTGTCAGAAGTATGCAGAATCTTCGAGATCGCTCTTTTCGAGCAACTTAATGCGAGAAACACGATATCTGGTTGTTTTCACCACTCCACAGTGCGTTTGATATGCAGAACCGGCGATATCTTGATTTTCGTGGTGTTTCCAGCTGAGATATGCATTTTCTGCGATAAGCTTGGTGAGTCTTCTCCCATAAGTATGCAGAATCATCTAGATCGCTCTTTTCGAGCTATTTAATGCGGGAAACACGTTTTCTGGTGTATTCGCCACTCCACAGTACGTTAGACATGCAGAACCGGAGGTATCTTCATTTCGGTCGGGTTTCAAGCTGAGATATGCATTTTCTACGACAATATTGGTGAGACCTCTGTCAGAAGTATGCAGAATCTTCGAGAACGCTCTTTTCGAGCTACTTAATGGGAGAAACACGTTTTCTGGTGTTTTCACCACCCCACAGTGCGTTCGATATGCAGAACCAGCGACATCGTGGTTTTCGGTCGGGTTTCAAGCTGAGATATGCATTTTCTACGATAATATTGGTGAGACCTCAGTCAGAAGTATGCAGAATCATCGGGATCGCTCTTTTCGAGCTATTTAGTGCGAGGAACACGTTTTCTGGCGTTTTCACCACACCACTGTTCGTTGGATATGCAGAACCGGGGATATCTTGGTTTTCGTGGGGTTTCAAGCTGAAATATGCATTTTCTGCTATAATCTTGGTGAGACATCTGTCCGAAGTATGCAGAATCATCGAGATCGCTCTTTTCGAGCTATTTAATGCACGAAACACGTTAACTGGTGTTTTCACCACTCCACAGTGCGTATGATGTGCAGAACCGGAGATAACCCGGGTTTCGTCGGGTTTCAAGCTGAGATATGCATTTTCTACGATAATCTTGGTGAGACTTCTGTCAGAAGTATGCAGGATCTTCGAGAACGCTCTTTTCGAGCTATTTAATGCGAGAAACACGTTATCGGGTGTTTTCACCACTCCACAGTGCGTTTGATATGCAGTACCAGCGATATCTTGGTTTTCGTGGGGTTTCAAGCTGAGATATGCATTTTTTACGATAATCTGGGTGAGACTTCTGTCCGAAATATGCAGAATCATCGAGATCGCACTATTCGAGCTATTTAATGCGCGAAACACGTTCTCTGGTTGTTTTCACCACTCCACAGTGCGTTTGATTTGCAGAACCGGCAACATCTTGATTTTCGTGAGGTTTCGAGCTGAGATATGCATTATCTGCGATAATCTTGGTGAGACTTCAGTAAGAAGTATGCAGAATCATCTAGATCGCTCTTTTAGAGCTACTTAATGCGAGAAACACGTTATCTGGTGTTTTGACCACTTCACAGTGCGTTTGATATGTAGAACCGCCGATAACTTGGTTTTCGTGGGGTTTCCAGCTGAAATATGCATTTTCTGCGATAATCTTGGTGTTTCCTCTATGAGAAGTATGCAGAATCATCGAGAACGCTCTTTTCGAGCTAGTTAATGCGAGAAACACGTTTTCTGGTGTTTTCACCACTCCACAGTGCGTCTGATATGCAGAACCGGCGATATCTTGATTTTCGTGGTGTTTCCAGCTGAGATATGCATTTTCTGCGATAAGCTTGGTGAGTCTTCTCCCATAAGTATGCAGAATCATCTAGATCGCTCTTTTCGAGCTAATTAATGCGGGAAACACGTTTTCTGGTGTATTCGCCACTCCACAGTACGTTAGACATGCAGAACCGGAGGTATCTTCGTTTCGGTCGGGTTTCAAGCTGAGATATGCATTTTCTACGACAATATTGGTGAGACCTCTGTCAGAAGTATGCAGAATCTTCGAGAACGCTCTTTTCGAGCTACTTAATGGGAGAAACACGTTTTCTGGTGTTTTCACCACCCCACAGTGCGTTCGATATGCAGAACCGGCGACATCGTGGTTTTCGTCGGGTTTCAAGCTGAGATATGCATTTTCTGCGACAATATTGGTGAGACTTCTGTCCGAAGAATGCAGAATCATCGATATCGCTCTTTTCGAGCTATTTAATGCGAGAAACACGTTGTCTGGTGTTTTGACCACTCCACAGTGCGTTTGATATGTAGAGCCGCCGATAACTTGGTTTTCGTGGGGTTTCCAGCTGAAATATGCATTTTCAGCGATAATCTTGGTGTTTCCTCTATGAGAAGTATGCAGAATCATCGAGATCGCTCTATTCCAGCTATTTAATGCGAAAAACACGTTATCTGGTTGTTTTCACTACTCCACAGTGGGTTTGATATGCAGAACCGGCGACATCTTAATTTTCGTGATGTTTCTAGCTGAGATAGGCATTTTCAGCGATAATATTGGTGAGACTTCAGTCAGAAGTATGCAGAATCATCTAGATCGCTCTTTTCGAGCTATTTAATGCGGGAAACACGTTTTCTGGTGTATTCACCACTCCACAGTGCGTTTGATATGCAGAACCGGCGACATCTTGATTTTCGTGGTGTTTCCAGCTGGGATATGCATTTTCTGCGATAATCTTGGTGAGACTTCAGTCAGAAGTATGCAGAATCATCGGGATCGCTCTTTTCGAGCTATTTAATGCGAGAAAAACGGTATCCGGTGTTTTCACCACTCCACAGTGCGTTTGATATGCAGAACCGGCGACATTTTGGATTTCGACGGGTTTCAAGCTGAGGATTGCATTTTCTACGATAATCTTGGTGAGACGTCTGTCAGAAGTATGCAGAATCTTCGAGATCGCTCTTTTCGAGCAACTTAATGCGAGAAACACGATATCTGGTTGTTTTCACCACTCCACAGTGCGTTTGATATGCAGAACCGGCGATATCTTGATTTTCGTGGTGTTTCCAGCTGAGATATGCATTTTCTGCGATAAGCTTGGTGAGTCTTCTCCCATAAGTATGCAGAATCATCTAGATCGCTCTTTTCGAGCTATTTAATGCGGGAAACACGTTTTCTGGTGTATTCGCCACTCCACTGTACGTTAGACATGCAGAACCGGAGGTATCTTCATTTCGGTCGGGTTTCAAGCTGAGATATGCATTTTCTACGACAATATTGGTGAGACCTCTGTCAGAAATATGCAGAATCTTCGAGAACGCTCTTTTCGAGCTACTTAATGGGAGAAACACGTTTTCTGGTGTTTTCACCACCCCACAGTGCGTTCGATATGCAGAACCGGCGACATCGTGGTTTTCGTCGGGTTTCAAGCTGAGATATGCATTTTCTGCGATAATATTGGTGAGACTTCTGTCCGAAGTATGCAGAATCATCGATATCGCTCTTTTCGAGCTATTTAATGCGAGAAACACGTTGTCTGGTGTTGTGACCACTCCACAGTGCGTTTGATATGTAGAGCCGCCGATAACTTGGTTTTCGTGGGGTTTCCAGCTGAAATATGCATTTTCTGCGATAATCTTGGTGTTTCCTCTATGAGAAGTATGCAGAATCATCGAGATCGCTCTATTCCAGCTATTTAATGCGAAAAACACGTTATCTGGTTGTTTTCACTACTCCACAGTGGGTTTGATATGCAGAACCGGCGACATCATAATTTTCGTGATGTTTCTAGCTGAGATTGGCATTTTCAGCGATAATATTGGTGAGACTTCAGTCAGAAGTATGCAGAATCATCTAGATCGCTCTTTTCGAGCTATTTAATGCGGGAAACACGTTTTCTGGTGTATTCACCACTCCACAGTGCGTCTGATATGCAGAACCGGCGACATCTTGATTTTCGTGATGTTTCTAGCTGAGATAGGCATTTTCTGCGATAATTTTGGTGTTTCCTCTATGAGAAGTATGCAGAATCATCGAGATCGCTCTATTCGAGCTATTTAATGCGAGAAACACGTTATCTGGTTGTTTTCACTACTCCACAGTGGGTTTGATATGCAGAACCGGCGACATCGTGGTTTTCGTGGGGTTTCCAGCTGAGATATGCATTCTCTGCGATAATATTGGTGAGTCTTCTGTCAGAAGGATGCAGAATAATCTAGATCGCTCTTTTCGAGCTGTTTAATGCGAGAAACACGTTCTCTGGTGTTTTCACCACCCCACAGTGCGTTTGATATGCAGAACCGGAGATATCTTCGTTTCGGTCGGGTTTCAAGCTGAGATATGCATTTTCTACGATAATATTGGTGAGACCTCAGTCAGAAGTATGCAGAATCTTCGAGAACGCTCTTTTCGAGCTACTTAATGCGAGAAACACGTTTTCTGGTGTTTTCACCACCCCACAGTGCGTTTGATATGCAGAACCGGCGACATCGTGGTTTTCGTGGGGTTTCCAGCTGAGATAGGCATTTTCTGCGATAATCTTGGTGAGTCTTCAGTCAGAAGTATGCAGAATCAACGAGATCGCTCTATTCGAGCTATTTAATGCGAGAAACACGTTATCTGGTTGTTTTCACTACTCCACAGTGGGTTTGATATGCAGAACCGGCGACATCTTAATTTTCGTGATGTTTCTAGCTGAGATAGGCATTTTCAGCGATAATATTGGTGAGACTTCAGTCAGAAATATGCAGAATCATCTAGATCGCTCTTTTCGAGCTATTTAATGCGGGAAACACGTTTTCTGGTGTATTCACCACTCCACAGTGCGTTTGATATGCAGAACCGGCGACATCTTGATTTTCGTGGTGTTTCCAGCTGGGATATGCATTTTCTGCGATAATCTTGGTGAGACTTCAGTCAGAAGTATGCAGAATCATCTAGATCGCTCGTTTCGAGCTATTTAATGCGAGAAACACGTTATCTGGTGTTTTTACCACTCCACAGTGCGTTTGATATGCAGAACCGGCGACATCTTGATTTTCGTGATGTTTCTAGCTGAGATAGGCATTATCTGCGATAATATTGGTGAGACTTCAGTCAGAAGTATGCAGAATCATCGGGATCGCTCTTTTCGAGCTATTTAATGCGAGAAACACGTTATCTGGTGTTTTCACCACTCCACAGTGCGTTGGATATGCAGAACCGGAGATATTATGGTTTTCGTCGGGTTTCAAGCTGAGATAAGCATTTTCTACGATAAGCTTGGTGAGACCTCTGTCAGAAGTATGCAGAACCTTCGAGAACGCTCTTTTCGAGCTACTTAATGCGAGAAACACGTTTTCTGGTGTTTTCACCACTGCACAGTACGTTTGATGTGCAGAACCGGAGATATCTTGGTTTTCGTGGGATTTCAAGCTGAGATATGCATTTTCTGCGGTAAACTTTGTGTTTCATCTATGAGAAGTATGCAGAATCATCCAGAACACTCTTTTCGAGCTAGTTAATGCGAGTAACACGTTTTCTGGTGTTTTCACCACCCCACAGTGCGTTTGATATGCAGAACCGGCGACCTCTTGGTTTTCGTCGGGTTTCAAGCTGAGATATGCATTTTCTGCTATAATATTGGTGAGACTTCAGTCAGAAGTATGCAGAATCATCTCGATCGCTCGTTTCGAGCTATTTAATGCGAAAAAACAAGTTTTCTGATGTTTTGACCACTCCACAGTACGTTTGACATGCAGAAACGGAGATACCTTGATTTCCGTCGGGTTTCAAGCTGAGATATGCATTTTCTGCGATAATATTGGTGAGACTTCAGTTAGAAGTATGCAGAATCATCGAGATCGCTCTGTTCGAGCTATTTAATGCGAGAAACACGTTTTCTGGTGTATTCACCACTCCACAGTGCGTTTGATATGCAGAACCAGCGATATTTTGGCTTTCGTGGGGTTTCAAGCTGAGATATGCATTTTCTGCGATAAGCTTGGTGAGACATTTGTCCGAAGTATGCAGAATCATCGAGATCGCTCTATTCGAGCTATTTAATGCGAGAAACACGTTATCTGGTGTTTTCATCACTCCACAGGGCGTTTGATATGCAGAACCGGCGATATCTTGGTTTTCGTGGGGTTTCCAGCTGAAATATGCATTTTCTGCGATAATCTTTGTGTTTCATCTATGAGAAGTATGCAGAATCATCCAGAACGCTCTTTTCGAGCTAGTTAATGCGAGTAATACGTTTTCTGGTGTTTTCACCAACCCACAGTGCGTTTGATATGCAGAACCGGCGACATCTCGGTTTTTGTCGGGTTTCAAGCTGAGATATGCATTTTCTGCGATAATCTTTGTGAGACTTCAGTCAGAAGTATGATGAATAATCGAGATCGCTCTTTTCGAGCTATTTAATGCGAGATACACGTTTTCTGGTGTATTCACCACTCCACAGTACGTTTGACATGCAGAACCGGAGATATCTTGGTTTCGGTCGGGTTTCAGGTTGAGATATGCATTTTCTACGATAATCTTGGTGAGAATCTGTCAGAAGTATGCAGAATCATCGAGGACGCTCTTTTCGAGCTATTTAATGCGAGAAACACGTTTTCTGGTGTATTCACCACTCCACAGTGCGTTTGATATGCAGAACCAGCGATATCTTGGCTTTCGTGGGGTTTCCATCTGAGATATGCATTTCCTGCGATAATCTTGGTGAGACATCAGTCAGAAGTATGCAGAATCATCTAGATCGCTCGTTTCGAGCTATTTAATGCGAAAAGCAAGTTTTCTGGTGTTTTGACCACTCCACAGTGCGTTTGATATGCAGAACCAGCGATATCTTGGCTTTCTTGGGGTTTCCATCTCAGATATGCATTTCCTGCGATAATCTTGGTGAGACATCAGTCAGAAGTATGCAGAATCATCTAGATCGCTCGTTTGAGCTATTTAATGCGAAAAAAGAAGTTTTCTGGTGCTTTGACCACTCCACAGTGCGTTTGATATGTAGAGCCGCCGATAACTTGGTTTTCGTGGGGTTTCCAGCTGAAATATGCATTTTCTGCGATAATCTTGGTGAGACTTCTGTCCGAAGAGTGCAGAATCATAGACATCGCTTTTTTCGAGCTATTTAATGCGAGAAACACGTTATTTGGTGTTTTCACCACTCCACAGTGCGTTTGATATGCAGTACCAGCGATATCTTGGTTTTCGTGGGGTTTCAAGCTGAGATATGAATTTTTTAGGATAATCTTGCTGAGACTTCTGTCCGAAGTAAGCAGAATCATCGAGATCGCTCTGCTCGAGCTATTTAATGCGACAAAACGTTATCCGGTGTTTTCACCACTCCACAGTGCGCATGATATGCAGAACCGACGATATCTTGGTTTTCGTGGGGTTTCAAGCTCAGATATGCATTTTCTGCGGTAATCTTGGTGAGACTTCTGTCCGAAGTATGCAAAAACATCGAGAGCGCTCTTTTCGAGCTATTTAATGCGAGAAACACGTTTACTGGGGTTTTCACCACACCACAGTTCGTTGGATATGCAGAACCGGAGATATCTTGGTTTTCGTGGGGTTTAAAGCTGAGATATGCATTTTCTGCGATAATCTTGGTGAGACTTCTGTCCGAAGTATGCAGAATCATCGAGATCGCTCTTTTCGAGCTATTTAATGCGAGAAACACGTTATCTGGTGTTTTCACCACTCCACAGTGCGTTTGATATGCAGTACCAGCGATATCTTGGTTTTCGTAGGGTTTCCAGCTGAGATATGCATTTTCTACGATAATCTTGGTGAGTCTTCTGTCAGAAGTATGCAGAATCATCTAGATCGGTCTTCTCGAGCTATTTAATTCGAGAAACACGTTTTCTGCTGTATTGACCACTCCACAGTACGCTTGACTTGCAGAAACGGAGATATCTTGGTTTCGGCCGGGTTTCAAGCTGATATATGCATTTTCTGCGATAAAATTGGTGAGACGTCAGTCAGAAGTATGCAGAATCATCTAGATCGCTCGTTTCGAGCTATTTAATGCGAAAAGCAAGTTTTCTGGTGTTTTGACCACTCTACAGAGCGTTTGATATGTAGAGCCGCCGATAACTTGGTTTTCGTGGGGTTTCAATCTGAGATATGCATTTCCTGCGATAATCTTGGTGAGACTTCAGTCAGAAGTATGCAGAATCATCTAGATCGCTCTTTTCGAGCTATTTAATGCGAGAAACACGTTTTCTGGTGTATTCACCACTCCACAGTGCGTTTGATATGCAGAACCAGCGATATCTTGGCTTTCGTGGGGTTTCCATCTGAGATATGCATTTCCTGCGATAATCTTGGTGAGACTTCAGTCAGAAGTATGCAGAATCATCTAGATCGGTCTTCTCGAGCTATTTAATTCGAGAAACACGTTTTCTGCTGTATTGACCACTCCACAGTACGTTTGACTTGCAGAAACGGAGATATCTTGGTTTTCGTGGGGTTTCCAGCTGAAATATGCATTTTCTGCGATAATCTTTGTGTTTCATCTATGAGAAGGATGCAGTATCATCCAGAACGCTCTTTTCGAGCTAGTTAATGCGAGTAACACGTTTTCTGGTGTTTTCACCACTCCACAGTGCGTTTGATATGTAGAGCCGCCGATAACTTGGTTTTCGTGGGGTTTCCAGCTGAAATAAGCATTGTCTGCGATAACCTTTGTGTTTCATCTATGAGAAGTATGTAGAATAATTGAGAACACTCTTTTCGAGCTAGTTAATGTGAGTAACACGTGTTCTGGTGTTTTCACAACGCCACAGTGCGTCTGATATGCAGAACCGGCGACATCTTGATTTTCGTGATGTTTCCAGCTGAAATATGCATTTTCTGCGATAATCTTGGTGCGACTTCTGTCAGAAGTATGCAGAATCATCGATATCGCTCTTTTCGAGCTATTTAATGCGAGAAACACGTTATCTGGTGTTTTCACCACTCCACAGTGCGTTTGATATGCAGTACCAGCGATATCTTGGTTTTCGTAGGGTTTCCAGCTGAGATATGCATTTTCTACGATAATCTTGGTGAGTCTTCTGTCAGAAGTATGCAGAATCATCTAGATCGGTCTCCTCGAGCTATTTAATTCGAGAAACACGTTTTCTGCTGTATTGACCACTCCACAGTACGCTTGACTTGCAGAAACGGAGATATCTTGGTTTCGGCCGGGTTTCAAGCTGAGATATGCATTTTCTGCGATAAAATTGGTGAGACGTCAGTCAGAAGTATGCAGAATCATCTAGATCGCTCGTTTCGAGCTATTTAATGCGAAAAGCAAGTTTTCTGGTGTTTTGACCACTCTACAGAGCGTTTGATATGTAGAGCCGCCGATAACTTGGTTTTCGTGGGGTTTCAATCTGAGATATGCATTTCCTGCGATAATCTTGGTGAGACTTCAGTCAGAAGTATGCAGAATCATCTAGATCGCTCTTTTCGAGCTATTTAATGCGAGAAACACGTTTTCTGGTGTATTCACCACTCCACAGTGCGTTTGATATGCAGAACCAGCGATATCTTGGCTTTCGTGGGGTTTCCATCTGAGATATGCATTTCCTGCGATAATCTTGGTGAGACTTCAGTCAGAAGTATGCAGAATCATCTAGATCGGTCTTCTCGAGCTATTTAATTCGAGAAACACGTTTTCTGCTGTATTGACCACTCCACAGTACGTTTGACTTGCAGAAACGGAGATATCTTGGTTTTCGTGGGGTTTCCAGCTGAAATATGCATTTTCTGCGATAATCTTTGTGTTTCATCTATGAGAAGGATGCAGTATCATCCAGAACGCTCTTTTCGAGCTAGTTAATGCGAGTAACACGTTTTCTGGTGTTTTCACCACTCCACAGTGCGTTTGATATGTAGAGCCGCCGATAACTTGGTTTTCGTGGGGTTTCCAGCTGAAATAAGCATTGTCTGCCATAACCTTTGTGTTTCATCTATGAGAAGTATGTAGAATAATTGAGAACACTCTTTTCGAGCTAGTTAATGTGAGTAACACGTGTTCTGGTGTTTTCACAACTCCACAGTGCGTCTGATATGCAGAACCGGCGACATCTTGATTTTCGTGATGTTTCCAGCTGAAATATGCATTTTCTGCGATAATCTTGGTGCGACTTCTGTCAGAAGTATGCAGAATCATCGATATCGCTCTTTTCGAGCTATTTAATGCGAGCAGCACGTTATCTGGTGTTTTGGCCACTCCACAGTGCGTTTGATATGCAGAACCGGAGATATCTTGGTTTCGGTCGGGTTTCAAGCTGAGATATGCATTTTCTACGATAATCTTGGAGAGAATCTGTCAGAAGTATGCAGAATCTTCGAGGACGCTCTTTTCGAGCTATTTAATGCGAGAAATTCGTTTTCTGGTGTATTCACCACTCCACAGTGCGTTTGATATGCAGAACCTGCGATATCTTGGCTTTTGTGGGGTTTCAAGCTGAGATATGCATTTTCTGCGATAAGCTTGGTGAGACATTTGTCAGAAGTATGCAGAATCTTCGAGAACGCTCTTTTCGAGCTACATAATGCGAGAAACACGTTATCTGGTGTTTTCACAACTCCACAGTGCGTTTGATATGCAGAACCGGCGACATCTTGGATTTCGTCGGGTTTCAAGCTGAGATATGCATTTTCTGACATAATATTGGTGAGACTTCAGTCAGAAGTATGCAGAATCATCTAGATCGCTCGTTTCGAGCTATTTAATGCGAAAAAACAAGTTTTCTGGTGTTTTCAACATTACACAGTGCGTTTGATATGCAGAACCGGCGATATCTTGATTTTCGTGGTGTTTCCAGCTGAGATATGCATTTTCTGCGATAATCTTTGTAAGTCTTCTGTCAGAAGTAAGTAGAACCATCTGGATCGCTCTTTTCGATCTATTTAATGCGAGAAACACGTTTTCTGGCGTATTCACCACTCCACAGTACGTTTGACATGCAGAACCAGAGATATCTTTGTTTCGGTCGGGTTTCAAGCTGAGATTTGGTATTTTCTACGAGAATCTTGGAGAGACTTCTGTCAGAAGTATGCAGAATCTTCGAGAACGCTCTTTTCGAGCTACATAATGCGAGAAACACGTTATCTGGTGTTTTCACCACTCCACAGTGCGTTCGATATACAGAACCGGCGATATGTTGATTTTCGTGAGGTTTCAAGCTGAGATATGCATTTTCTGACATAATATTGGTGAGACTTCAGTCAGAAGTATGCAGAATCATCTAGATCGCTCGTTTCGAGCTATTTAATGCGAAAAAACAAGTTTTCTGGTGTTTTCAACATTACACAGTGCGTTTGATATGCAGAACCGGCGATATCTTGATTTTCTTGGTGTTTCCAGCTGAGATATGCATTTTCTGCGATAATCTTTGTAAGTCTTCTGTCAGAAGTATGTAGAACCATCTGGATCGCTCTTTTCGAGCTATTTAATGCGAGAAACACGTTTTCTGGCGTATTCACCACTCCACAGTACGTTTGACATGCAGAACCAGAGATATCTTTGTTTCGGTCGGGTTTCAAGCTGAGATTTGGTATTTTCTACGAGAATCTTGGAGAGACTTCTGTCAGAAGTATGCACAATCTTCGAGAACGCTCTTTTCGAGCTACATAATGCGAGGAACACGTTATCTGGTGTTTTCACCACTCCACAGTGCGTTTGATATGCAGAACCGGCGACATCTTGGCTTTCGTCGGGCATCAAGCTGAGATATGCATTTTCAACGATAATCTTGGTGAGACTTCTGTCAGAAGTATGCAGAATCATCGGGATCGCTCTTTTCGAGCTATTTAATGCGAGAAACACGTTGTCTGGATGTTTTCACGACTCCACAGTGCGTTTGATATGCAGAACCGGCGACATCTTGATTTTCGTGAGGTTTCAAGCTGAGATATGGATTGTCTATGATAATCTTGGTGCGACTTCAGTCAGAAGTATACAGAATCATCTAGATCGCTCTTTTCAAGCTATTTAATGCGAAAAAACAAGTTTTCTGGTGTTTTCAACATTCCACAGTGCGTTTTATATGCAGAACCGGCGATATGTTGATTTTCGTGGTGTTTCCAGCTGAGATATGCATTTTCTGCGATGATGTTGGTGAGTCTTCTGTCAGAAGTATGCAGAGTCATCGAGATCCCTTTTTTCGAGCTACTTATTGCGCGAAACACGATATCTGGTGTTTTCACCACTCCACAGTGCGTTTGATATACAGAACCGGCGACATCTTGGATTTCGTCGGGGTTCATACTGAGATATGCATTCTCTGCGATAATCTTGGTGAGTCTTCTGTCAGAAGTATGCAGAATCATCTAGATCGCTCTTTTCGAGCTAGTTAATGCGAGAAACACGTTTTCTGGTGTATTCACCACTCCACAGTACGTTTGATGTGCAGAACCGGAGATAATTTGGTTTTCGTGAGGTTTCAAGCTGAGATATGGATTTTCTGCGATAATCTTCGTGACACTTCAGTCCGAAGTATGCAGAATCATTTAGATCGCTCTTTTCGAGCTAATTAATGTGAAAAAACAAGTATTCTGGTGTTTTCAACATTCCACAGTGCGTTTTATATGCAGAACCGGCGACATCTTGATTTTCGTGAGGTTTCAAGCTGAGATATGCATTTTCTGCGATAATCTTGGTGAGACTTCTGTCAGAAGTATGCAGAA
The DNA here is from genome assembly GCA_951804975.1 of Anthophora plumipes. Taxonomy (NCBI): domain Eukaryota; kingdom Metazoa; phylum Arthropoda; class Insecta; order Hymenoptera; family Apidae; genus Anthophora; species Anthophora plumipes. The sequence continues at coordinate 268,736 of CATORF010000903.1, read as the reverse complement.
TCATCGGGATCGCTCTTTTCGACCTATTTAATGCGAGAAACACGTTGTCTGGTTGTTTTCACGACTCCACAGTGCGTTTGATATGCAGAACCGGCGACATCTTAATTTTCGTGATGTTTCAAGCTGAGATATGGATTTTCTGCGATAATCTTGGTGACACTTCAGTCAGATGTATGCAGAATCAACTAGATCGCTGTTTTCAAGCTATGTAATGCGAAAAAACAAGTTTTCCGGTGTTTTCAACATTCCACAGCGCGTTTTATATGCAGAACCGGCGATATCTTGATTTGCGTTGTGTTTCCAGCTGAGATATGCATTTTCTGCGATAATCTTGGTGAGTCTTCTGTCAGAAGTATGCAGAATCATCGAGATCCCTCTTTGCGAGCTATTTAATGCGAGAAACACGATATCTGGTGTTTTCACCACTCCACAGTGCGTTTGATATGCAGAACCGGCAACATCTTGATTTTCGTGAGGTTTCAAGCTGAGATATGCATTTTCTGACGTAATATTGGTGAGACTTCAGTAAGAAGTATGCAGAATCATCTAGATCGCTCGTTTCGAGCTATTTAATGCGAAAAAACAAGTTTTCTGGTGTTTTCAACATTCCACAGTGCGTGTGATATGCAGAACCGGCGATATCTTGATTTTCGTGGTGTTTCCAGCTGAGATATGCATTTTCTGCGATAATCTTGGTGAGTCTTCTGTCAGAAGTATGCAGAATCATCGAGATCCCTTTTTTCGAGCTATTTAATGCGAGAAACACGTTTTCTGGTGTATTCACCACTCCACAGTACGTTTGACATGCAGAACCGGCGATATCTTGCTTTTCGTGGGTTTTCAAGCTGAGATATGCATTTTCTGCGATAATCTTGGTGAGACTTCTGTCAGAAGTATGCAGAATCTTCGAGAACGCTCTTTTCGAGCTACAGAATGCGAGAAACACGATATCTGGTGTTTTCACCACTCCACAGTGCGTTTGATATGCAGAACCGGCAACATCTTGATTTTCGTGAGGTTTCAAGCTGAGATATGCATTTTCTGACATAATATTGGTGAGACTTCAGTCAGAAGTATGCAGAATCATCTAGATCGCTCGTTTCGAGCTATTTAATGCGAAAAAACAAGTTTTCTGGTGTTTTCAACATTCCACAGTGCGTGTGATATGCAGAACCGGCGATATCTTGATTCTCGTGGTGTTTCCAGCTGAGATATGCATTTTCTGCGATAATCTTGGTGAGTCTTCTGTCAGAAGTATGCAGAATCATCTAGATCGCTGTTTTCAAGCTATGTAATGCGAAAAAACAAGTTTTCTGGTGTTTTCAACATTCCACAGTGCGTGTGATATGCAGAACCGGCGATATCTTGATTTTCGTGGTGTTTCCAGCTGAGATATGCATTTTCTGCGATAATCTTTGTAAGTCTTCTGTCAGAAGTATGTAGAACCATCTGGATCGCTCTTTTCGAGTTATTTAATGCGAGAAACACGTTTTCTGGTGTATTCACCACTCCACAGTACGTTTGACATGCAGAACCAGATATATCTTTGTTTCGGTCGGGTTTCAAGCTGAGATTTGGTATTTTCTACGAGAATCTTGGAGAGACTTCTGTCAGAAGTATGCAGAATCTTCGAGAACGCTCTTTTCGAGCTACATAATGCGAGAAACACGTTATCTGGTGTTTTCACCACTCCACAGTGCGTTTGATATGCAGAACCGGCGACATCTTGGCTTTCGTCGGGCATCAAGCTGAGATATGCATTTTCAACGATAATCTTGGTGAGACTTCTGTCAGAAGTATGCAGAATCATCGGGATCGCTCTTTTCGAGCTATTTAATGCGAGAAACACGTTGTCTGGATGTTTTCACGACTCCACAGTGCGTTTGATATGCAGAACCGGCGACATCTTGATTTTCGTGAGGTTTCAAGCTGAGATATAGATTGTCTATGATAATCTTGGTGCGACTTCAGTCAGAAGTATACAGAATCATCTAGATCGCTCTTTTCAAGCTATTTAATGCGAAAAAACAAATTTTCTGGTGTTTTCAACATTCCACAGTGCGTTTGATATACAGAACCGGCGACATCTTGGATTTCGTCGGGGTTCATACTGAGATATGCATTCTCTGCGATAATCTAGGTGAGTCTTCTGTCAGAAGTATGTAGAACCATCTGGATCGCTCTTTTCGAGCTATTTAATGCGAGAAACACGTTTTCTGGTGTATTCACCACTCCACAGTACGTTTGACATGCAGAACCAGAGATATCTTTGTTTCGGTCGGGTTTCAAGCTGAGATTTGGTATTTTCTACGAGAATCTTGGAGAGACTTCTGTCAGAAGTATGCAGAATCTTCGAGAACGCTCTTTTCGAGCTACAGAATGCGAGAAACACGATATCTGGTGTTTTCACCACTCCACAGTGCGTTTGATATGCAGAACCGGCGACATCTTGGATTTCGTCGGGTTTCAAGCTCAGATATGCATTTTCTACGATAATCCTGGTGAGACTTCTGTCAGAAGTATGCAGAATCTTCGAGATTGCTCTTTTCGAGCTACTTAATGCGAGAAACACGATTTCGGGTGTTTTCAACATTCCACAGTGCGTTTTATATGCAGAACCGGCGATATCTTGATTTTCGTGGTGTTTCCAGCTGAGATATGCATTTTCAACGATAATCTTGGTGAGACTTCTGTCAGAAGTATGCAGAATCATCGGGATCGCACTTTGCGAGCTATTTAATGCGAGAAACACGTTGTCTGGTTGTTTTCACGACTTCACAGTGCGTTTGATATGCAGAACCGGCGACATCTTGATTTTCGTGATGTTTCAAGCTGAGATATGCATTTTCTGCGATAATCTTGGTGAGTCTTCTGTCAGAAGTATGTAGAATCATCTAGATCGCTCTTTTCGAGCTATTTAATGCGAGAAACACGTTTTCTGGTGTATTCACCACTCCACAGTACGTTTGACATGCAGAACCGGAGATATCTTTGTTTCGGTCGGGTTTCAAGTTGAGATATGCATTTTCTTCGATAATCTTGGTGAGACTTCTGTCAGAAGTATGCAGAATCTTCGAGAACGCTCTTTTCGAGCTACATAATGCGAGAAACACGTTATCTGGTGTTTTCACCACTCCACAGTGCGTTTGATATGCAGAAACAGCGACATCTTGGCTTTCGTCGGGTATCAAGCTGAGATGTGCATTTTCAACGATAATCTTGGTGAGACTTCTGTCAGAAGTATGCAGAATCATCGGGATCGCTATTTGCGAGCTATTTAATGCGAGAAACACGTTGTCTGGTTGTTTTCACGACTCCACAGTGCGTTTGATATGCAGAACCAGCGACATCTTGATTTTCGTGGTGTTTCCAGCTGAGATATGCATCTTCTGCGATAATCTTGGTGAGTCTTCTGTCAGAAGTATGTGCAGAATCATCGAGATCCCTTTTTTCGAGCTATTTAATGCGAGAAACACATTATCTGGTGTTTTCACCACTACACATTGCGTTTGATATGCAGAACCGGAGATATCTTTGTTTCGGTCGGGTTTCAAGTTGAGATATGCATTTTCTACGATAATCTTGGTGAGACTTCTGTCAGAAGTATGCAGAATCTTCGAAAACGCTCTTTTCGAGCTACATAATGCGAGAAACACGTTATCTGGTGTTTTCACAACTCCACAGTGCGTTTGATATGCAGAACCGGCGACATCTTGGATTTCGTCGGGTTTCAAGCTGAGATATGCATTTTCTACGTTAATCTTTGTGAGACTTCTATCAGAAGTATGCAGAATCTTCGAGATCGCTCTTTTCGAGCTATTTAATGCGAAAAAACAAGTTTTCTGGTGTTTTCAACATTCCACAGTGCGTTTTATATGCAGAACCGGCGATATCTTGATTTTCGTGGTGTTTCCAGCTGAGATATGCATTTTCTGCGATGATCTTGGTGAGTCTTCTGTCAGAAGTATGCAGAATCATCGAGATCCCTTTTTTCGAGCTATTTAATGCGAGAAACACGTTATCTGGTGTTTTCACCACTCCACATTGCGTTTGATATGCAGAACCGCCGACATCTTGGATTTCGTCGGGTTTCAAGCTGAGATGTGCATTTTCAACGATAATCTTGGTGAGACTTCTGTCAGAAGTATGCAGAATCATCGGGATCGCTCTTTGCGAGCTATTTAATGCGAGAAACACGTTGTCTGGTTGTTTTCACGACTTCACAGTGCGTTTGATATGCAGAACCGGAGATATCTTTGTTTCGGTCGGGTTTCAAGTTGAGATATGCATTTTCTTCGATAATCTTGGTGAGACTTCTGTCAGAAGTATGCAGAATCTTCGAGAACGCTCTTTTCGAGCTACATAATGCGAGAAGCACGTTATCTGGTGTTTTCACCACTCCACAGTGCGTTTGATATGCAGAAACAGCGACATCTTGGCTTTCGTCGGGTATCAAGCTGAGATGTGCATTTTCAACGATAATCTTGGTGAGACTTCTGTCAGAAGTATGCAGAATCATCGGGATCGCTCTTTTCGAGCTATTTAATGCGAGAAACACGTTTTCTGGTGTATTCACCACTCCACAGTGCGTTTGATATGCAGAACCGGCGACATCTTGAATTTCGTCGGGTTTCAAGCTGAGATATGCATTTTCTACGATAATCTTGGTGAGTCTTCTGTCAGAAGTATGCAGAATCTTCGAGAACGCTCTTTTCGAGCTACTTAATGCGAGAAACACGATATCTGGTGTTTTCACCACTCCACAGTGCGTTTGATATGCAGAACCGGCGATATCTTGATTTTCGTGGTGTTTCCAGCTGAGATATGCATTTTCTGCGATAATCTTGGTGAGTCTTCTGTCAGAAGTATGCAGAATCATCTAGATCGCTCTTTTCGAGCTATTTAATGCGAGAAACACGTTTTCTGGTGTATTCGCCACTCCACAGTACGTTTGACATGCAGAACCGGCGATATCATGGTTTCGGTCGGGTTTCATACTGAGATATGCATTTTCTACGATAATCTTGGTGAGACTTCTGTCACAAGTATGCAGAATCTTCGAGAACGCTCTTTTCGAGCTACTTAATGCGAGAAACACGTTTTCGGGTGTTTTCACCACTCCACAGTACGTTTGATGTGCAGAACCGGAGATAACTTGGTTTTCGTGAGGTTTCAAGCTGAGATATGCATTTTCAACGATAATCTTGGTGAGACTTCTGTCAGAAGTATGCAGAATCTTAGAGATCGCTCTTTTCGAGCTATTTAATGCGAGAAACACGTTGTCTGGTTGTTTTCACGACACCACAGTGCGTTGGATATGCAGAACCGGAGATATCTTGGTTTTCGTGGGGTTTCAAGCTGCGATATGCATTTCCTGCGATAATCTTGGTGAGACTTCTGTCCGAAGTATGCTGAATCATCGGGATCGCACTTTTCGAGCTATTTAATGCGAGAAACACGTTCTCTGGTTGTTTTCACCACTCCACAGTGCGTTTGATGTGCAGAACAGGCGATATCTTGATTTTCGTGGTGTTTCCAGCTGAGATATGCATTTTCTGCGATAATCTTGTTGAGACTTCTGGCCGAAGGATGCAGAATCATCGAGATCGCTCGTTTCGAGCTAGTTAGTGCGAGAAACACGTTATCTGGTGTTTTCACCAATCCACAGTTCGTTGGATATGCAGAACAGTAGATATCTTGGTTTTCGTGGGGTTTCAAGCTGAGATATGCATTTCCTGCGATAATCTTGGTGAGACTTCTGTCCGAAGTATGCTGAATCATCTAGATCGCTCTTTTCGAGCTATCTAATGCGAGAAACACGTTATCTGGTGTTTTCACCACTCCGCAGTGCGTTTGATATGCAGAACCAGCGATATCTTGGTTTTCGTGGGGTTTCAAGCTGAGATATGCATTTTTTACGATAATCTTGGCGAGACTTCTGTCCGAAGTATGCAGAATCATCGAGATCGCTCTATTCGAGTTATTTAATGCGAGAAACACGTTTTCTGGTGTATTCGCCACTCCACAGTACGTTTGACATGCAGAACCGGCGATATCATGGTTTCGGTCGGGTTTCATACTGAGATATGCATTTTCTACGATAATCTTGGTGAGACTTCTGTCACAAGTATGCAGAATCTTCGAGAACGCTCTTTTCGAGCTACTTAATGCGAGAAACACGTTTTCGGGTGTTTTCACCACTCCACAGTACGTTTGATGTGCAGAACCGGAGATAACTTGGTTTTCGTGAGGTTTCAAGCTGAGATATGCATTTTCAACGATAATCTTGGTGAGACTTCTGTCAGAAGTATGCAGAATCTTAGAGATCGCTCTTTTCGAGCTATTTAATGCGAGAAACACGTTGTCTGGTTGTTTTCACCCCTCCACAGTGCGTTTGATATGCAGAACCGGCAACATCTTGATTTTTGTGAGGTTTCGTGCTGAGATATGCATTTTCTGCGATAATATTGGTGAGACTTCAGTCAGAAGTATGCAGAATCATCTAGATCGCTCTTTTCGAGCTATTTAAGGCGAAAAAACAAGTTTTCTGGTGTTTTGACCACTCCACAGTGCGTTTGATATGTAGAGCCGCCGATAACTTGGTTTTCATGGGGTTTCCAGCTGAAATATGCATTTTCTGCGATAATCTTGGTGTTTCATCTATACGAAGTATGCAGAATCATCGAGAACGCTCGTTTCGAGCTACTTAATGCGAGAAACACGGTATCTGGTGTTTTCTCCACTCCACAGTGCGTTTGATATGCAGAACCAGCGATATCTTGGCTTTCTTGGGGTTTCAAGCTGAGATATGCATTTTCTGCGACAATATTGGTGAGACTTCAGTCACAAGTATGCAGAATCATCTAGATCGCTCTTTTCGAGCTATTTAATGCGAAAAAACACGTTTTCTGGTGTATCCACCACTCCACAGTACGTTTGACATGCAGAACCGGAGATATCTTGGTTTCGGTCGGGTTTCAAGCTGAGATATGCATTTTCTACGATAACCCTGGCGAGACTTCTGTCAGAAGTATGCAGAATCATCGGGATCGCTCTTTGCGAGCTATTTAATGCGAGAAACACGTTGTCTGGTTGTTTTCACGACTTCACAGTGCGTTTGATATGCAGAACCGGCGACATCTTGATTTTCGTGATGTTTCAAGCTGAGATATGCATTTTCTGCGATAATCTTGGTGAGTCTTCTGTCAGAAGTATGTAGAATGATCTAGATCGCTCTTTTCGAGCTATTTAATGCGAGAAACACGTTTTCTGGTGTATTCACCACTCCACAGTACGTTTGACATGCAGAACCGGAGATATCTTTGTTTCGGTCGGGTTTCAAGTTGAGATATGCATTTTCTTCGATAATCTTGGTGAGACTTCTGTCAGAAGTATGCAGAATCTTCGAGAACGCTCTTTTCGAGCTACATAATGCGAGAAACACGTTATCTGGTGTTTTCACCACTCCACAGTGCGTTTGATATGCAGAAACAGCGACATCTTGGCTTTCGTCGGGTATCAAGCTGAGATGTGCATTTTCAACGATAATCTTGGTGAGACTTCTGTCTGAAGTATGCAGAATCATCGGGATCGCTCTTTTCGAGCTATTTAATGCGAGAAACACGTTTTCTGGTGTATTCACCACTCCACAGTGCGTTTGATATGCAGAACCGGCGACATCTTGAATTTCGTCGGGTTTCAAGCTGAGATATGCATTTTCTACGATAATCTTGGTGAGTCTTCTGTCAGAAGTATGCAGAATCTTCGAGAACGCTCTTTTCGAGCTACTTAATGCGAGAAACACGATATCTGGTGTTTTCACCACTCCACAGTGCGTTTGATATGCAGAACCGGCGATATCTTGATTTCCGTGGTGTTTCCAGCTGAGATATGCATTTTCTGCGATAATCTTGGTGAGTCTTCTGTCAGAAGTATGCAGAATCATCTAGATCGCTCTTTTCGAGCTATTTAATGCGAGAAACACGTTTTCTGGTGTATTCGCCACTCCACAGTACGTTTGACATGCAGAACCGGCGATATCATGGTTTCGGTCGGGTTTCATACTGAGATATGCATTTTCTACGATAATCTTGGTGAGACTTCTGTCACAAGTATGCAGAATCTTCGAGAACGCTCTTTTCGAGCTACTTAATGCGAGAAACACGTTTTCGGGTGTTTTCACCACTCCACAGTACGTTTGATGTGCAGAACCGGAGATAACTTGGTTTTCGTGAGGTTTCAAGCTGAGATATGCATTTTCAACGATAATCTTGGTGAGACTTCTGTCAGAAGTATGCAGAATCTTAGAGATCGCTCTTTTCGAGCTATTTAATGCGAGAAACACGTTGTCTGGTTGTTTTCACGACACCACAGTGCGTTGGATATGCAGAACCGGAGATATCTTGGTTTTCGTGGGGTTTCAAGCTGCGATATGCATTTCCTGCGATAATCTTGGTGAGACTTCTGTCCGAAGTATGCTGAATCATCTAGATCGCTCTTTTCGAGCTATCTAATGCGAGAAACACGTTATCTGGTGTTTTCACCACTCCGCAGTGCGTTTGATATGCAGAACCAGCGATATCTTGGTTTTCGTGGGGTTTCAAGCTGAGATATGCATTTTTTACGATAATCTTGGCGAGACTTCTGTCCGAAGTATGCAGAATCATCGAGATCGCTCTATTCGAGTTATTTAATGCGAGAAACACGTTTTCTGGTGTATTCGCCACTCCACAGTACGTTTGACATGCAGAACCGGCGATATCATGGTTTCGGTCGGGTTTCATACTGAGATATGCATTTTCTACGATAATCTTGGTGAGACTTCTGTCACAAGTATGCAGAATCTTCGAGAACGCTCTTTTCGAGCTACTTAATGCGAGAAACACGTTTTCGGGTGTTTTCACCACTCCACAGTACGTTTGATGTGCAGAACCGGAGATAACTTGGTTTTCGTGCGGTTTCAAGCTGAGATATGCATTTTCAACGATAATCTTGGTGAGACTTCTGTCAGAAGTATGCAGAATCTTAGAGATCGCTCTTTTCGAGCTATTTAATGCGAGAAACACGTTGTCTGGTTGTTTTCACCCCTCCACAGTGCGTTTGATATGCAGAACCGGCAACATCTTGATTTTTGTGAGGTTTCGTGCTGAGATATGCATTTTCTGCGATAATATTGGTGAGACTTCAGTCAGAAGTATGCAGAATCATCTAGATCGCTCTTTTCGAGCTATTTAATGCGAAAAAACAAGTTTTCTGGTGTTTTGACCACTCCACAGTGCGTTTGATATGTAGAGCCGCCGATAACTTGGTTTTCATGGGGTTTCCAGCTGAAATATGCATTTTCTGCGATAATCTTGGTGTTTCATCTATACGAAGTATGCAGAATCATCGAGAACGCTCGTTTCGAGCTACTTAATGCGAGAAACACGGTATCTGGTGTTTTCTCCACTCCACAGTGCGTTTGATATGCAGAACCAGCGATATCTTGGCTTTCTTGGGGTTTCAAGCTGAGATATGCATTTTCTGCGACAATATTGGTGAGACTTCAGTCACAAGTATGCAGAATCATCTAGATCGCTCTTTTCGAGCTATTTAATGCGAAAAAACACGTTTTCTGGTGTATCCACCACTCCACAGTACGTTTGACATGCAGAACCGGAGATATCTTGGTTTCGGTCGGGTTTCAAGCTGAGATATGCATTTTCTACGATAACCCTGGCGAGACTTCTGTCAGAAGTATGCAGAATCTTGGAGAACGCTCTTTTCGAGCTACTTAATGCGCGAAACACGTTTTCTGGTGTTTTCACCACTCCACAGTTCGTTGGATATGCAGAACCGGAGATATCTTGGTTTTCGTGGGGTTTCAAGCTGAGATATGCATTTCCTGCGATAATCTTGGTGAGACTTCTGTCCGAAGTATGGTGAATCATCTAGATCGCTCGTTTCGAGCTATTTAATGCGAAAAAACAAGTTTTCTGGTGTTTTCAACATTCCACAGTGCGTTTGATATACAGAACCTGCGATATCTTGATTTTCGGGGTGTTTCCAGCTGAGATATGCATTTTCTGCGATAAGCTTGGTGAGTCTTCTGCCAGAAGTATGCAGAATCATCTAGATCGCTCTTTTCGAGCTATTTAATGCGAGAAACACGTTTTCTGGTGTTTTCACCACTCCACAGTACGATTGACATGCAGAACCGGAGATATCTTGGTTTCGGTCGGGTTTCAAGCTGAGATATGCATTTTCTACGATAACCCTGGCGAGACTTCTGTCAGAAGTATGCAGAATCTTGGAGAACGCTCTTTTCGAGCTACTTAATGCGCGAAACACGTTTTCTGGTGTTTTCACCACTCCACAGTTCGTTGGATATGCAGAACCGGAGATATCTTGGTTTTCGTGGGGTTTCAAGCTGAGATATGCATTTCCTGCGATAATCTTGGTGAGACTTCTGTCCGAAGTATGGTGAATCATCTAGATCGCTCGTTTCGAGCTATTTAATGCGAAAAAACAAGTTTTCTGGTGTTTTCAACATTCCACGGTACGTTTGATGTGCAGAACCGGAGATAACTCTGTTTTCGCCGGGTTTCAAGCTGAGATATGCATTTTCTACGATAATCTTGGTGAGACTGCTGTCCGAAGTTTGCAGAAACATCGAGAGCGCTCTTTTCGAGCTATTTAATGCGAGAAACTCGTTTTCTGGGGTTTTCACCACTCCACAGTTCGTTGGATATGCAGAACCGGAGATATCTTGGTTTTCGTGGGGTTTCAAGCTGAGATATGCATTTCCTGCGATAATCTTGGTGAGACTTCTGTCCGAAGTATGGTGAATCATCTAGATCGCTCGTTTCGAGCTATTTAATGCGAAAAAACAAGTTTTCTGGTGTTTTCAACATTCCACAGTGCGTTTGATATACAGAACCTGCGATATCTTGATTTTCGGGGTGTTTCCAGCTGAGATATGCATTTTCTGCGATAAGCTTGGTGAGTCTTCTGCCAGAAGTATGCAGAATCATCTAGATCGCTCTTTTCGAGCTATTTAATGCGAGAAACACGTTTTCTGGTGTTTTCACCACTCCACAGTACGATTGACATGCAGAACCGGAGATATCTTGGTTTCGGCCGGGTTTCAAGCTGAGATATGCATTTTCTACGATAATCTTGGTGATACATCTGTCCGAAGTATGCAGAACCATCGAGAGCGCTCTTTTCGAGCTATTTAATGCGAGAAACTCGTTTTCTGGGGTTTTCACCACTCCACAGTTCGTTGGATATGCAGAACCGGAGATATCTTGGTTTTCGTGGGGTTTCAAGCTGAGATATGCATTTCCTGCGATAATCTTGGTGAGACTTCTGTCCGAAGTATGGTGAATCATCTTGATCGCTCGTTTCGAGCTATTTAATGCGAAAAAACAAGTTTTCTGGTGTTTTCAACATTCCACAGTGCGTTTGATATACAGAACCTGCGATATCTTGATTTTCGGGGTGTTTCCAGCTGAGATATGCATTTTCTGCGATAAGCTTGGTGAGTCTTCTGCCAGAAGTATGCAGAATCATCTAGATCGCTCTTTTCGAGCTATTTAATGCGAGAAACACGTTTTCTGGTGTTTTCACCACTCCACAGTACGATTGACATGCAGAACCGGAGATATCTTGGTTTCGGCCGGGTTTCAAGCTGAGATATGCATTTTCTACGATAATCTTGGTGATACATCTGTCCGAAGTATGCAGAACCATCGAGAGCGCTCTTTTCGAGCTATTTAATGCGAGAAACTCGTTTTCTGGGGTTTTCACCACTCCACAGTTCGTTGGATATGCAGAACCGGAGATATCTTGGTTTTCGTGGGGTTTCAAGCTGAGATATGCATTTCCTGCGATAATCTTGGTGAGACTTCTGTCCGAAGTATGGTGAATCATCTAGATCGCTCGTTTCGAGCTATTTAATGCGAAAAAACAAGTTTTCTGGTGTTTTCAACATTCCACAGTGCGTTTGATATACAGAACCTGCGATATCTTGATTTTCGGGGTGTTTCCAGCTGAGATATGCATTTTCTGCGATAAGCTTGGTGAGTCTTCTGCCAGAAGTATGCAGAATCATCTAGATCGCTCTTTTCGAGCTATTTAATGTGAGAAACTCGTTTTCTGGGGTTTTCACCACTCCACAGTTCGTTGGATATGCAGAACCGGAGATATCTTGGTTTTCGTGGGGTTTCAAGCTGAGATATGCATTTCCTGCGATAATCTTGGTGAGACTTCTGTAAGAAGTGTGCAGAATCTTCGAGAACGCTCTTTTCGAGCTGCTTAATGCGCGAAACACGTTTTCTGGTGTTTTCACCACTCCACGGTACGTTTGATGTGCAGAACAGGCGATATCTTGATTTTCGTGGTGTTTCCAGCTGAGATATGCATTTTCTGCGATAATCTTGGTGGGTCTTTTGTCAGAAGTATGCAGAAACATCGAGAGCGCTCTTTTCGAGCTATTTAATGTGAGAAACTCGTTTTCTGGGGTTTTCACCACTCCACAGTTCGTTGGATATGCAGAACCGGAGATATTTTGGTTTTCGTCGGGTTTCAAGCCGAGATATGCATTTTCTACGATAAGCTTGGTGAAACATCTGTCCGAAGTATGCAGAAACATCGAGAGCGCTCTTTTCGAGCTATTTAATGCGAGATACACGTTTTCTGGGGTTTTCACCACTCCACAGTTCGTTGGATATGCAGAACCGGAGATATCTTGGTTTTCGTGGGGTTTCAAGCTGCGATATGCATTTCCTGCGATAATCTTGGTGAGACTTCTGTCCGAAGTATGCTGAATCATCGGGATCGCACTTTTCGAGCTATTTAATGCGAGAAACACGTTCTCTGGTTGTTTCCACCACTCCACAGTGCGTTTGATGTGCAGAACAGGCGATATCTTGATTTTCGTGGTGTTTCCAGCTGAGATATGCATTTTCGGCGATAATCTTGGTGGGTCTTTTGTCAGAAGTATGCAGAAACATCGAGAGCGCTCTTTTCGAGCTATTTAATGTGAGAAACTCGTTTTCTGGGGTTTTCACCACTCCGCAGTGCGTTTGATATGCAGAACCAGCGATATCTTGGTTTTCGTGGGGCTTCAAGCTGAGATATGCATTTCCTGCAATAATATTGGTGAGACTTCAGTCAGAAGTATGCAGAATCATCGAGATCGCACTTTTCTAGCTATTTAATGCGAAAAAACAAGTTTTCTGGGTCTTTGACCACTCCACAGTGCGTTTGATATGTAGAGCCGCCGATAACTTGGTTTTCATGGGGTTTCCAGCTGAAATATGCATTTTCTGCGATAATCTTGGTGTTTCATCTATACGAAGTATGCAGAATCATCGAGAACGCTCGTTTCGAGCTACTTAATGCGAGAAACACGTTATCTGGTGTTTTCACCACTCCACAGTGCGTTTGATATGCAGAACCAGCGATATCTTGGCTTTCGTGGGGTTTCAAGCTGAGATATGCATTTTCTGCGATAATCTTGTTGAGACTTCTGTCCGAAGTATGCAGAATCATCGAGATCGCTCGTTTCGAGCTATCTAATGCGAGAAACACGTTATCTAGTGTTTTCACAACTCCACAGTGCGTTGGATATGCAGAACCGGAGATATTTTGGTATTCGTCGGGTTTCAAGCTGAGATATGCATTTTCTACGATAAGCTTGGTGAGACTTCTGTCCGAAGTATGCTGAAACATCGAGATCGCTCTTTTCGACCTAGTTAATGCGAGAAAAAACTTATCCGGTGTTTTCACCACTCCACAGTGCGTTTGATATGCAGAACCAGCGATATCTTGGTATTCGTCGGGTTTCAAGCTGAGATATGTATTTTCTACGATAAGCTTGGTGTGACTTCTGTCCGAAGTATGCTGAAACATCGAGATCGCTCTTTTCGACCTAGTTAATGCGAGAAAAAACTTATCCGGTGTTTTCACCACTCCACAGTGCGGTTGATATGCAGAACCGGAGATAACTTGGTTTTCGTGAGGTTTCAAGCTGAGATATGCATTTTCAACGATAATCTTGGTGAGACTTCTGTCAGAAGTATGCAGAATCTTAGAGATCGCTCTTTTCGAGCTATTTAATGCGAGAAACACGTTGTCTGGTTGTTTTCACGACACCACAGTGCGTTGGATATGCAGAACCGGAGATATCTTGGTTTTCGTGGGGTTTCAAGCTGCGATATGCATTTCCTGCGATAATCTTGGTGAGACTTCTGTCCGAAGTATGCTGAATCATCGGGATCGCACTTTTCGAGCTATTTAATGCGAGAAACACGTTCTCTGGTTGTTTTCACCACTCCACAGTGCGTTTGATGTGCAGAACAGGCGATATCTTGATTTTCGTGGTGTTTCCAGCTGAGATATGCATTTTCTGCGATAATCTTGTTGAGACTTCTGGCCGAAGGATGCAGAATCATCGAGATCGCTCGTTTCGAGCTAGTTAGTGCGAGAAACACGTTATCTGGTGTTTTCACCACTCCACAGTGCGTTTGATATGCAGAACAGTACATATCTTGGTTTTCGTGGGGTTTCAAGCTGATATATGCATTTTCTGCGATAATCTTGTTGAGACTTCTGTCCGAAGTATGCAGAAATGTCAAGAGCGCTCTTTTCGAGCTATTTAATGCTAGAAACACGTTTTGTGGGGTTTTCACCACTCCACAGTTCGTTGGATATGCAGAACAGTAGATATCTTGGTTTTCGTGGGGTTTCAAGCTGAGATATGCATTTCCTGCGATAATCTTGGTGAGACTTCTGTCCGAAGTATGCTGAATCATCTAGATCGCTCTTTTCGAGCTATCTAATGCGAGAAACACGTTATCTGGTGTTTTCACCACTCCGCAGTGCGTTTGATATGCAGAACCAGCGATATCTTGGTTTTCGTGGGGTTTCAAGCTGAGATATGCATTTTTTACGATAATCTTGGCGAGACTTCTGTCCGAAGTATGCAGAATCATCGAGATCGCTCTATTCGAGTTATTTAATGCGAGAAACACGTTTTCTGGTGTATTCGCCACTCCACAGTACGTTTGACATGCAGAACCGGCGATATCATGGTTTCGGTCGGGTTTCATACTGAGATATGCATTTTCTACGATAATCTTGGTGAGACTTCTGTCACAAGTATGCAGAATCTTCGAGAACGCTCTTTTCGAGCTACTTAATGCGAGAAACACGTTTTCGGGTGTTTTCACCACTCCACAGTACGTTTGATGTGCAGAACCGGAGATAACTTGGTTTTCGTGAGGTTTCAAGCTGAGATATGCATTTTCAACGATAATCTTGGTGAGACTTCTGTCAGAAGTATGCAGAATCTTGGAGAACGCTCTTTTCGAGCTACTTAATGCGCGAAACACGTTTTCTGGTGTTTTCACCACTCCACGGTACGTTTGATGTGCAGAACCGGAGATAACTCTGTTTTCGCCGGGTTTCAAGCTGAGATATGCATTTTCTACGATAATCTTGGTGAGACTGCTGTCCGAAGTATGCAGAAACATCGAGAGCGCTCTTTTCGAGCTATTTAATGCGAGAAACTCGTTTTCTGGGGTTTTCACCACTCCACAGTTCGTTGGATATGCAGAACCGGAGATATCTTGGTTTTCGTGGGGTTTCAAGCTGAGATATGCATTTCCTGCGATAATCTTGGTGAGACTTCTGTCCGAAGTATGGTGAATCATCTAGATCGCTCGTTTCGAGCTATTTAATGCGAAAAAACAAGTTTTCTGGTGTTTTCAACATTCCACAGTGCGTTTGATATACAGAACCTGCGATATCTTGATTTTCGGGGTGTTTCCAGCTGAGATATGCATTTTCTGCGATAAGCTTGGTGAGTCTTCTGCCAGAAGTATGCAGAATCATCTAGATCGCTCTTTTCGAGCTATTTAATGCGAGAAACACGTTTTCTGGTGTTTTCACCACTCCACAGTACGATTGACATGCAGAACCGGAGATATCTTGGTTTCGGCCGGGTTTCAAGCTGAGATATGCATTTTCTACGATAATCTTGGTGAAACATCTGTCCGAAGTATGCAGAACCATCGAGAGCGCTCTTTTCGAGCTATTTAATGCGAGAAACTCGTTTTCTGAGGTTTTCACCACTCCACAGTTCGTTGGATATGCAGAACCGGAGATATCTTGATTTTCGTGGTGTTTCCAGCTGAGATATGCATTTTCTGCGATAATCTTGGTGGGTCTTTTGTCAAAAGTATGCAGAAACATCGAGAGCGCTCTTTTCGAGCTATTTAATGTGAGAAACTCGTTTTCTGGGGTTTTCACCACTCCACAGTTCGTTGGATATGCAGAACCGGAGATATTTTGGTTTTCGTCGGGTTTCAAGCCGAGATATGCATTTTCTAATATAAGCTTGGTGAAACATCTGTCCGAAGTATGCAGAAACGTCGAGAGCGCTCTTTTCGAGCTATTTAATGCTAGATACACGTTTTCTGGGGTTTTCACCACTCCACAGTTCGTTGGATATGCAGAACCGGAGATATCTTGGTTTTCGTGGGGTTTCAAGCTGCGATATGCATTTCCTGCGATAATCTTGGTGAGACTTCTGTCCGAAGTATGCTGAATCATCGGGATCGCACTTTTCGAGCTATTTAATGCGAGAAACTCGTTTTCTGGGGTTTTCACCACTCCACAGTTCGTTGGATATGCAGAACCGGAGATATCTTGGTTTTCGTGGGGTTTCAAGCTGAGATATGCATTTCCTGCGATAATCTTGGTGAGACTTCTGTCCGAAGTATGGTGAATCATCTAGATCGCTCGTTTCGAGCTATTTAATGCGAAAAAACAAGTTTTCTGGTGTTTTCAACATTCCACAGTGCGTTTGATATACAGAACCTGCGATATCTTGATTTTCGGGGTGTTTCCAGCTGAGATATGCATTTTCTGCGATAAGCTTGGTGAGTCTTCTGCCAGAAGTATGCAGAATCATCTAGATCGCTCTTTTCGAGCTATTTAATGTGAGAAACTCGTTTTCTGGGGTTTTCACCACTCCACAGTTCGTTGGATATGCAGAACCGGAGATATCTTGGTTTCGGCCGGGTTTCAAGCTGAGATATGCATTTTCTACGATAATCTTGGTGAAACATCTGTCCGAAGTATGCAGAACCATCGAGAGCGCTCTTTTCGAGCTATTTAATGCGAGAAACTCGTTTTCTGAGGTTTTCACCACTCCACAGTTCGTTGGATATGCAGAACCGGAGATGTCTTGATTTTCGTGGTGTTTCCAGCTGAGATATGCATTTTCTGCGATAATCTTGGTGGGTCTTTTGTCAAAAGTATGCAGAAACATCGAGAGCGCTCTTTTCGAGCTATTTAATGTGAGAAACTCGTTTTCTGGGGTTTTCACCACTCCACAGTTCGTTGGATATGCAGAACCGGAGATATTTTGCTTTTCGTCGGGTTTCAAGCCGAGATATGCATTTTCTAATATAAGCTTGGTGAAACATCTGTCCGAAGTATGCAGAAACGTCGAGAGCGCTCTTTTCGAGCTATTTAATGCTAGATACACGTTTTCTGGGGTTTTCACCACTCCACAGTTCGTTGGATATGCAGAACCGGAGATATCTTGGTTTTCGTGGGGTTTCAAGCTGCGATATGCATTTCCTGCGATAATCTTGGTGAGACTTCTGTCCGAAGTATGCTGAATCATCGGGATCGCACTTTTCGAGCTATTTAATGCGAGAAACTCGTTTTCTGGGGTTTTCACCACTCCACAGTTCGTTGGATATGCAGAACCGGAGATATCTTGGTTTTCGTGGGGTTTCAAGCTGAGATATGCATTTCCTGCGATAATCTTGGTGAGACTTCTGTCCGAAGTATGGTGAATCATCTAGATCGCTCGTTTCGAGCTATTTAATGCGAAAAAACAAGTTTTCTGGTGTTTTCAACATTCCACAGTGCGTTTGATATACAGAACCTGCGATATCTTGATTTTCGGGGTGTTTCCAGCTGAGATATGCATTTTCTGCGATAAGCTTGGTGAGTCTTCTGCCAGAAGTATGCAGAATCATCTAGATCGCTCTTTTCGAGCTATTTAATGTGAGAAACTCGTTTTCTGGGGTTTTCACCACTCCACAGTTCGTTGGATATGCAGAACCGGAGATATCTTGGTTTTCGTGGGGTTTCAAGCTGAGATATGCATTTCCTGCGATAATCTTGGTGAGACTTCTGTAAGAAGTGTGCAGAATCTTCGAGAACGCTCTTTTCGAGCTGCTTAATGCGCGAAACACGTTTTCTGGTGTTTTCACCACTCCACGGTACGTTTGATGTGCAGAACAGGCGATATCTTGATTTTCGTGGTGTTTCCAGCTGAGATATGCATTTTCTGCGATAATCTTGGTGGGTCTTTTGTCAAAAGTATGCAGAAACATCGAGAGCGCTCTTTTCGAGCTATTTAATGTGAGAAACTCGTTTTCTGGGGTTTTCACCACTCCACAGTTCGTTGGATATGCAGAACCGGAGATATTTTGGTTTTCGTCGGGTTTCAAGCCGAGATATGCATTTTCTAATATAAGCTTGGTGAAACATCTGTCCGAAGTATGCAGAAACGTCGAGAGCGCTCTTTTCGAGCTATTTAATGCTAGATACACGTTTTCTGGGGTTTTCACCACTCCACAGTTCGTTGGATATGCAGAACCGGAGATATCTTGGTTTTCGTGGGGTTTCAAGCTGCGATATGCATTTCCTGCGATAATCTTGGTGAGACTTCTGTCCGAAGTATGCTGAATCATCGGGATCGCACTTTTCGAGCTATTTAATGCGAGAAACTCGTTTTCTGGGGTTTTCACCACTCCACAGTTCGTTGGATATGCAGAACCGGAGATATCTTGGTTTTCGTGGGGTTTCAAGCTGAGATATGCATTTCCTGCGATAATCTTGGTGAGACTTCTGTCCGAAGTATGGTGAATCATCTAGATCGCTCGTTTCGAGCTATTTAATGCGAAAAAACAAGTTTTCTGGTGATTTCAACATTCCACAGTGCGTTTGATATACAGAACCTGCGATATCTTGATTTTCGGGGTGTTTCCAGCTGAGATATGCATTTTCTGCGATAAGCTTGGTGAGTCTTCTGCCAGAAGTATGCAGAATCATCTAGATCGCTCTTTTCGAGCTATTTAATGTGAGAAACTCGTTTTCTGGGGTTTTCACCACTCCACAGTTCGTTGGATATGCAGAACCGGAGATATCTTGGTTTTCGTGGGGTTTCAAGCTGAGATATGCATTTCCTGCGATAATCTTGGTGAGACTTCTGTAAGAAGTGTGCAGAATCTTCGAGAACGCTCTTTTCGAGCTGCTTAATGCGCGAAACACGTTTTCTGGTGTTTTCACCACTCCACGGTACGTTTGATGTGCAGAACAGGCGATATCTTGATTTTCGTGGGGTTTCAAGCTGCGATATGCATTTCCTGCGATAATCTTGGTGAGACTTCTGTCCGAAGTATGCTGAATCATCGGGATCGCACTTTTCGAGCTATTTAATGCGAGAAACACGTTCTCTGGTTGTTTTCACCACTCCACAGTGCGTTTGATGTGCAGAACAGGCGATATCTTGATTTTCGTGGTGTTTCCAGCTGAGATATGCATTTTCGGCGATAATCTTGGTGGGTCTTTTGTCAGAAGTATGCAGAAACATCGAGAGCGCTCTTTTCGAGCTATTTAATGTGAGAAACTCGTTTTCTGGGGTTTTCACCACTCCGCAGTGCGTTTGATATGCAGAACCAGCGATATCTTGGTTTTCGTGGGGCTTCAAGCTGAGATATGCATTTCCTGCAATAATATTGGTGAGACTTCAGTCAGAAGTATGCAGAATCATCGAGATCGCACTTTTCTAGCTATTTAATGCGAAAAAACAAGTTTTCTGGGTCTTTGACCACTCCACAGTGCGTTTGATATGTAGAGCCGCCGATAACTTGGTTTTCATGGGGTTTCCAGCTGAAATATGCATTTTCTGCGATAATCTTGGTGTTTCATCTATACGAAGTATGCAGAATCATCGAGAACGCTCGTTTCGAGCTACTTAATGCGAGAAACACGTTATCTGGTGTTTTCACCACTCCACAGTGCGTTTGATATGCAGAACCAGCGATATCTTGGCTTTCGTGGGGTTTCAAGCTGAGATATGCATTTTCTGCGATAATCTTGTTGAGACTTCTGTCCGAAGTATGCAGAATCATCGAGATCGCTCGTTTCGAGCTATCTAATGCGAGAAACACGTTATCTAGTGTTTTCACAACTCCACAGTGCGTTGGATATGCAGAACCGGAGATATTTTGGTATTCGTCGGGTTTCAAGCTGAGATATGCATTTTCTACGATAAGCTTGGTGAGACTTCTGTCCGAAGTATGCTGAAACATCGAGATCGCTCTTTTCGACCTAGTTAATGCGAGAAAAAACTTATCCGGTGTTTTCACCACTCCACAGTGCGTTTGATATGCAGAACCAGCGATATCTTGGTTTTGTTGGGGTTTCAAGCTGAGATATGCATTTTTTACGATAATCTTCGTGAGACTTCTGTCCGAAGTATGCTTAATCATCGAGATCGCTCGTTTCGAGCTATTCAATGCGAGATACACGTTATCTGGTGTTTTCACCACTCCAGAGTGCTTTGGATATGCAGAACCGTAGATATCTTGGTTTTCGTG
The DNA here is from genome assembly GCA_951804975.1 of Anthophora plumipes. Taxonomy (NCBI): domain Eukaryota; kingdom Metazoa; phylum Arthropoda; class Insecta; order Hymenoptera; family Apidae; genus Anthophora; species Anthophora plumipes. Next base: position 248,064 of record CATORF010000903.1, on the reverse strand, counting down.
GGGTTTCAAGCTGGGATATGCATTTTTTACGATAATCTTGGTTAGACTTCTGTCCGAAGTATGCTTAATCATCGAGATAGCTCGTTTCGAGCTATTTAATGCGAGAAACACGTTATCTGGTGTTTTCACCACTCCACAGTGCGTTGGATATGCAGAACCGGAGATATCTTGGTTTCGGTCGGGTTTCAAGCTGAGATATGCATTTTCTACGATAATCCTGGTGAGACTTCTGTCAGAAGTATGCAGAATATTCGAGATCGCTCTTTTCGAGCTAGTTAATGCGAGAAAAACCTTATCCGGTGTTTTCACCACTCCACAGTGCGTTTGATATGCAGAACAGGAGATATCTTGGTTTTCGTGGGGATTCAAGCTGAGATATGTATTTTCTGTGATAATCTTGGTGAGACTTCTGTCCGAAGTATGCTGAATCATCGAGATCGCTCTTTTCGAGCTAGCTAGTGCGAGAAACACGTTATCTGGGGGTTTCACCACTCCACAGTTCGTTGGATATGCAGAACAGTAGATATCTTGGTTTTCGTGGGGTTTCAAGCAGAGATATGCATTTTCTGCGATAATCTTGGTGAGACTTCTGTTAGAAGTATGCAGAATCATCGAGATCGCTCTTTTCGAGCTAGTTAGTGCGAGAAACACGTTATCTGGTGTTTTCACCACTCCACAGAGCGTTTGATATGCAGAACAGTAGATATCTTGGTTTTCGTGGGGTTTCAAGCTGAGATATGCATTTTCTGCGATAATCTTGTTGAGACTTCTGTCCGAAGTAGGCTGAAACATCGAGATCGCTCTTTTCGAGCTAGTTAATGCGAGAAAAAACTTATCCGCTGTTTTCACCACTGCACAGTGCGTTTGATATGCAGAACCAGCGATATCTTGGCTTTCGTGGGGTTTCAAGCTGAGATATGCATTTTCTACGATAATCTTGGTGAGACTTCTGTCAGAAGTATGCAGAATCATCGTGATCGGCCTTTTCGAGCTATTTAACGCGAGAAACACGTTCTCTGGTTGTTTTCACCACTCCACAGTGCGTTTGATATGCAGAACCGGCGATATCTTGGTTTTCGTGGGGTTTCATGCTGAGATATGCATTTTCTGCGATAATCTTGGTGAGACTTCTGTCCGAAGTAGGCTGAAACATCGAGATCGCTCTTTTCGAGCTAGTTAATGGGAGAAAAAACTTATCCGCTGTTTTCACCACTCCACAGTGCGTTTGATATCCAGAACCAGCGATATCTTGGTTTTCGTGGGGATTCAAGCTGAGATATGTATTTTCTGTGATAATCTTGGTGAAACATCTGTCAGAAGTATGCAGAAACATCAACAGCGCTCTTTTCGAGCTATTTGATGCGAGAAACTCAATTTCTGGGGTTTTCACCACTCCACAGTTCGTTGGATATGCAGAACCGGAGATATCTTGGTTTTCGTGGGGTTTCAAGCAGAGATATGCATTTTCTGCGATAATCTTGGTGAGACTTCTGTTAGAAGTATGCAGAATCATCGAGATCGCTCTTTTCGTGCTAGTTAGTACGAGAAACACGTTATCTTGTGTTTTCACCACTCCACAGTGCGTTTGATATGCAGAACAGTAGATATCTTGGCTTTCGGGGGGTTTCAAGCTGAGATATGCATTTTCTGCGATAATATTGATGAGACTTCAGTCAGAAGTATGCAGAATCATCTAGATCGCTCTTTTCGAGCTACTTAATGCACGAAACACGCTTTCAGGTGTTTTCACCACTCGACAGTACGTTTGACATGCAGAACCGCAGATATCTTGGTTTCGGTCGGGTTTCAAGCTGAGATATGCTTTTCCTGCGATATTCTTGGTGAGACTTCTGTCCGAAGTATGCTGAATCATTGGGATAGCCCTTTTCGAGCAATTTAATGCGAGAAACACGTTCTCTGGTTGTTTTCACCACTCCACAGTGCGTTTGATGTGCAGAACAGGCGATATCTTGAGTTTTGTGGTGTTTCCAGCAGAGATATGCATTTTCTGCGATAATCTTGGTGGGTCTTTTGTCAGAAGGATGCAGAATCATCTAGATCGCTCTTTTCGAGCTACTTAATGCACGAAACACGTTTTCTGTTGTTTTCACCACTCCACGGTACGTTTGACATGCAGAACCGGAGATATCTTTGTTTCGGTCGGGTTTCAAGCAGAGATATGCATTCTCTACGATAATCTTAGTGAAACATCTGTCAGAAGTATGCAGAAACATCAACAGCGCTCTTTTCGAGCTATTTGATGCGAGAAACTCAATTTCTGGGGTTTTCACCACACCACAGTTCGTTGGATATGCAGAACCGGAGATATTTTGGTTTTCGTCGGGTTTCAAGCTGAGATATGCATTTTCTACGATAAGCTTGGTGAAACATCTGTCCGAAGTATGCAGAAACGTCGAGAGCGCTCTTTTCGAGCTATTTAATGCGAGAAACTCGTTTTCTGGGGTTTTCACCACTCCACAGTACGTTTGATGTGCAGAACCGGAGATAACTTGGTTTTCGTGAGGTTTCAAGCTGAGATATGCATTTTCAACGATAATTCTTGGTGAGACTTCTGTCAGAAGTATGCAGAATCTTAGAGATCGCTCTTTTCGAGCTATTTAATGCGAGAAACACGTTTTCTGGTGTATTCGCCACTCCACAGTACGTTTGACATGCAGAACCGGCGATATCATGGTTTCGGTCGGGTTTCATACTGAGATATGCATTTTCTACGATAATCTTGGTGAGACTTCTGTCACAAGTATGCAGAATCTTCGAGAACGCTCTTTTCGAGCTACTTAATGCGAGAAACACGTTTTCGGGTGTTTTCACCACTCCACAGTACGTTTGATGTGCAGAACCGGAGATAACTTGGTTTTCGTGAGGTTTCAAGCTGAGATATGCATTTTCAACGATAATCTTGGTGAGACTTCTGTCAGAAGTATGCAGAATCTTAGAGATCGCTCTTTTCGAGCTATTTAATGCGAGAAACACGTTGTCTGGTTGTTTTCACCCCTCCACAGTGCGTTTGATATGCAGAACCGGCAACATCTTGATTTTTGTGAGGTTTCGTGCTGAGATATGCATTTTCTGCGATAATATTGGTGAGACTTCAGTCAGAAGTATGCAGAATCATCTAGATCGCTCTTTTCGAGCTATTTAATGCGAAAAAACAAGTTTTCTGGTGTTTTGACCACTCCACAGTGCGTTTGATATGTAGAGCCGCCGATAACTTGGTTTTCATGGGGTTTCCAGCTGAAATATGCATTTTCTGCGATAATCTTGGTGTTTCATCTATACGAAGTATGCAGAATCATCGAGAACGCTCGTTTCGAGCTACTTAATGCGAGAAACACGGTATCTGGTGTTTTCTCCACTCCACAGTGCGTTTGATACGCAGAACCAGCGATATCTTGGCTTTCTTGGGGTTTCAAGCTGAGATATGCATTTCCTGCGATAATCTTGGTGAGACTTCTGTCCGAAGTATGGTGAATCATCTAGATCGCTCGTTTCGACCTAGTTAATGCGAGAAAAAACTTATCCGGTGTTTTCACCACTCCACGGTACGTTTGATGTGCAGAACAGGCGATATCTTGATTTTCGTGGTGTTTCCAGCTGAGATATGCATTTTCTGCGATAATCTTGGTGGGTCTTTTGTCAGAAGTATGCAGAAACATCGAGAGCGCTCTTTTCGAGCTATTTAATGTGAGAAACTCGTTTTCTGGGGTTTTCACCACTCCACAGTTCGTTGGATATGCAGAACCGGAGATATTTTGGTTTTCGTCGGGTTTCAAGCCGAGATATGCATTTTCTACGATAAGCTTGGTGAAACATCTGTCCGAAGTATGCAGAAACATCGAGAGCGCTCTTTTCGAGCTATTTAATGCGAGATACACGTTTTCTGGGGTTTTCACCACTCCACAGTTCGTTGGATATGCAGAACCGGAGATATCTTGGTTTTCGTGGGGTTTCAAGCTGCGATATGCATTTCCTGCGATAATCTTGGTGAGACTTCTGTCCGAAGTATGCTGAATCATCGGGATCGCACTTTTCGAGCTATTTAATGCGAGAAACACGTTCTCTGGTTGTTTTCACCACTCCACAGTGCGTTTGATGTGCAGAACAGGCGATATCTTGATTTTCGTGGTGTTTCCAGCTGAGATATGCATTTTCGGCGATAATCTTGGTGGGTCTTTTGTCAGAAGTATGCAGAAACATCGAGAGCGCTCTTTTCGAGCTATTTAATGTGAGAAACTCGTTTTCTGGGGTTTTCACCACTCCGCAGTGCGTTTGATATGCAGAACCAGCGATATCTTGGTTTTCGTGGGGCTTCAAGCTGAGATATGCATTTCCTGCAATAATATTGGTGAGACTTCAGTCAGAAGTATGCAGAATCATCGAGATCGCACTTTTCTAGCTATTTAATGCGAAAAAACAAGTTTTCTGGGTCTTTGACCACTCCACAGTGCGTTTGATATGTAGAGCCGCCGATAACTTGGTTTTCATGGGGTTTCCAGCTGAAATATGCATTTTCTGCGATAATCTTGGTGTTTCATCTATACGAAGTATGCAGAATCATCGAGAACGCTCGTTTCGAGCTACTTAATGCGAGAAACACGTTATCTGGTTTTTTCACCACTCCACAGTGCGTTTGATATGCAGAACCAGCGATATCTTGGCTTTCGTGGGGTTTCAAGCTGAGATATGCATTTTCTGCGATAATCTTGTTGAGACTTCTGTCCGAAGTATGCAGAATCATCGAGATCGCTCGTTTCGAGCTATCTAATGCGAGAAACACGTTATCTAGTGTTTTCACAACTCCACAGTGCGTTGGATATGCAGAACCGGAGATATTTTGGTATTCGTCGGGTTTCAAGCTGAGATATGCATTTTCTACGATAAGCTTGGTGAGACTTCTGTCCGAAGTATGCTGAAACATCGAGATCGCTCTTTTCGACCTAGTTAATGCGAGAAAAAACTTATCCGGTGTTTTCACCACTCCACAGTGCGTTTGATATGCAGAACCAGCGATATCTTGGTATTCGTCGGGTTTCAAGCTGAGATATGCATTTTCTACGATAAGCTTGGTGTGACTTCTGTCCGAAGTATGCTGAAACATCGAGATCGCTCTTTTCGACCTAGTTAATGCGAGAAAAAACTTATCCGGTGTTTTCACCACTCCACAGTGCGTTTGATATGCAGAACCAGCGATATCTTGGCTTTCGTGGGGTTTCAAGCTGAGATATGCATTTTCTGCGATAATCTTGTTGAGACTTCTGTCCGAAGTATGCAGAATCATCGAGATCGCTCGTTTCGAGCTATCTAATGCGAGAAACACGTTATCTAGTGTTTTCACAACTCCACAGTGCGTTGGATATGCAGAACCGGAGATATTTTGGTATTCGTCGGGTTTCAAGCTGAGATATGCATTTTCTGCGATAATCTTGGTGGGTCTTTTGTCAGAAGTATGCAGAAACATCGAGAGCGCTCTTTTCGAGCTATTTAATGTGAGAAACTCGTTTTCTGGGGTTTTCACCACTCCACAGTTCGTTGGATATGCAGAACCGGAGATATTTTGGTTTTCGTCGGGTTTCAAGCCGAGATATGCATTTTCTACGATAAGCTTGGTGAAACATCTGTCCGAAGTATGCAGAAACATCGAGAGCGCTCTTTTCGAGCTATTTAATGCGAGATACACGTTTTCTGGGGTTTTCACCACTCCACAGTTCGTTGGATATGCAGAACCGGAGATATCTTGGTTTTCGTGGGGTTTCAAGCTGCGATATGCATTTCCTGCGATAATCTTGGTGAGACTTCTGTCCGAAGTATGCTGAATCATCGGGATCGCACTTTTCGAGCTATTTAATGCGAGAAACACGTTCTCTGGTTGTTTTCACCACTCCACAGTGCGTTTGATGTGCAGAACAGGCGATATCTTGATTTTCGTGGTGTTTCCAGCTGAGATATGCATTTTCGGCGATAATCTTGGTGGGTCTTTTGTCAGAAGTATGCAGAAACATCGAGAGCGCTCTTTTCGAGCTATTTAATGTGAGAAACTCGTTTTCTGGGGTTTTCACCACTCCGCAGTGCGTTTGATATGCAGAACCAGCGATATCTTGGTTTTCGTGGGGCTTCAAGCTGAGATATGCATTTCCTGCAATAATATTGGTGAGACTTCAGTCAGAAGTATGCAGAATCATCGAGATCGCACTTTTCTAGCTATTTAATGCGAAAAAACAAGTTTTCTGGGTCTTTGACCACTCCACAGTGCGTTTGATATGTAGAGCCGCCGATAACTTGGTTTTCATGGGGTTTCCAGCTGAAATATGCATTTTCTGCGATAATCTTGGTGTTTCATCTATACGAAGTATGCAGAATCATCGAGAACGCTCGTTTCGAGCTACTTAATGCGAGAAACACGTTATCTGGTTTTTTCACCACTCCACAGTGCGTTTGATATGCAGAACCAGCGATATCTTGGCTTTCGTGGGGTTTCAAGCTGAGATATGCATTTTCTGCGATAATCTTGTTGAGACTTCTGTCCGAAGTATGCAGAATCATCGAGATCGCTCGTTTCGAGCTATCTAATGCGAGAAACACGTTATCTAGTGTTTTCACAACTCCACAGTGCGTTGGATATGCAGAACCGGAGATATTTTGGTATTCGTCGGGTTTCAAGCTGAGATATGCATTTTCTACGATAAGCTTGGTGAGACTTCTGTCCGAAGTATGCTGAAACATCGAGATCGCTCTTTTCGACCTAGTTAATGCGAGAAAAAACTTATCCGGTGTTTTCACCACTCCACAGTGCGTTTGATATGCAGAACCAGCGATATCTTGGTATTCGTCGGGTTTCAAGCTGAGATATGCATTTTCTACGATAAGCTTGGTGTGACTTCTGTCCGAAGTATGCTGAAACATCGAGATCGCTCTTTTCGACCTAGTTAATGCGAGAAAAAACTTATCCGGTGTTTTCACCACTCCACAGTGCGTTTGATATGCAGAACCAGCGATATCTTGGCTTTCGTGGGGTTTCAAGCTGAGATATGCATTTTCTGCGATAATCTTGTTGAGACTTCTGTCCGAAGTATGCAGAATCATCGAGATCGCTCGTTTCGAGCTATCTAATGCGAGAAACACGTTATCTAGTGTTTTCACAACTCCACAGTGCGTTGGATATGCAGAACCGGAGATATTTTGGTATTCGTCGGGTTTCAAGCTGAGATATGCATTTTCTGCGATAATCTTGGTGGGTCTTTTGTCAGAAGTATGCAGAAACATCGAGAGCGCTCTTTTCGAGCTATTTAATGTGAGAAACTCGTTTTCTGGGGTTTTCACCACTCCACAGTTCGTTGGATATGCAGAACCGGAGATATTTTGGTTTTCGTCGGGTTTCAAGCCGAGATATGCATTTTCTACGATAAGCTTGGTGAAACATCTGTCCGAAGTATGCAGAAACATCGAGAGCGCTCTTTTCGAGCTATTTAATGCGAGATACACGTTTTCTGGGGTTTTCACCACTCCACAGTTCGTTGGATATGCAGAACCGGAGATATCTTGGTTTTCGTGGGGTTTCAAGCTGCGATATGCATTTCCTGCGATAATCTTGGTGAGACTTCTGTCCGAAGTATGCTGAATCATCGGGATCGCACTTTTCGAGCTATTTAATGCGAGAAACACGTTCTCTGGTTGTTTTCACCACTCCACAGTGCGTTTGATGTGCAGAACAGGCGATATCTTGATTTTCGTGGTGTTTCCAGCTGAGATATGCATTTTCGGCGATAATCTTGGTGGGTCTTTTGTCAGAAGTATGCAGAAACATCGAGAGCGCTCTTTTCGAGCTATTTAATGTGAGAAACTCGTTTTCTGGGGTTTTCACCACTCCGCAGTGCGTTTGATATGCAGAACCAGCGATATCTTGGTTTTCGTGGGGCTTCAAGCTGAGATATGCATTTCCTGCAATAATATTGGTGAGACTTCAGTCAGAAGTATGCAGAATCATCGAGATCGCACTTTTCTAGCTATTTAATGCGAAAAAACAAGTTTTCTGGGTCTTTGACCACTCCACAGTGCGTTTGATATGTAGAGCCGCCGATAACTTGGTTTTCATGGGGTTTCCAGCTGAAATATGCATTTTCTGCGATAATCTTGGTGTTTCATCTATACGAAGTATGCAGAATCATCGAGAACGCTCGTTTCGAGCTACTTAATGCGAGAAACACGTTATCTGGTTTTTTCACCACTCCACAGTGCGTTTGATATGCAGAACCAGCGATATCTTGGCTTTCGTGGGGTTTCAAGCTGAGATATGCATTTTCTGCGATAATCTTGTTGAGACTTCTGTCCGAAGTATGCAGAATCATCGAGATCGCTCGTTTCGAGCTATCTAATGCGAGAAACACGTTATCTAGTGTTTTCACAACTCCACAGTGCGTTGGATATGCAGAACCGGAGATATTTTGGTATTCGTCGGGTTTCAAGCTGAGATATGCATTTTCTACGATAAGCTTGGTGAGACTTCTGTCCGAAGTATGCTGAAACATCGAGATCGCTCTTTTCGACCTAGTTAATGCGAGAAAAAACTTATCCGGTGTTTTCACCACTCCACAGTGCGTTTGATATGCAGAACCAGCGATATCTTGGTATTCGTCGGGTTTCAAGCTGAGATATGCATTTTCTACGATAAGCTTGGTGTGACTTCTGTCCGAAGTATGCTGAAACATCGAGATCGCTCTTTTCGACCTAGTTAATGCGAGAAAAAACTTATCCGGTGTTTTCACCACTCCACAGTGCGTTTGATATGCAGAACCGGAGATAATTTGGTTTTCGTGAGGTTTCAAGCTGAGATATGCATTTTCAACGATAATCTTGGTGAGACTTCTGTCAGAAGTATGCAGAATCTTAGAGATCGCTCTTTTCGAGCTATTTAATGCGAGAAACACGTTGTCTGGTTGTTTTCACGACACCACAGTGCGTTGGATATGCAGAACCGGAGATATCTTGGTTTTCGTGGGGTTTCAAGCTGCGATATGCATTTCCTGCGATAATCTTGGTGAGACTTCTGTCCGAAGTATGCTGAATCATCGGGATCGCACTTTTCGAGCTATTTAATGCGAGAAACACGTTCTCTGGTTGTTTTCACCACTCCACAGTGCGTTTGATGTGCAGAACAGGCGATATCTTGATTTTCGTGGTGTTTCCAGCTGAGATATGCATTTTCTGCGATAATCTTGTTGAGACTTCTGGCCGAAGGATGCAGAATCATCGAGATCGCTCGTTTCGAGCTAGTTAGTGCGAGAAACACGTTATCCGGTGTTTTCACCACTCCACAGTGCGTTTGATATGCAGAACAGTACATATCTTGGTTTTCGTGGGGTTTCAAGCTGAGATATGCATTTTCTGCGATAATCTTGTTGAGACTTCTGTCCGAAGTATGCAGAAATGTCAAGAGCGCTCTTTTCGAGCTATTTAATGCTAGAAACACGTTTTGTGGGGTTTTCACCACTCCACAGTTCGTTGGATATGCAGAACAGTAGATATCTTGGTTTTCGTGGGGTTTCAAGCTGAGATATGCATTTCCTGCGATAATCTTGGTGAGACTTCTGTCCGAAGTATGCTGAATCATCTAGATCGCTCTTTTCGAGCTATCTAATGCGAGAAACACGTTATCTGGTGTTTTCACCACTCCGCAGTGCGTTTGATATGCAGAACCAGCGATATCTTGGTTTTCGTGGGGTTTCAAGCTGAGATATGCATTTTTTACGATAATCTTGGCGAGACTTCTGTCCGAAGTATGCAGAATCATCGAGATCGCTCTATTCGAGTTATTTAATGCGAGAAACACGTTTTCTGGTGTATTCGCCACTCCACAGTACGTTTGACATGCAGAACCGGCGATATCATGGTTTCGGTCGGGTTTCATACTGAGATATGCATTTTCTACGATAATCTTGGTGAGACTTCTGTCACAAGTATGCAGAATCTTCGAGAACGCTCTTTTCGAGCTACTTAATGCGAGAAACACGTTTTCGGGTGTTTTCACCACTCCACAGTACGTTTGATGTGCAGAACCGGAGATAACTTGGTTTTCGTGAGGTTTCAAGCTGAGATATGCATTTTCAACGATAATCTTGGTGAGACTTCTGTCAGAAGTATGCAGAATCTTAGAGATCGCTCTTTTCGAGCTATTTAATGCGAGAAACACGTTGTCTGGTTGTTTTCACCCCTCCACAGTGCGTTTGATATGCAGAACCGGCAACATCTTGATTTTTGTGAGGTTTCGTGCTGAGATATGCATTTTCTGCGATAATATTGGTGAGACTTCAGTCAGAAGTATGCAGAATCATCTAGATCGCTCTTTTCGAGCTATTTAATGCGAAAAAACAAGTTTTCTGGTGTTTTGACCACTCCACAGTGCGTTTGATATGTAGAGCCGCCGATAACTTGGTTTTCATGGGGTTTCCAGCTGAAATATGCATTTTCTGCGATAATCTTGGTGTTTCATCTATACGAAGTATGCAGAATCATCGAGAACGCTCGTTTCGAGCTACTTAATGCGAGAAACACGGTATCTGGTGTTTTCTCCACTCCACAGTGCGTTTGATATGCAGAACCAGCGATATCTTGGCTTTCTTGGGGTTTCAAGCTGAGATATGCATTTTCTGCGACAATATTGGTGAGACTTCAGTCACAAGTATGCAGAATCATCTAGATCGCTCTTTTCGAGCTATTTAATGCGAAAAAACACGTTTTCTGGTGTATCCACCACTCCACAGTACGTTTGACATGCAGAACCGGAGATATCTTGGTTTCGGTCGGGTTTCAAGCTGAGATATGCATTTTCTACGATAACCCTGGCGAGACTTCTGTCAGAAGTATGCAGAATCTTGGAGAACGCTCTTTTCGAGCTACTTAATGCGCGAAACACGTTTTCTGGTGTTTTCACCACTCCACGGTACGTTTGATGTGCAGAACCGGAGATAACTCTGTTTTCGCCGGGTTTCAAGCTGAGATATGCATTTTCTACGATAATCTTGGTGAGACTGCTGTCCGAAGTATGCAGAAACATCGAGAGCGCTCTTTTCGAGCTATTTAATGCGAGAAACTCGTTTTCTGGGGTTTTCACCACTCCACAGTTCGTTGGATATGCAGAACCGGAGATATCTTGGTTTTCGTGGGGTTTCAAGCTGAGATATGCATTTCCTGCGATAATCTTGGTGAGACTTCTGTCCGAAGTATGGTGAATCATCTAGATCGCTCGTTTCGAGCTATTTAATGCGAAAAAACAAGTTTTCTGGTGTTTTCAACATTCCACAGTGCGTTTGATATACAGAACCTGCGATATCTTGATTTTCGGGGTGTTTCCAGCTGAGATATGCATTTTCTGCGATAAGCTTGGTGAGTCTTCTGCCAGAAGTATGCAGAATCATCTAGATCGCTCTTTTCGAGCTATTTAATGCGAGAAACACGTTTTCTGGTGTTTTCACCACTCCACAGTACGATTGACATGCAGAACCGGAGATATCTTGGTTTCGGCCGGGTTTCAAGCTGAGATATGCATTTTCTACGATAATCTTGGTGAAACATCTGTCCGAAGTATGCAGAACCATCGAGAGCGCTCTTTTCGAGCTATTTAATGCGAGAAACTCGTTTTCTGAGGTTTTCACCACTCCACAGTTCGTTGGATATGCAGAACCGGAGATATCTTGATTTTCGTGGTGTTTCCAGCTGAGATATGCATTTTCTGCGATAATCTTGGTGGGTCTTTTGTCAAAAGTATGCAGAAACATCGAGAGCGCTCTTTTCGAGCTATTTAATGTGAGAAACTCGTTTTCTGGGGTTTTCACCACTCCACAGTTCGTTGGATATGCAGAACCGGAGATATTTTGGTTTTCGTCGGGTTTCAAGCCGAGATATGCATTTTCTAATATAAGCTTGGTGAAACATCTGTCCGTAGTATGCAGAAACGTCGAGAGCGCTCTTTTCGAGCTATTTAATGCTAGATACACGTTTTCTGGGGTTTTCACCACTCCACAGTTCGTTGGATATGCAGAACCGGAGATATCTTGGTTTTCGTGGGGTTTCAAGCTGCGATATGCATTTCCTGCGATAATCTTGGTGAGACTTCTGTCCGAAGTATGCAGAATCATCTAGATCGCTCTTTTCGAGCTATTTAATGTGAGAAACTCGTTTTCTGGGGTTTTCACCACTCCACAGTTCGTTGGATATGCAGAACCGGAGATATCTTGGTTTTCGTGGGGTTTCAAGCTGAGATATGCATTTCCTGCGATAATCTTGGTGAGACTTCTGTAAGAAGTGTGCAGAATCTTCGAGAACGCTCTTTTCGAGCTGCTTAATGCGCGAAACACGTTTTCTGGTGTTTTCACCACTCCACGGTACGTTTGATGTGCAGAACAGGCGATATCTTGATTTTCGTGGTGTTTCCAGCTGAGATATGCATTTTCTGCGATAATCTTGGTGGGTCTTTTGTCAAAAGTATGCAGAAACATCGAGAGCGCTCTTTTCGAGCTATTTAATGTGAGAAACTCGTTTTCTGGGGTTTTCACCACTCCACAGTTCGTTGGATATGCAGAACCGGAGATATTTTGGTTTTCGTCGGGTTTCAAGCCGAGATATGCATTTTCTAATATAAGCTTGGTGAAACATCTGTCCGAAGTATGCAGAAACGTCGAGAGCGCTCTTTTCGAGCTATTTAATGCTAGATACACGTTTTCTGGGGTTTTCACCACTCCACAGTGCGTTTGATATACAGAACCTGCGATATCTTGATTTTCGGGGTGTTTCCAGCTGAGATATGCATTTTCTGCGATAAGCTTGGTGAGTCTTCTGCCAGAAGTATGCAGAATCATCTAGATCGCTCTTTTCGAGCTATTTAATGTGAGAAACTCGTTTTCTGGGGTTTTCACCACTCCACAGTTCGTTGGATATGCAGAACCGGAGATATCTTGGTTTTCGTGGGGTTTCAAGCTGAGATATGCATTTCCTGCGATAATCTTGGTGAGACTTCTGTAAGAAGTGTGCAGAATCTTCGAGAACGCTCTTTTCGAGCTGCTTAATGCGCGAAACACGTTTTCTGGTGTTTTCACCACTCCACGGTACGTTTGATGTGCAGAACAGGCGATATCTTGATTTTCGTGGTGTTTCCAGCTGAGATATGCATTTTCTGCGATAATCTTGGTGGGTCTTTTGTCAGAAGTATGCAGAAACATCGAGAGCGCTCTTTTCGAGCTATTTAATGTGAGAAACTCGTTTTCTGGGGTTTTCACCACTCCACAGTTCGTTGGATATGCAGAACCGGAGATATTTTGGTTTTCGTCGGGTTTCAAGCCGAGATATGCATTTTCTACGATAAGCTTGGTGAAACATCTGTCCGAAGTATGCAGAAACATCGAGAGCGCTCTTTTCGAGCTATTTAATGCGAGATACACGTTTTCTGGGGTTTTCACCACTCCACAGTTCGTTGGATATGCAGAACCGGAGATATCTTGGTTTTCGTGGGGTTTCAAGCTGCGATATGCATTTCCTGCGATAATCTTGGTGAGACTTCTGTCCGAAGTATGCTGAATCATCGGGATCGCACTTTTCGAGCTATTTAATGCGAGAAACACGTTCTCTGGTTGTTTTCACCACTCCACAGTGCGTTTGATGTGCAGAACCAGCGATATCTTGGCTTTCGTGGGGTTTCAAGCTGAGATATGCATTTTCTGCGATAATCTTGTTGAGACTTCTGTCCGAAGTATGCAGAATCATCGAGATCGCTCGTTTCGAGCTATCTAATGCAAGAAACACGTTATCTAGTGTTTTCACAACTCCACAGTGCGTTGGATATGCAGAACCGGAGATATTTTGGTATTCGTCGGGTTTCAAGCTGAGATATGCATTTTCTACGATAAGCTTGGTGAGACTTCTGTCCGAAGAATGCTGAAACATCGAGATCGCTCTTTTCGACCTAGTTAATGCGAGAAAAAACTTATCCGGTGTTTTCACCACTCCACAGTGCGTTTGATATGCAGAACCAGCGATATCTTGGTTTTGTTGGGGTTTCAAGCTGAGATATGCATTTTTTACGATAATCTTCGTGAGACTTCTGTCCGAAGTATGCTTAATCATCGAGATCGCTCGTTTCGAGCTATTTAATGCGAGATACACGTTATCTGGTGTTTTCACCACTCCAGAGTGCTTTGGATATGCAGAACCGTAGATATCTTGGTTTTCGTGGGGTTTCAAGCTGGGATATGCATTTTTTACGATAATCTTGGTTAGACTTCTGTCCGAAGTATGCTTAATCATCGAGATAGCTCGTTTCGAGCTATTTAATGCGAGAAACACGTTATCTGGTGTTTTCACCACTCCACAGTGCGTTGGATATGCAGAACCGGAGATATCTTGGTTTCGGTCGGGTTTCAAGCTGAGATATGCATTTTCTACGATAATCCTGGTGAGACTTCTGTCAGAAGTATGCAGAATATTCGAGATCGCTCTTTTCGAGCTAGTTAATGCGAGAAAAACCTTATCCGGTGTTTTCACCACTCCACAGTGCGTTTGATATGCAGAACAGGAGATATCTTGGTTTTCGTGGGGATTCAAGCTGAGATATGTATTTTCTGTGATAATCTTGGTGAGACTTCTGTCCGAAGTATGCTGAATCATCGAGATCGCTCTTTTCGAGCTAGCTAGTGCGAGAAACACGTTATCTGGGGGTTTCACCACTCCACAGTTCGTTTGATATGCAGAACCGGCGATATCTTGGTTTTCGTGGGGTTTCATGCTGAGATATGCATTTTCTGCGATAATCTTGGTGAGACTTCTGTCCGAAGTAGGCTGAAACATCGAGATCGCTCTTTTCGAGCTAGTTAATGGGAGAAAAAACTTATCCGCTGTTTTCACCACTCCACAGTGCGTTTGATATCCAGAACCAGCGATATCTTGGCTTTCGTGGGGTTTTTCAGCTGAGATATGCATTTTTTACGGTAATCTTGGTGAGACTTCTGTCCGAAGTATGAAGAATCATCGAGATCGCTCTACTCGAGCTATTTAATGCGAGAAACACGTTTTCTGGGGTTTTCACCACTCCACAGTGCGTTTGATATGCAGAACACAGCGATATCTTGGTTTTCGTGGGGTTTCAAGCTGAGATATGCATTTTTTACGATAATTTTGGTGAGACTTCTGTCCGAAGTATCCAGAATCATCGAGATCGCTCGTTTCGAGCTACTTAATGCGAGAAACACGTTATCTGGTGTTTCACCACTCCACAGTGTGTTTGATATGCAGAACCGGCGATATCTTGGTTTTCGTGGGGATTCAAGCTGAGATATGTATTTTCTGTGATAATCTTGGTGAGACTTCTGTCCGAAGTATGCTGAATCATCGAGATCGCTCTTTTCGAGCTAGCTAGTGCGAGAAACACGTTATCTGGGGGTTTCACCACTCCACAGTTCGTTGGATATGCAGAACAGTAGATATCTTGGTTTTCGTGGGGTTTCAAGCAGAGATATGCATTTTCTGCGATAATCTTGGTGAGACTTCTGTTAGAAGTATGCAGAATCATCGAGATCGCTCTTTTCGTGCTAGTTAGTGCGAGAAACACGTTATCTTGTGTTTTCACCACTCCACAGTGCGTTTGATATGCAGAACAGTAGATATCTTGGCTTTCGGGGGGTTTCAAGCTGAGATATGCATTTTCTGCGATAATATTGATGAGACTTCAGTCCGAAGTATGCAGAATCATCTAGATCGCTCTTTTCGAGCTACTTAATGCACGAAACACGCTTTCAGGTGTTTTCACCACTCCACAGTACGTTTGACATGCAGAACCGCAGATATCTTGGTTTCGGTCGGGTTTCAAGCTGAGATATGCTTTTCCTGCGATATTCTTGGTGAGACTTCTGTCCGAAGTATGCTGAATCATTGGGATAGCCCTTTTCGAGCAATTTAATGCGAGAAACACGTTCTCTGGTTGTTTTCACCACTCCACAGTGCGTTTGATTTGCAGAACAGGCGATATCTTGAGTTTTGTGGTGTTTCCAGCAGAGATATGCATTTTCTGCGATAATCTTGGTGGGTCTTTTGTCAGAAGGATGCAGAATCATCTAGATCGCTCTTTTCGAGCTACTTAATGCACGAAACACGTTTTCTGTTGTTTTCACCACTCCACGGTACGTTTGACATGCAGAACCGGAGATATCTTTGTTTCGGTCGGGTTTCAAGCAGAGATATGCATTCCCTACGATAATCTTAGTGAAACATCTGTCAGAAGGATGCAGAAACATCAACAGCGCTCTTTTCGAGCTATTTGATGCGAGAAACTCAATTTCTGGGGTTTTCACCACTCCACAGTTCGTTGGATATGCAGAACCGGAGATATTTTGGTTTTCGTCGGGTTTCAAGCTGAGATATGCATTTTCTACGATAAGCTTGGTGAAACATCTGTCCGAAGTATGCAGAAACGTCGAGAGCGCTCTTTTCGAGCTATTTAATGCGAGAAACTCGTTTTCTGGGGTTTTCACCACTCCGCAGTGCGTTTGATATGCAGAACCAGCGATATCTTGGTTTTCGTGGGGCTTCAAGCTGAGATATGCATTTCCTGCAATAATATTGGTGAGACTTCAGTCAGAAGTATGCTGAAACATCGAGATCGCTCTTTTCGACCTAGTTAATGCGAGAAAAAACTTATCCGGTGTTTTCACCACTCCACAGTGCGTTTGATATGCAGAACCAGCGATATCTTGGTTTTGGTGGGGTTTCAAGCTGAGATATGCATTTTTTACGATAATCTTCGTGAGACTTCTGTCCGAAGTATGCTTAATCATCGAGATCGCTCGTTTCGAGCTATTTAATGCGAGATACACGTTATCTGGTGTTTTCACCACTCCACAGTGCGTTTGATATACAGAACCAGCGATATCTTGGCTTTCGTGGGGTTTCAAGCTGAGATATGCATTTTCTGCGATAATCTTGTTGAGACTTCTGTCCGAAGTATGCAGAATCATCGAGATCGCTCGTTTCGAGCTATCTAATGCGAGAAACACGTTATCTAGTGTTTTCACAACTCCACAGTGCGTTGGATATGCAGAACCGGAGATATTTTGGTATTC
Source organism: Anthophora plumipes (assembly GCA_951804975.1). Lineage (NCBI taxonomy): Eukaryota > Metazoa > Arthropoda > Insecta > Hymenoptera > Apidae > Anthophora > Anthophora plumipes. The sequence continues at coordinate 230,947 of CATORF010000903.1, read as the reverse complement.
GTCGGGTTTCAAGCTGAGATATGCATTTTCTACGATAAGCTTGGTGAGACTTCTGTCCGAAGTATGCTGAAACATCGAGATCGCTCTTTTCGACCTAGTTAATGCGAGAAAAAACTTATCCGGTGTTTTCACCACTCCACAGTGCGTTTGATATGCAGAACCAGCGATATCTTGGTTTTGGTGGGGTTTCAAGCTGAGATATGCATTTTTTACGATAATCTTCGTGAGACTTCTGTCCGAAGTATGCTTAATCATCGAGATCGCTCGTTTCGAGCTATTTAATGCGAGATACACGTTATCTGGTGTTTTCACCACTCCAGAGTGCTTTGGATATGCAGAACCGTAGATATCTTGGTTTTCGTGGTGTTTCAAGCTGGGATATGCATTTTTTACGATAATCTTGGTTAGACTTCTGTCCGAAGTATGCTTAATCATCGAGATCGCTCGTTTCGAGCTATTTAATGCGAGAAACACGTTATCTGGTGTTTTCACCACTCCACAGTGCGTTGGATATGCAGAACCGGAGATATCTTGGTTTCGGTCGGGTTTCAAGCTGAGATATGCATTTTCTACGATAATCCTGGTGAGACTTCTGTCAGAAGTATGCAGAATATTCGAGATCGCTCTTTTCGAGCTAGTTAATGCGAGAAAAACCTTATCCGGTGTTTTCACCACTCCACAGTGCGTTTGATATGCAGAACAGGAGATATCTTGGTTTTCGTGGGGATTCAAGCTGAGATATGTATTTTCTGTGATAATCTTGGTGAGACTTCTGTCCGAAGTATGCTGAATCATCGAGATCGCTCTTTTCGAGCTAGCTAGTGCGAGAAACACGTTATCTGGGGGTTTCACCACTCCACAGTTCGTTGGATATGCAGAACAGTAGATATCTTGGTTTTCGTGGGGTTTCAAGCAGAGATATGCATTTTCTGCGATAATGTTGGTGAGACTTCTGTTAGAAGTATGCAGAATCATCGAGATCGCTCTTTTCGAGCTAGTTAGTGCGAGAAACACGTTATCTGGTGTTTTCACCACTCCACAGTGCGTTTGATATGCAGAACAGTAGATATCTTGGTTTTCGTGGGGTTTCAAGCTGAGATATGCATTTTCTGCGATAATCTTGTTGAGACTTCTGTCCGAAGTAGGCTGAAACATCGAGATCGCTCTTTTCGAGCTAGTTAATGCGAGAAAAAACTTATCCGCTGTTTTCACCACTGCACATTGCGTTTGATATGCAGAACCAGCGATATCTTGGCTTTCGTGGTGTTTCAAGCTGAGATATGCATTTTCTGCGATAATCTTGTTGAGACTTCTGTCCGAAGTATGCTTAATCATCGAGATCGCTCGTTTCGAGCTATTTAATGCGAGAAACACGTTATCTGGTGTTTTCACCACTCCACAGTGCGTTGGATATGCAGAACCGGAGATATCTTGGTTTCGGTCGGGTTTCAAGCTGAGATATGCATTTTCTACGATAATCCTGGTGAGACTTCTGTCAGAAGTATGCAGAATATTCGAGATCGCTCTTTTCGAGCTAGTTAATGCGAGAAAAACCTTATCCGGTGTTTTCACCACTCCACAGTGCGTTTGATATGCAGAACAGGAGATATCTTGGTTTTCGTGGGGATTCAAGCTGAGATATGTATTTTCTGTGATAATCTTGGTGAGACTTCTGTCCGAAGTATGCTGAATCATCGAGATCGCTCTTTTCGAGCTAGCTAGTGCGAGAAACACGTTATCTGGGGGTTTCACCACTCCACAGTTCGTTGGATATGCAGAACAGTAGATATCTTGGTTTTCGTGGGGTTTCAAGCAGAGATATGCATTTTCTGCGATAATGTTGGTGAGACTTCTGTTAGAAGTATGCAGAATCATCGAGATCGCTCTTTTCGAGCTAGTTAGTGCGAGAAACACGTTATCTGGTGTTTTCACCACTCCACAGTGCGTTTGATATGCAGAACAGTAGATATCTTGGTTTTCGTGGGGTTTCAAGCTGAGATATGCATTTTCTGCGATAATCTTGTTGAGACTTCTGTCCGAAGTAGGCTGAAACATCGAGATCGCTCTTTTCGAGCTAGTTAATGCGAGAAAAAACTTATCCGCTGTTTTCACCACTGCACATTGCGTTTGATATGCAGAACCAGCGATATCTTGGCTTTCGTGGGGTTTCAAGCTGAGATATGCATTTTCTACGATAATCTTGGTGAGACTTCTGTCAGAAGTATGCAGAATCATCGTGATCGGCCTTTTCGAGCTATTTAACGCGAGAAACACGTTCCCTGGTTGTTTTCACCACTCCACAGTGCGTTTGATTTGCAGAACCGGCGATATCTTGGTTTTCGTGGGGTTTCATGCTGAGATATGCATTTTCTGCGATAATCTTGGTGAGACTTCTGTCCGAAGTAGGCTGAAACATCGAGATCGCTCTTTTCGAGCTAGTTAATGGGAGAAAAAACTTATCCGCTGTTTTCACCACTCCACAGTGCGTTTGATATCCAGAACCAGCGATATCTTGGCTTTCGTGGGGTTTTTCAGCTGAGATAAGCATTTTTTACGGTAATCTTGGTGAGACTTCTGTCCGAAGTATGAAGAATCATCGAGATCGCTCTACTCGAGCTATTTAATGCGAGAAACACGTTTTCTGGGGTTTTCACCACTCCACAGTGCGTTTGATATGCAGAACACAGCGATATCTTGGTTTTCGTGGGGTTTCAAGCTGAGATATGCATTTTTTACGATAATTTTGGTGAGACTTCTGTCCGAAGTATCCAGAATCATCGAGATCGCTCGTTTCGAGCTACTTAATGCGAGAAACACGTTATCTGGTGTTTCACCACTCCACAGTGCGTTTGATATGCAGAACCGGCGATATCTTGGTTTTCGTGGGGATTCAAGCTGAGATATGTATTTTCTGTGATAATCTTGGTGAGACTTCTGTCCGAAGTATGCTGAATCATCGAGATCGCTCTTTTCGAGCTAGCTAGTGCGAGAAAAAACTTATCCGGTGTTTTCACCACTCCACAGTGCGTTTGATATGCAGAACCAGCGATATCTTGGTTTTGGTGGGGTTTCAAGCTGAGATATGCATTTTTTACGATAATCTTCGTGAGACTTCTGTCCAAAGTATGCTTAATCATCGAGATCGCTCGTTTCGAGCTATTTAATGCGAGATACACGTTATCTGGTGTTTTCACCACTCCAGAGTGCCTTGGATATGCAGAACCGTAGATATCTTGGTTTTCGTGGGGTTTCAAGCTGGGATATGCATTTTTTACGATAATCTTGGTTAGACTTCTGTCCGAAGTATGCTTAATCATCGAGATCGCTCGTTTCGAGCTATTTAATGCGAGAAACACGTTATCTGGTGTTTTCACCACTCCACAGTGCGTTGGATATGCAGAACCGGAGATATCTTGGTTTTCGTGGGGTTTCATGCTGAGATATGCATTTTCTGCGATAATCTTGGTGAGACTTCTGTCCGAAGTAGGCTGAAACATCGAGATCGCTCTTTTCGAGCTAGTTAATGGGAGAAAAAACTTATCCGCTGTTTTCACCACTCCACAGTGCGTTTGATATCCAGAACCAGCGATATCTTGGCTTTCGTGGGGTTTTTCAGCTGAGATAAGCATTTTTTACGGTAATCTTGGTGAGACTTCTGTCCGAAGTATGAAGAATCATCGAGATCGCTCTACTCGAGCTATTTAATGCGAGAAACACGTTTTCTGGGGTTTTCACCACTCCACAGTGCGTTTGATATGCAGAACACAGCGATATCTTGGTTTTCGTGGGGTTTCAAGCTGAGATATGCATTTTTTACGATAATTTTGGTGAGACTTCTGTCCGAAGTATCCAGAATCATCGAGATCGCTCGTTTCGAGCTACTTAATGCGAGAAACACGTTATCTGGTGTTTCACCACTCCACAGTGCGTTTGATATGCAGAACCGGCGATATCTTGGTTTTCGTGGGGATTCAAGCTGAGATATGTATTTTCTGTGATAATCTTGGTGAGACTTCTGTCCGAAGTATGCTGAATCATCGAGATCGCTCTTTTCGAGCTAGCTAGTGCGAGAAAAAACTTATCCGGTGTTTTCACCACTCCACAGTGCGTTTGATATGCAGAACCAGCGATATCTTGGTTTTGGTGGGGTTTCAAGCTGAGATATGCATTTTTTACGATAATCTTCGTGAGACTTCTGTCCAAAGTATGCTTAATCATCGAGATCGCTCGTTTCGAGCTATTTAATGCGAGATACACGTTATCTGGTGTTTTCACCACTCCAGAGTGCCTTGGATATGCAGAACCGTAGATATCTTGGTTTTCGTGGGGTTTCAAGCTGGGATATGCATTTTTTACGATAATCTTGGTTAGACTTCTGTCCGAAGTATGCTTAATCATCGAGATCGCTCGTTTCGAGCTATTTAATGCGAGAAACACGTTATCTGGTGTTTTCACCACTCCACAGTGCGTTGGATATGCAGAACCGGAGATATCTTGGTTTCGGTCGGGTTTCAAGCTGAGATATGCATTTTCTACGATAATCCTGGTGAGACTTCTGTCAGAAGTATGCAGAATATTCGAGATCGCTCTTTTCGAGCTAGTTAATGCGAGAAAAACCTTATCCGGTGTTTTCACCACTCCACAGTGCGTTTGATATGCAGAACAGGAGATATCTTGGTTTTCGTGGGGATTCAAGCTGAGATATGTATTTTCTGTGATAATCTTGGTGAGACTTCTGTCCGAAGTATGCTGAATCATCGAGATCGCTCTTTTCGAGCTAGCTAGTGCGACAAACACGTTATCTGGGGGTTTCACCACTCCACAGTTCGTTGGATATGCAGAACAGTAGATATCTTGGTTTTCGTGGGGTTTCAAGCAGAGATATGCATTTTCTGCGATAATCTTGGTGAGACTTCTGTTAGAAGTATGCAGTATCATCGAGATCGCTCTTTTCGAGCTAGTTAGTGCGAGAAACACGTTATCTGGTGTTTTCACCACTCCACAGTGCGTTTGATATGCAGAACAGTAGATATCTTGGTTTTCGTGGGGTTTCAAGCTGAGATATGCATTTTCTGCGATAATCTTGTTGAGACTTCTGTCCGAAGTAGGCTGAAACATCGAGATCGCTCTTTTCGAGCTAGTTAATGCGAGAAAAAACTTATCCGCTGTTTTCACCACTGCACAGTGCGTTTGATATGCAGAACCAGCGATATCTTGGCTTTCGTGGGGTTTCAAGTTGAGATATGCATTTTCTACGATAATCTTGGTGAGACTTCTCTCAGAAGTATGCAGAATCATCGTGATCGGCCTTTTCGAGCTATTTAACGCGAGAAACACGTTCTCTGGTTGTTTTCACCACTCCACAGTGCGTTTGATATGCAGAACCGGCGATATCTTGGTTTTCGTGGGGTTTCATGCTGAGATATGCATTTTCTGCGATAATCTTGGTGAGACTTCTGTCCGAAGTAGGCTGAAACATCGAGATCGCTCTTTTCGAGCTAGTTAATGGGAGAAAAAACTTATCCGCTGTTTTCACCACTCCACAGTGCGTTTGATATCCAGAACCAGCGATATCTTGGCTTTCGTGGGGTTTTTCAGCTGAGATATGCATTTTTTACGGTAATCTTGATGAGACTTCTGTCCGAAGTATGAAGAATCATCGAGATCGCTCTACTCGAGCTATTTAATGCGAGAAACACGTTTTCTGGGGTTTTCACCACTCCACAGTGCGTTTGATATGCAGAACACAGCGATATCTTGGTTTTCGTGGGGTTTCAAGCTGAGATATGCATTTTTTACGATAATTTTGGTGAGACTTCTGTCCGAAGTATCCAGAATCATCGAGATCGCTCGTTTCGAGCTACTTAATGCGAGAAACACGTTATCTGGTGTTTCACCACTCCACAGTGCGTTTGATATGCAGAACCGGCGATATCTTGGTTTTCGTGGGGATTCAAGCTGAGATATGTATTTTCTGTGATAATCTTGGTGAGACTTCTGTCCGAAGTATGCTGAATCGTCGAGATCGCTCTTTTCGAGCTAGCAAGTGCGAGAAACACGTTATCTGGGGGTTTCACCACTCCACAGTTCGTTGGATATGCAGAACAGTGGATATCTTGGTTTTCGTGGGGTTTCAAGCAGAGATATGCATTTTCTGCGATAATCTTGGTGAGACTTCTGTTAGAAGTATGCAGAATCATCGAGATCGCTCTTTTCGTGCTAGTTAGTGCGAGAAACACGTTATCTTGTGTTTTCACCACTCCACAGTGCGTTTGATATGCAGAACAGTAGATATCTTGGTTTTCGGGGGGTTTCAAGCTGAGATATGCATTTTCTGCGATAATATTGATGAGACTTCAGTCAGAAGTATGCAGAATCATCTAGATCGCTCTTTTCGAGCTACTTAATGCACGAAACACGTTTTCTGGTGTTTTCACCACTCCACAGTACGTTTGACATGCAGAACCGGCGATATCTTGGTTTCGGTCGGGTTTCAAGCTGAGATATGCATTTTCTACGATAAGCTTGGTGAAACATCTGTCCGAAGTATGCAGAAACGTCGTGAGCGCTCTTTTCGAGCTATTTAATCCGAGAAACAGGTTTTCTGGGGTTTTCACCACTCCACAGTTCCTTGGATATGCAGAACAGTAGATATCTTGGTTTTCGTGAGGTTTCAAGCAGAGATATGCATTTTCTGCGATAATCTTGGTGAGACTTCGGTCAGAAGTATGCAGAATCATCTAGATCGCTCTTTTCGAGCTACTTAATGCACGAAACACGCTTTCAGGTGTTTTCACCACTCCACAGTACGTTTAACATGCAGAACCGCAGATATCTTGGTTTCGGTCGGGTTTCAAACTGAGATATGCTTTTCCTGCGATATTCTTTGTGAGACTTCTGTCCGAAGTATGCTGAATCATTGGGATAGCCCTTTTCGAGCAATTTAATGCGAGAAACACGTTCTCTGGTTGTTTTCACCACTCCACAGTGCGTTTGATGTGCAGAACAGGCGATATCTTGAGTTTTGTGGTGTTTCCAGCAGAGATATGCATTTTCTGCGATAATCTTGGTTGGTCTTTTGTCAGAAGGATGCAGAATCATCTAGATCGCTCTTTTCGAGCTACTTAATGCACGAAACACGTTTTCTGTTGTTTTCACCACTCCACGGTACGTTTGACATGCAAAACTGGAGATATCTTGGTTTCGGTCGGGTTTCAAGCAGAGATATGCATTCTCTACGATAATCTTAGTGAAACATCTGTCAGAAGTATGCAGAAACATCAACAGCGCTCTTTTCGAGCTATTTGATGCGAGAAACTCAATTTCTGGGGTTTTCACCACTCCACAGTTCGTTGGATATGCAGAACCGGAGATATTTTGGTTTTCGTCGGGTTTCAAGCTGAGATATGCATTTTCTACGATAATCTTGGTGAGACTTCTGTCAGAAGTATGCAGGATCTTCGAGAACGCTCTTTTCGAGCTACTTAATGCGCGAAACACGTTTTCTGGTGTTTTCACCACTCCACGGTACGTTTGATGTGCAGAACCGGAGATAACTCGGTTTCGGTCGGGTTTCAAGCTGAGATATGCATTCTCTACGATAATCTTAGTGAAACATGTGTCCGAAGTATGCAGAAACAGCAAGAGCGCTCTTTTCGAGCTATTTAATGCGAGAAACTCGTTTTCTGGGGTTTTCACCACTCCACAGTTCGTTGGATATGCAGAACCGGAGATATCTATGTTTTCGTGGGGTTTCAAGCTGAGATATGCACTTCCTGCGATAATCTTGGTGAGACTCCTGTTCGAAGTTTGCTGAATCATCGGGATCGCTCTTTTCGAGCTATTTAATGCGTGAAACACGTTCTCTGGTTGTTTTCACCACTCCACAGTGCGTTTGATATGCAGAACCGGCAACATCTTGATTTTCATGAGGTTTCGAGCTGAGATATGCATTTTCTGCGATAATATTGGTGAGACTTCAGTCAGAAGTATGCAGAATCATCTAGATCGCTCTTTTCGAGCTACTTAATGCACGAAACACGTTTTCTGGTGTTTTCACCACTCCACAGTACGTTAGACATGCAGAACCGGAGATATCTTGGTTTCGGTCGGGTTTCAAGCTGAGATATGCATTTCCTGCGATAATCTTGGTGAGACTTCTGTCCGAAGTATGCTGAAGCATCGGGATCGCTCTTTTCGAGCTATTTAATGCGAGAAACACGTTCTCTGGTTGTTTTCACCACTCCACAGTGCGTATGATGTGCAGAACAGGCGATATCTTGATTTTCGTGGAGTTTCCAGCTGAGATATGCATTTTCTGCGCTAATCTTGGTGGGTCTTTTGTCAGAAATATGCAGAATCATCTAGATCGCTCTTTTCGAGCTACTTAATGCACGAAACACGTTTTCTGGTGTTTTCACCACTCCACAGTACCTTTGACATGCAGAACCGGAGATATCTTGGTTTCGGTCGGGTTTCAAGCTGAGATATGCATTTTCTACGATAACCCTGGTGAGACTTCTGTCAGAAGTATGCAGAATCTTCGAGAACGCTCTTTTCGAGCTACTTAATGCGCGAAACACGTTTTCTGGTGTTTTCACCACTCCACGGTACGTTTGATGTGCAGAACCGGAGATAACTCGGTTTCGGTCGGGTTTCAAGCTGAGATATGCATTTTCTACGATAATCTTGGTGAGACTTCTGTCAGAAGTATGCAGGATCTTCGAGAACGCTCTTTTCGAGCTACTTAATGCGAGAAACACGTTTTCTGGTGTTTTCACCACTCCACAGTGCGTTTAATATGCAGAACCGGCGACATCTTGGTTTTCGTGGGGTTTCAAGCTGAGATATGCATTTTCTGCGCTAATCTTGGTGGGTCTTTTGTCAGAAGTATGCAGAATCATCGAGATCGCTCTATTCAAGCTATTTAATGCGAGAAAAACGTTCTCTGGTTGTTTTCACCACTCCACAGTGCGTTTGATATGCAGAGCCGCCGATAACTTGGTTTTCGTGGGGTTTCCAGCTGAAATATGCATTTTCTGCGATAATCTTGGTGGGTCTTTTATCAGAAGTATGCAGAATCATCTAGATCGCGCTTTTCGAAATAGTTAATGCGAGAAACACGTTTTCTGGTGTTTTCACCACCCCACAGTGCGTTTGATATGCAGAACAGGCGACATCGTGGTTTTCATCGGGTTTCAAGCAGAGATATGCATTTTCTGCGATAATATTGGTGAGACTTCTGTCCGAAGTATGCAGAATTATCGATATCGCTCTTTTCGAGCTATTTAATGCGAGAAACACGTTATCTGGTGTTTTGACCACTCCACAGTGCGTTTGATATGTAGAGCCGCCGATAACTTGGTTTTCGTGGGGTTTCCAGCTGAAATATGCATTTTCTGCGATACTCTCGGTGTTTCATCTATGAGAAGTATGCAGAATCATCGAGAACGCTCATTTCGAGCTAGTTAACGCGAAAAACACGTTTTCTGGTGTTTTAACCACTCCACAGTGCGTCTGTTATGTAGAACCGGCGATATCTTGGTTTTCGTAGGGTTTCCAGCTGAGATATGCATTTTCTGCGATAATTTGGTGAGTCTTCTGTCAGAAGTATGCAGAATCATCTAGATCGCTCTTTTCGAGCTATTTAATGCGAGAAACACGTTTTCTGGTGTTTTCACCACTCCACAGTACGTTTGATGTGCAGAACCGGTGATATCTTGGTTTTCGTGAGGTTACAAGCTGAGATATGCACCTTCTGCGATAATCGTGGTGAGTCTTCTGTCAGAAGTATGCAGAATCATCTAGATCGCTCTTTTCGAGCTATTTAATGCGAGTAACAGGTTTTCTGGTGTTTTCACCACTCCACAGTACGTTTGATGTGCAGAACCGGCGTCATCTTGATTTTCGTGAGGTTTCAAGCTGAGATATGCATTTTCTGCGATAATATTGGTGAGACTTCAGTCAGAAGTATGCAGAATCACCTAGATCGCGGGTTTCGAGCTATTTAATGCGAGCAACACGTTATCTGGTTGTTTTCACCACTCCACAGTTCGTTGGATATGCAGAACCGGAGATATGTTGGTTTTCGTCGGGTTTCAAGCTGAGATATGCATTTTCTACGATAATCTTGGTGAGACTTCTGTCAGAAGTATGCAGGATCTTCGAGAACGCTCTTTTCGAGCTACTTAATGCGCGAAACACGTTTTCTGGTGTTTTCACCACTCCACGGTACGTTTGATGTGCAGAACCGGAGATAACTCGGTTTCGGTCGGGTTTCAAGCTGAGATATGCATTCTCTACGATAATCTTAGTGAAACATGTGTCCGAAGTATGCAGAAACAGCAAGAGCGCTCTTTTCGAGCTATTTAATGCGAGAAACTCGTTTTCTGGGGTTTTCACCACTCCACAGTTCGTTGGATATGCAGAACCGGAGATATCTATGTTTTCGTGGGGTTTCAAGCTGAGATATGCACTTCCTGCGATAATCTTGGTGAGACTCCTGTTCGAAGTTTGCTGAATCATCGGGATCGCTCTTTTCGAGCTATTTAATGCGTGAAACACGTTCTCTGGTTGTTTTCACCACTCCACAGTGCGTTTGATATGCAGAACCGGCAACATCTTGATTTTCATGAGGTTTCGAGCTGAGATATGCATGTTCTGCGATAATATTGGTGAGACTTCAGTCAGAAGTATGCAGAATCATCTAGATCGCTCTTTTCGAGCTACTTAATGCACGAAACACGTTTTCTGGTGTTTTCACCACTCCACAGTACATTAGACATGCAGAACCGGAGATATCTTGGTTTCGGTCGGGTTTCAAGCTGAGATATGCATTTCCTGCGATAATCTTGGTGAGACTTCTGTCCGAAGTATGCTGAAGCATCGGGATCGCTCTTTTCGAGCTATTTAATGCGAGAAACACGTTCTCTGGTTGTTTTCACCACTCCACAGTGCGTTTGATGTGCAGAACAGGCGATATCTTGATTTTCGTGGAGTTTCCAGCTGAGATATGCATTTTCTGCGCTAATCTTGGTGGGTCTTTTGTCAGAAGTATGCAGAATCATCTAGATCGCTCTTTTCGAGCTACTTAATGCACGAAACACGTTTTCTGGTGTTTTCACCACTCCACAGTACCTTTGACATGCAGAACCGGAGATATCTTGGTTTCGGTCGGGTTTCAAGCTGAGATATGCATTTTCTACGATAACCCTGGTGAGACTTCTGTCAGAAGTATGCAGAATCTTCGAGAACGCTCTTTTCGAGCTACTTAATGCGCGAAACACGTTTTCTGGTGTTTTCACCACTCCACGGTACGTTTGATGTGCAGAACCGGAGATAACTCGGTTTCGGTCGGGTTTCAAGCTGAGATATGCATTTTCTACGATAATCTTGGTGAGACTTCTGTCAGAAGTATGCAGGATCTTCGAGAACGCTCTTTTCGAGCTACTTAATGCGAGAAACACGTTTTCTGGTGTTTTCACCACTCCACAGTGCGTTTAATATGCAGAACCGGCGACATCTTGGTTTTCGTGGGGTTTCAAGCTGAGATATGCATTTTCTGCGATAATCTTGGTGAGTCTTCTGTCAGAAGTATGCAGAATCATCTAGATCGCTCTTTTCGAGCTATTTAATGCGAGAAACACGTTTTCTGGTGTTTTCACCACTCCACAGTACGTTTGATGTGCAGAACCGGCGTCATCTTGATTTTCGTGAGGTTTCAAGCTGAGATATGCATTTTCTGCGATAATATTGGTGAGACTTCAGTCAGAAGTATGCAGAATCACCTAGATCGCGGGTTTCGAGCTATTTAATGCGAGCAACACGTTATCTGGTTGTTTTCACCACTCCACAGTGCGTTTGATATGCAGAACCGGCGTCATCTTGATTTTCGTGAGGTTTCAAGCTGAGATATGCATTTTCTGCGATAATATTGGTGAGACTTCTGTCCGAAGTATGCAGAATTATAGATATCACTCTTTTCGAGCTATTTAATGCGAGATACACGTTATCTGGTGTTTTGACCACTCCACAGTGCGTTTGATATGTAGAGCCGCCGATAACTTGGTTTTCGTGGGGTTTCCAGCTGAAATATGCATTTTCTGCGATAATCTTGGTGCTTCATCTATGAGAAGTATGCAGAATCATCGAGAACGCTCATTTCGAGCTAGTTAACGCGAAAAACTCGTTTTCTGGTGTTTTAACCACTCCACAGTGCGTCTGTTATGTAGAACCGGCGATATCTTGGTTTTCGTAGGGTTTCCAGCTGAGATATGCATTTTCTGCGATAATTTGGTGAGTCTTCTGTCAGAAGTATGCAGAATCATCTAGATCGCTCATTTCGAGCTATTTAATGCGAGAAACACGTTTTCTGGTGTTTTCACCACTCCACAGTACGTTTGATGTGCAGAACCGGTGATATCTTGGTTTTCGTGAGGTTACAAGCTGAGATATGCACCTTCTGCGATAATCGTGGTGAGTCTTCTGTCAGAAGTATGCAGAATCATCTAGATCGCTCTTTTCGAGCTATTTAATGCGAGTAACACGTTATCTGGTTGTTTTCACCACTCCACAGTGCGTTTGATATGCAGAACCGGCGTCATCTTGATTTTCGTGAGGTTTCAAGCTGAGATATGCATTTTCTGCGATAATATTGGTGAGACTTCTGTCCGAAGTATGCAGAATTATAGATATCGCTCTTTTCGAGCTACTTAATGCACGAAACACGTTTTCTGGTGTTTTCACCACTCCACAGTACCTTTGACATGCAGAACCGGAGATATCTTGGTTTCGGTCGGGTTTCAAGCTGAGATATGCATTTTCTACGATAACCCTGGTGAGACTTCTGTCAGAAGTATGCAGAATCTTCGAGAAAGCTCTTTTCGAGCTACTTAATGCGCGAAACACGTTTTCTGGTGTTTTCACCACTCCACGGTACGTTTGATGTGCAGAACCGGAGATAACTCGTTTCGGTCGGGTTTCAAGCTGAGATATGCATTTTCTACGATAATCTTGGTGAGACTTCTGTCAGAAGTATGCAGGATCTTCGAGAACGCTCTTTTCGAGCTACTTAATGCGAGAAACACGTTTTCTGGTGTTTTCACCACTCCACAGTGCGTTTAATATGCAGAACCGGCGACATCTTGGTTTTCGTGGGGTTCCAAGCTGAGATATGCATTTTCTGCGATAATCTTGGTGAGTCTTCTGTCAGAAGTATGCAGAATCATCTAGATCGCTCTTTTCGAGCTATTTAATGCGAGAAACACGTTTTCTGGTGTTTTCACCACTCCACAGTACGTTTGATGTGCAGAACCGGCGTCATCTTGATTTTCGTGAGGTTTCAAGCTGAGATATGCATTTTCTGCGATAATATTGGTGAGACTTCAGTCAGAAGTATGCAGAATCACCTAGATCGCGGGTTTCGAGCTATTTAATGCGAGCAACACGTTATCTGGTTGTTTTCACCACTCCACAGTGCGTTTGATATGCAGAACCGGCGTCATCTTGATTTTCGTGAGGTTTCAAGCTGAGATATGCATTTTCTGCGATAATATTGGTGAGACTTCTGTCCGAAGTATGCAGAATTATAGATATCGCTCTTTTCGAGCTATTTAATGCGAGATACACGTTATCTGGTGTTTTGACCACTCCACAGTGCGTTTGATATGTAGAGCCGCCGATAACTTGGTTTTCGTGGGGTTTCCAGCTGAAATATGCATTTTCTGCGATAATCTTGGTGCTTCATCTATGAGAAGTATGCAGAATCATCGAGAACGCTCATTTCGAGCTAGTTAACGCGAAAAACTCGTTTTCTGGTGTTTTAACCACTCCACAGTGCGTCTGTTATGTAGAACCGGCGATATCTTGGTTTTCGTAGGGTTTCCAGCTGAGATATGCATTTTCTGCGATAATTTGGTGAGTCTTCTGTCAGAAGTATGCAGAATCATCTAGATCGCTCATTTCGAGCTATTTAATGCGAGAAACACGTTTTCTGGTGTTTTCACCACTCCACAGTACGTTTGATGTGCAGAACCGGCGTCATCTTGATTTTCGTGAGGTTTCAAGCTGAGATATGCATTTTCTGCGATAATATTGGTGAGACTTCAGTCAGAAGTATGCAGAATCACCTAGATCGCGGGTTTCGAGCTATTTAATGCGAGCAACACGTTATCTGGTTGTTTTCACCACTCCACAGTGCGTTTGATATGCATAACCGGCGTCATCTTGATTTTCGTGAGGTTTCAAGCTGAGATATGCATTTTCTGCGATAATATTGGTGAGACTTCTGTCCGAAGTATGCAGAATTATCGATATCGCTCTTTTCGAGCTATTTAATGCGAGATACACGTTATCTGGTGTTTTGACCACTCCACAGTGCGTTTGATATGTAGAGCCGCCGATAACTTGGTTTTCGTGGGGTTTCCAGCTGAAATATGCATTTTCTGCGATAATCTTGGTGCTTCATCTATGAGAAGTATGCAGAATCATCGAGAACGCTCATTTCGAGCTAGTTAACGCGAAAAACTCGTTTTCTGGTGTTTTAACCACTCCACAGTGCGTCTGTTATGTAGAACCGGCGATATCTTGGTTTTCGTAGGGTTTCCAGCTGAGATATGCATTTTCTGCGATAATTTGGTGAGTCTTCTGTCAGAAGTATGCAGAATCATCTAGATCGCTCATTTCGAGCTATTTAATGCGAGAAACACGTTTTCTGGTGTTTTCACCACTCCACAGTACGTTTGATGTGCAGAACCGGCGTCATCTTGATTTTCGTGAGGTTTCAAGCTGAGATATGCATTTTCTGCGATAATATTGGTGAGACTTCAGTCAGAAGTATGCAGAATCACCTAGATCGCGGGTTTCGAGCTATTTAATGCGAGCAACACGTTATCTGGTTGTTTTCACCACTCCACAGTGCGTTTGATATGCAGAACCGGCGTCATCTTGATTTTCGTGAGGTTTCAAGCTGAGATATGCATTTTCTGCGATAATATTGGTGAGACTTCTGTCCGAAGTATGCAGAATTATAGATATCGCTCTTTTCGAGCTATTTAATGCGAGATACACGTTATCTGGTGTTTTGACCACTCCACAGTGCGTTTGATATGTAGAGCCGCCGATAACTTGGTTTTCGTGGGGTTTCCAGCTGAAATATGCATTTTCTGCGATAATCTTGGTGCTTCATCTATGAGAAGTATGCAGAATCATCGAGAACGCTCATTTCGAGCTAGTTAACGCGAAAAACTCGTTTTCTGGTGTTTTAACCACTCCACAGTGCGTCTGTTATGTAGAACCGGCGATATCTTGGTTTTCGTAGGGTTTCCAGCTGAGATATGCACCTTCTGCGATAATCGTGGTGAGTCTTCTGTCAGAAGTATGCAGAATCATCTAGATCGCTCTTTTCGAGCTATTTAATGCGAGTAACAGGTTTTCTGGTGTTTTCACCACCCCACAGTGCGTTTGATATGCAGAACCGTCGACATCTTGGTTTTCGTCGGGTTTCAAGCTGAGATATGCATTTTCTGCGATAATATTGGTGAGACTTCAGTCAGAAGTATGCAGAATCATAGATATCGCTCTTTTCGAGCTATTTAATGCGAGAAACACGTTATCTGGTGTTTTGACCACTCCACAGTGCGTTTGATATGTAGAGCCGCCGATAACTTGGTTTTCGTGGGGTTTCCAGCTGAAATATGCATTTTCTGCGATAATCTTGGTGTTTCATCTATGAGAAGTATGCAGAATCATCGAGAACGCCCTTTTCGAGCTATTTAATGCGAGAAACACGTTGTCTGGTGTTTTCACCACTCCACAGTGCGTATGATATGCAGAACCGGCGGTATCTTGGTTTTCGTGGGTTTTCCAGCTGAGATATGCATTTTCTGCGATAATCTTGGTGAGACTTCTTTCCGAAGTATGCTGAAACATCGAGATCGCTCTTTTCGAGCTAGTTAATGCGAGAAAAATCTTATCCGGTGTTTCCACCACTCCACAGTGCGTTTGATATGCAGAACCAGCGATATCTTGGCTTTCGTGGGGTTTCAAGCTGAGATATGCGTTTTGTACGATATTCTTGTTGAGACTTCTGTCCGAAGTATGCAGAATTATAGATATCGCTCTTTTCGAGCTATTTAATGCGAGAAACACGTTATCTGGTGTATTGAACACTCCACAGTGCGTTTGATATGTAGAGCCGCCGATAACTTGGTTTTCGTGGGGTTTCCAGCTGAAATATGCATTTTCTGCGATAATCTTGGTGTTTCATCTATGAGAAGTATGCACAATCATCGAGAACGCTCTTTTCGAGATAGTTAATGCGAGAAACACGTTTTCTGGTGTTTTCAACATTCCACAGTGCGTCTGATATGCAGAACCGACGATATCTTGGTTTTGGTCGGGTTTCAAGCTGAGATATGCATTTTCTGCGATAATATTGGTGAGACTTCAGTCAGAAGTATGCAGAATCACCTAGATCGCTCGTTTCGAGCTATTTAAAGCGAGAAACACGTTATCTGGTTGTTTTCACCACTCCACAGTGCGTTTGATATGCAGAACCGGCGTCATCTTGATTTTCGTGAGGTTTCAAGCTGAGATATGCATTTTCTGCGATAATATTGGTGAGACTTCTGTCCGAAGTATGCAGAATTATAGATATCGCTCTTTTCGAGCTATTTAATGCGAGAAACACGTTATCTGGTGTATTGAACACTCCACAGTGCGTTTGATATGTAGAGCCGCCGATAACTTGGTTTTCGTGGGGTTTCCAGCTGAAATATGCATTTTCTGCGATAATCCTGGTGAGTCTTCTGTCAGAAGTATGCATAATCATCGATATCGCTCTTTTCGAGTTATTTAATGCGAGAAACACGTTATCTGGTGTTTTGACCACTCCACAGTGCGTTTGATATGTAGAGCCGCCGATAACTTGGTTTTCGTGGGGTTTCCAGCTGAAATATGCATTTTCTGCGATAATCTTGGTGAGTCTTCTGTCAGAAGTATGCATAATCATCGATATCGCTCTTTTCGAGTTATGTAATGCGAGAAACACGTTATCTGGTGTTTTGACCATTCCACAGTGCGTTTGATATGTAGAGCCGCCGATAACTTGGTTTTCGTGGGGTTTCCAGCTGAAATATGCATTTTCTGCGATAATCTTGGTGTTTCATCTATGAGAAGTATGCAGAATCATCGAGAACGCTCTTTTCGAGCTAGTTAATGCGAGAAACACGTTTTCTGGTGTTTTCACCACTCCACAGTGCGTCTGTTATGGAGAACCGGCGATATCTTGGTTTTCGTAGGGTTTCCAGCTGAGATATGCATTTTCTGCGATACTCTTGGTGAGACTTCAGTCAGAAGTATGCAGAATAATCTAGATCGTTCTTTTCGAGCTATTTAATGCGAGAAACACGTTATCTGGTGTATTGACCACTCCACACTGCGTTTGATATGCAGAACCGGCGTCATCTTGATTTTCGTGAGGTTTCAAGCTGAGATATGCATTTTCTGCGATAATCTTGTTGAGACTTCTGTCCGAAGTATGCAGAATCATCGAGATCGCTCGTTTCGAGCTAGTTAGTGCGAGAAACACGTTATCTGGTGTTTTCAACACTCCACAGTGCGTTTGATATGCAGAACAGTACATATCTTGGTTTTCGTGGGGTTTCAAGCTGAGATATGCATTTTCTGCGATACTCTTGGTGAGACTTCAGTCAGAAGTATGCAGAATAATCTAGATCGTTCGTTTCGAGCTATTTAATGCGAGAAACACGTTATCTGGTGTATTGACCACTCCACACTGCGTTTGATATGCAGAACCGGCAATATCTTGATTTTCGTGGTGTTTCCAGCTGAGATATGCATTTTCTGCGATAATCTTGGTGAGTCTTCTGTCAGAAGTATGCAGAATCATCTAGATCGCTCTTTTCGAGCTATTTAATGCGAGAAACACGTTTTCTGGTGTATTCACCACTCCAGTGAACGTTTGACATGCAGAACCGGAGATATCTTGGTTTCGGTCGAGTTTCAAGCTGAGATATGCATTTTCTACGATAGTATTGGTGAGACCTCTGTCAGAAGTATGCAGAATCATCGAGATCGCTAGTTTAGAGCTACTTAATGCGAGAAACACGTTATCTGGTGTTTTCACCACTCCACAGTGCGTTGGATATGCAGAACCGGAGATATTTTGGTTTTCGTCGGGTTTCAAGCTGAGATATGCATTTTCTACGATAAGCTTGGCGAAACATCTGTCCAAAGTATGCAGAAACATCGAGAGCGCTCTTTTCGAGCTATTTAATGCGAGAAACACGTTCTCTGGTTGTTTTCACCACTCCACAGTGCGTTTGATGTGCAGAACAGGCGATATCTTGATTTTCGTGGAGTTTCCAGCTGAGATATGCATTTTCTGCGCTAATCTTGGTGGGTCTTTTGTCAGAAGTATGCAGAATCATCTAGATCGCTCTTTTCGAGCTATTTAATGCGAGTAACAGGTTTTCTGGTGTTTTCACCACTCCACAGTACGTTTGATGTGCAGAACCGGCGTCATCTTGATTTTCGTGAGGTTTCAAGCTGAGATATGCATTTTCTGCGATAATATTGGTGAGACTTCAGTCAGAAGTATGCAGAATCACCTAGATCGCGGGTTTCGAGCTATTTAATGCGAGCAACACGTTATCTGGTTGTTTTCACCACTCCACAGTTCGTTGGATATGCAGAACCGGAGATATTTTGGTTTTCGTCGGGTTTCAAGCTGAGATATGCATTTTCTACGATAATCTTGGTGAGACTTCTGTCAGAAGTATGCAGGATCTTCGAGAACGCTCTTTTCGAGCTACTTAATGCGCGAAACACGTTTACTGGTGTTTTCACCACTCCACGGTACGTTTGATGTGCAGAACCGGAGATAACTCGGTTTCGGTCGGGTTTCAAGCTGAGATATGCATTCTCTACGATAATCTTAGTGAAACATGTGTCCGAAGTATGCAGAAACAGCAAGAGCGCTCTTTTCGAGCTATTTAATGCGAGAAACTCGTTTTCTGGGGTTTTCACCACTCCACAGTTCGTTGGATATGCAGAACCGGAGATATCTATGTTTTCGTGGGGTTTCAAGCTGAGATATGCACTTCCTGCGATAATCTTGGTGAGACTCCTGTTCGAAGTTTGCTGAATCATCGGGATCGCTCTTTTCGAGCTATTTAATGCGTGAAACACGTTCTCTGGTTGTTTTCACCACTCCACAGTGCGTTTGATATGCAGAACCGGCAACATCTTGATTTTCATGAGGTTTCGAGCTGAGATATGCATTTTCTGCGATAATATTGGTGAGACTTCAGTCAGAAGTATGCAGAATCATCTAGATCGCTCTTTTCGAGCTACTTAATGCACGAAACACGTTTTCTGGTGTTTTCACCACTCCACAGTACGTTAGACATGCAGAACCGTAGATATCTTGGTTTCGGTCGGGTTTCAAGCTGAGATATGCATTTCCTGCGATAATCTTGGTGAGACTTCTGTCCGAAGTATGCTGAAGCATCGGGATCGCTCTTTTCGAGCTATTTAATGCGAGAAACACGTTCTCTGGTTGTTTTCACCACTCCACAGTGCGTTTGATGTGCAGAACAGGCGATATCTTGATTTTCGTGGAGTTTCCAGCTGAGATATGCATTTTCTGCGCTAATCTTGGTGGGTCTTTTGTCAGAAGTATGCAGAATCATCTAGATCGCTCTTTTCGAGCTACTTAATGCACGAAACACGTTTTCTGGTGTTTTCACCACTCCACAGTACCTTTGACATGCAGAACCGGAGATATCTTGGTTTCGGTCGGGTTTCAAGCTGAGATATGCATTTTCTACGATAACCCTGGTGAGACTTCTGTCAGAAGTATGCAGAATCTTCGAGAACGCTCTTTTCGAGCTACTTAATGCGCGAAACACGTTTTCTGGTGTTTTCACCACTCCACGGTACGTTTGATGTGCAGAACCGGCGACATCTTGGTTTTCGTGGGGTTTCAAGCTGAGATATGCATTTTCTGCGATAATCTTGGTGAGACTTCTGTACGAAGTATGCTGAAACATCGAGATCGCTCTTTTCGAGCTAGATAATGCGAGAAAAACCATATCCGGTGTTTTCACCACTCCACAGTGCGTTTGATATGCAGAACCAGCGATATCTTGGCTTTCGTGGGGTTTCAAGCTGAGATATGCATTTTTTACGATAATCTTGGTGAAACATCAGTCCGAAGTATGCAGAATCAACGAGATCGCTCTATTCAAGCTATTTAATGCGAGAAAAACGTTCTCTGGTTGTTTTCACCACTCCACAGTGCGTTTGATATGCAGAGCCGCCGATAACTTGGTTTTCGTGGGGTTTCCAGCTGAAATATGCATTTTCTGCGATAATCTTGGTGGGTCTTTTATCAGAAGTATGCAGAATCATCTAGATCGCGCTTTTCGAAATAGTTAATGCGAGAAACACGTTTTCTGGTGTTTTCACCACCCCACAGTGCGTTTGATATGCAGAACAGGCGACATCGTGGTTTTCATCGGGTTTCAAGCAGAGATATGCATTTTCTGCGATAATATTGGTGAGACTTCTGTCCGAAGTATGCAGAATTATCGATATCGCTCTTTTCGAGCTATTTAATGCGAGAAACACGTTATCTGGTGTTTTGACCACTCCACAGTGCGTTTGATATGTAGAGCCGCCGATAACTTGGTTTTCGTGGGGTTTCCAGCTGAAATATGCATTTTCTGCGATACTCTCGGTGTTTCATCTATGAGAAGTATGCAGAATCATCGAGAACGCTCATTTCGAGCTAGTTAACGCGAAAAACACGTTTTCTGGTGTTTTAACCACTCCACAGTGCGTCTGTTATGTAGAACCGGCGATATCTTGGTTTTCGTAGGGTTTCCAGCTGAGATATGCATTTTCTGCGATAATTTGGTGAGTCTTCTGTCAGAAGTATGCAGAATCATCTAGATCGCTCTTTTCGAGCTATTTAATGCGAGAAACACGTTTTCTGGTGTTTTCACCACTCCACAGTACGTTTGATGTGCAGAACCGGCGTCATCTTGATTTTCGTGAGGTTTCAAGCTGAGATATGCATTTTCTGCGATAATATTGGTGAGACTTCAGTCAGAAGTATGCAGAATCACCTAGATCGCGGGTTTCGAGCTATTTAATGCGAGCAACACGTTATCTGGTTGTTTTCACCACTCCACAGTGCGTTTGATATGCAGAACCGGCGTCATCTTGATTTTCGTGAGGTTTCAAGCTGAGATATGCATTTTCTGCGATAATATTGGTGAGACTTCTGTCCGAAGTATGCAGAATTATAGATATCGCTCTTTTCGAGCTATTTAATGCGAGATACACGTTATCTGGTGTTTTGACCACTCCACAGTGCGTTTGATATGTAGAGCCGCCGATAACTTGGTTTTCGTGGGGTTTCCAGCTGAAATATGCATTTTCTGCGATAATCTTGGTGCTTCATCTATGAGAAGTATGCAGAATCATCGAGAACGCTCATTTCGAGCTAGTTAACGCGAAAAACTCGTTTTCTGGTGTTTTAACCACTCCACAGTGCGTCTGTTATGTAGAACCGGCGATATCTTGGTTTTCGTAGGGTTTCCAGCTGAGATATGCATTTTCTGCGATAATTTGGTGAGTCTTCTGTCAGAAGTATGCAGAATCATCTAGATCGCTCATTTCGAGCTATTTAATGCGAGAAACACGTTTTCTGGTGTTTTCACCACTCCACAGTACGTTTGATGTGCAGAACCGGTGATATCTTGGTTTTCGTGAGGTTACAAGCTGAGATATGCACCTTCTGCGATAATCGTGGTGAGTCTTCTGTCAGAAGTATGCAGAATCATCTAGATCGCTCTTTTCGAGCTATTTAATGCGAGTAACAGGTTTTCTGGTGTTTTCACCACTCCACAGTACGTTTGATGTGCAGAACCGGCGTCATCTTGATTTTCGTGAGGTTTCAAGCTGAGATATGCATTTTCTGCGATAATATTGGTGAGACTTCAGTCAGAAGTATGCAGAATCACCTAGATCGCGGGTTTCGAGCTATTTAATGCGAGCAACACGTTATCTGGTTGTTTTCACCACTCCACAGTGCGTTTGATATGCAGAACCGGCGTCATCTTGATTTTCGTGAGGTTTCAAGCTGAGATATGAATTTTCTGCGATAATATTGGTGAGACTTCTGTCCGAAGTATGCAGAATTATAGATATCGCTCTTTTCTAGCTATTTAATGCGAGATACACGTTATCTGGTGTTTTGACCACTCCACAGTGCGTTTGATATGTAGAGCCGCCGATAACTTGGTTTTCGTGGGGTTTCCAGCTGAAACCTGCATTTTCTGCGATAATCTTGGTGCTTCATCTATGAGAAGTATGCAGAATCATCGAGAACGCTCATTTCGAGCTAGTTAACGCGAAAAACACGTTTTCTGGTGTTTTAACCACTCCACAGTGCGTCTGTTATGTAGAACCGGCGATATCTTGGTTTTCGTAGGGTTTCCAGCTGAGATATGCATTTTCTGCGATAATTTGGTGAGTCTTCTGTCAGAAGTATGCAGAATCATCTAGATCGCTCTTTTCGAGCTATTTAATGCGAGTAACAGGTTTTCTGGTGTTTTCACCACCCCACAGTGCGTTTGATATGCAGAACCGTCGACATCTTGGTTTTCGTCGGGTTTCTAGCTGAGATATGCATTTTCTGCGATAATATTGGTGAGACTTCAGTCAGAAGTATGCAGAATCATAGATATCGCTCTTTTCGAGCTATTTAATGCGAGAAACACGTTATCTGGTGTTTTGACCACTCCACAGTGCGTTTGATATGTAGAGCCGCCGATAACTTGGTTTTCGTGGGGTTTCCAGCTGAAATATGCATTTTCTGCGATAATCTTGGTGTTTCATCTATGAGAAGTATGCAGAATCATCGAGAACGCCCTTTTCGAGCTATTTAATGCGAGAAACACGTTGTCTGGTGTTTTCACCACTCCACAGTGCGTATGATATGCAGAACCGGCGGTATCTTGGTTTTCGTGGGGTTTCCAGCTGAGATATGCATTTTCTGCGATAATCTTGGTGAGACTTCTTTCCGAAGTATGCTGAAACATCGAGATCGCTCTTTTCGAGCTAGTTAATGCGAGAAAAATCTTATCCGGTGTTTCCACCACTCCACAGTGCGTTTGATATGCAGAACAAGCGATATCTTGGCTTTCGTGGGGTTTCAAGCTGAGATATGCGTTTTGTACGATATTCTTGTTGAGACTTCAGTCAGAAGTATGCAGAATCATAGATATCGCTCTTTTCGAGCTATTTAATGCGAGAAACACGTTATCTGGTGTTTTGACCACTCCACAGTGCGTTTGATATGTAGAGCCGCCGATAACTTGGTTTTCGTGGGGTTTCCAGCTGAAATATGCATTTTCTGCGATACTCTTGGTGTTTCATCTATGAGAAGTATGCACAATCATCGAGAACGCTCTTTTCGAGATAGTTAATGCGAGAAACACGTTTTCTGGTGTTTTCAACATTCCACAGTGCGTCTGATATGCAGAACCGACGATATCTTGGTTTTCGTCGGGTTTCAAGCTGAGATAGGCATTTTCAGCGATAATATTGGTGAGACTTCTGTCCGAAGTATGAAGAATCATCGAGATAGCTCTATTCGAGCTCTTTAATGCGAGATACACGTTATCTGGTGTATTGACCACTCCACACTGCGTTTGATATGCAGAACCGGCGTCATCTTGATTTTCGTGAGGTTTCAAGCTGAGATATGCATTTTCTGCGATAATCTTGTTGAGACTTCTGTCCGAAGTATGCAGAATCATCGAGATCGCTCGTTTCGAGCTAGTTAGTGCGAGAAACACGTTATCTGGTGTTTTCAACACTCCACAGTGCGTTTGATATGCAGAACAGTACATATCTTGGTTTTCGTGGGGTTTCAAGCTGAGATATGCATTTTCTGCGATACTCTTGGTGAGACTTCAGTCAGAAGTATGCAGAATAATCTAGATCGTTCGTTTCGAGCTATTTAATGCGAGAAACACGTTATCTGGTGTATTGACCACTCCACACTGCGTTTGATATGCAGAACCGGCAATATCTTGATTTTCGTGGTGTTTCCAGCTGAGATATGCATTTTCTGCGATAATCTTGGCGAGTCTTCTGTCAGAAGTATGCAGAATCATCTAGATCGCTCTTTTCGAGCTATTTAATGCGAGAAACACGTTTTCTGGTGTATTCACCACTCCAGTGTACGTTTGACATGCAGAACCGGAGATATCTTGGTTTCGGTCGAGTTTCAAGCTGAGATATGCATTTTCTACGATAGTATTGGTGAGACCTCTGTCAGAAGTATGCAGAATCTTCGAGAACGCTCTTTTCGAGCTACTTAATGCGCGAAACACGTTTTATGGTGTTTTCACCAGTCCAAGGTACGTTTAGTGTGCAGAACCGGAGATAACTCGGTTTTCGTCGGGTTTCAAGCTGAGATATGCATTTTCTACGATAATCTTGGTGAGACTTCTGTCAGAAGTATGCAGAATAATCTAGATCGTTTGTTTCGAGCTATTTAATGCGAGAAACACGTTGTCTGGTGTTTTCACCACTCCACAGTGCGTATGATATGCAGAACCGGCGATATCTTGGTTTTCGTGGGGTTTCAAGCTGAGATATGCATTTTCTGCTATAATCTTGGTGAGACTTCGGTCCGAAGTATGCTGAAACATCGAGATCGCTCTTTTCGAGCTAGTTAATCCGAGAAAAACCTTATCCGGTGTTTTCACCACTCCACAGTGCTTTTGACATGCAGAACCAGCGATATCTTGGCTTTCGTGGGGTTTTCTAGCTGAGATATGCATTTTTTACGATAATCTTGTTGAGCCTTCTGTCCGAAGTATGCAGAATCATCGAGATCGCTAGTTTCGAGCTACTTAATGCGAGAAACACGTTATCTGGTGTTTTCGCCACTCCACAGTGCGTTGGATATGCAGAACCGGAGATATTTTGGTTTTTACGTCGGGTTTCAAGCTGAGATATGCATTTTCTGCGAAAATATTGGTGAGACTTCAGTCAGAAGTATGCAGAATCACCTAGATCGCTCGTTTCGAGCTATTTAATGCGAGAAACACGTTATCTGGTTGTTTTCACCACTCCACAGTGCGTTTGATATGCAGAACCGGCGTCATCTTGATTTTCGTGAGGTTTCAAGCTGAGATATGCATTTTCTGCGATAATCTTTTTGAGGCTTCTGTCCGAAGTATGCAGAATCATCGAGATCGCTAGTTTAGAGCTACTTAATGCGAGAAACACGTTATCTGGTGTTTTCACCACTCCACAGTGCGTTGGATATGCAGAACCGGAGATATTTTGGTTTTCGTCGGGTTTCAAGCTGAGATATGCATTTTCTACGATAAGCTTGGCGAAACATCTGTCCAAAGTATGCAGAAACATCGAGAGCGCTCTTTTCGAGCTACTTAATGCGAGAAACACGTTTTCTGGTGTTTTCACCACTCCACAGTGCGTTGGATATGCAGAACCGGAGATATTTTGGTTTTAGTCGAGTTTCAAGCTGAGATATGCATTTTCTGCGATAATATTGGTGAGACTTCAGTCAGAAGTATGCAGAATCACCTAGATCGCGGGTTTCGAGCTATTTAATGCGAGCAACACGTTATCTGGTTGTTTTCACCACTCCACAGTGCGTTTGATATGCAGAACCGGCGTCATCTTGATTTTCGTGAGGTTTCAAGCTGAGATATGCATTTTCTGCGATAATATTGGTGAGACTTCTGTCCGAAGTATGCAGAATTATAGATATCGCTCTTTTCGAGCTATTTAATGCGAGATACACGTTATCTGGTGTTTTGACCACTCCACAGTGCGTTTGATATGTAGAGCTGCCGATAACTTGGTTTTCGTGGGGTTTCCAGCTGAAATATGCATTTTCTGCGATAATCTTGGTGCTTCATCTATGAGAAGTATGCAGAATCATCGAGAACGCTCTTTTCGAGCTAGTTAACGCGAAAAACACGTTTTCTGGTGTTTTAACCACTCCACAGTGCGTTTGATATGCAGAACCAGCGATATCTTGGCTTTCGTGGGGTTTCAAGCTGAGATATGCATTTTCTGCGATAATATTGGTGAGACTTCAGTCAGAAGTATGCAGAATCACCTAGATCGCTCGTTTCGAGCTATTTAATGCGAGAAACACGTTATCTGGTTGTTGTCACCACTCCACAGTGCGTTTGATATGCAGAACCGGCGTCATCTTGATTTTCGTGAGGTTTCATGCTGAGATATGCATTTTCTGCGATAATATTGGTGAGACTTCTGTCCGAAGTATGCAGAATTATAGATATCGCTCTTTTCGAGCTATTTAATGCGAGAAACACGTTATCTGGTGTATTGAACACTCCACAGTGCGTTTGATATGTAGAGCCGCCGATAACTTCGTTTTCGTGGGGTTTCCAGCTGAAATATGCATTTTCTGCGATAATCTTGGTGAGTCTTCTGTCAGAAGTATGCATAATCATCGATATCGCTCTTTTCGAGTTATTTAATGCGAGAAACACGTTATCTGGTGTTTTGACCACTCCACAGTGCGTTTGATATGTAGAGCCGACGATAACTTGGTTTTCGTGGGGTTTCCAGCTGAAATATGCATTTTCTGCGATAATCTTGGTGTTTCATCTATGAGAAGTATGCAGAATCATCGAGAACGCTCTTTTCGAGCTAGTTAATGCGAGAAACACGTTTTCTGGTGTTTTCACCACTCCACAGTGCGTCTGTTATGGAGAACCGGCGATATCTTGGTTTTCGTAGGGTTTCCAGCTGAGATATGCATTTTCTGCGATACTCTTGGTGAGACTTCAGTCAGAAGTATGCAGAATAATCTAGATCGTTCGTTTCGAGCTATTTAATGCGAGAAACACGTTATCTGGTGTATTGACCACTCCACACTGCGTTTGATATGCAGAACCGGCGTCATCTTGATTTTCGTGAGGTTTCAAGCTGAGATATGCATTTTCTGCGATAATCTTGTTGAGACTTCTGTCCGAAGTATGCAGAATCATCGAGATCGCTCGTTTCGAGCTAGTTAGTGCGAGAAACACGTTATCTGGTGTTTTCAACACTCCACAGTGCGTTTGATATGTAGAGCCGCCGATAACTTGGTTTTCGTGGGGTTTCCAGCTGAAACCTGCATTTTCTGCGATAATCTTGGTGCTTCATCTATGAGAAGTATGCAGAATCATCGAGAACGCTCATTTCGAGCTAGTTAACGCGAAAAACACGTTTTCTGGTGTTTTAACCACTCCACAGTGCGTCTGTTATGTAGAACCGGCGATATCTTGGTTTTCGTAGGGTTTCCAGCTGACATATGCATTTTCTGCGATAATTTGGTGAGTCTTCTGTCAGAAGTATGCAGAATCATCTAGATCGCTCTTTTCGAGCTATTTAATGCGAGAAACACGTTTTCTGGTGTTTTCACCACTCCACAGTACGTTTGATGTGCAGATCCGGTGATATCTTGGTTTTCGTGAGGTTACAAGCTGAGATATGCACCTTCTGCGATAATCGTGGTGAGTCTTCTGTCAGAAGTATGCAGAATCATCTAGATCGCTCTTTTCGAGCTATTTAATGCGAGTAACAGGTTTTCTGGTGTTTTCACCACCCCACAGTGCGTTTGATATGCAGAACCGTCGACATCTTGGTTTTCGTCGGGTTTCTAGCTGAGATATGCATTTTCTGCGATAATATTGGTGAGACTTCAGTCAGAAGTATGCAGAATCATAGATATCGCTCTTTTCGAGCTATTTAATGCGAGAAACACGTTATCTGGTGTTTTGACCACTCCACAGTGCGTTTGATATGTAGAGCCGCCGATAACTTGGTTTTCGTGGGGTTTCCAGCTGAAATATGCATTTTCTGCGATAATCTTGGTGTTTCATCTATGAGAAGTATGCAGAATCATCGAGAACGCCCTTTTCGAGCTATTTAATGCGAGAAACACGTTGTCTGGTGTTTTCACCACTCCACAGTGCGTATGATATGCAGAACCGGCGGTATCTTGGTTTTCGTGGGGTTTCCAGCTGAGATATGCATTTTCTGCGATAATCTTGGTGAGACTTCTTTCCGAAGTATGCTGAAACATCGAGATCGCTCTTTTCGAGCTAGTTAATGCGAGAAAAATCTTATCCGGTGTTTCCACCACTCCACAGTGCGTTTGATATGCAGAACCAGCGATATCTTGGCTTTCGTGGGGTTTCAAGCTGAGATATGCGTTTTGTACGATATTCTTGTTGAGACTTCAGTCAGAAGTATGCAGAATCATAGATATCGCTCTTTTCGAGCTATTTAATGCGAGAAACACGTTATCTGGTGTTTTGACCACTCCACAGTGCGTTTGATATGTAGAGCCGCCGATAACTTGGTTTTCGTGGGGTTTCCAGCTGAAATATGCATTTTCTGCGATACTCTTGGTGTTTCATCTATGAGAAGTATGCACAATCATCGAGAACGCTCTTTTCGAGATAGTTAATGCGAGAAACACGTTTTCTGGTGTTTTCAACATTCCACAGTGCGTCTGATATGCAGAACCGACGATATCTTGGTTTTCGTCGGGTTTCAAGCTGAGATAGGCATTTTCAGCGATAATATTGGTGATACTTCTGTCCGAAGTATGAAGAATCATCGAGATAGCTCTATTCGAGCTCTTTAATGCGAGATACACGTTATCTGGTGTATTGACCACTCCACACTGCGTTTGATATGCAGAACCGGCGTCATCTTGATTTTCGTGAGGTTTCAAGCTGAGATATGCATTTTCTGCGATAATCTTGTTGAGACTTCTGTCCGAAGTATGCAGAATCATCGAGATCGCTCGTTTCGAGCTAGTTAGTGCGAGAAACACGTTATCTGGTGTTTTCAACACTCCACAGTGCGTTTGATATGCAGAACAGTACATATCTTGGTTTTCGTGGGGTTTCAAGCTGAGATATGCATTTTCTGCGATACTCTTGGTGAGACTTCAGTCAGAAGTATGCAGAATAATCTAGATCGTTCGTTTCGAGCTATTTAATGCGAGAAACACGTTATCTGGTGTATTGACCACTCCACACTGCGTTTGATATGCAGAACCGGCAATATCTTGATTTTCGTGGTGTTTCCAGCTGAGATATGCATTTTCTGCGATAATCTTGGCGAGTCTTCTGTCAGAAGTATGCAGAATCATCTAGATCGCTCTTTTCGAGCTATTTAATGCGAGAAACACGTTTTCTGGTGTATTCACCACTCCAGTGTACGTTTGACATGCAGAACCGGAGATATCTTGGTTTCGGTCGAGTTTCAAGCTGAGATATGCATTTTCTACGATAGTATTGGTGAGACATCTGTCAGAAGTATGCAGAATCTTCGAGAACGCTCTTTTCGAGCTACTTAATGCGCGAAACACGTTTTCTGGTGTTTTCACCAGTCCAAGGTACGTTTAGTGTGCAGAACCGGAGATAACTCGGTTTTCGTCGGGTTTCAAGCTGAGATATGCATTTTCTACGATAATCTTGGTGAGACTTCTGTCAGAAGTATGCAGAATAATCTAGATCGTTTGTTTCGAGCTATTTAATGCGAGAAACACGTTGTCTGGTGTTTTCACCACTCCACAGTGCGTATGATATGCAGAACCGGCGATATCTTGGTTTTCGTGGGGTTTCAAGCTGAGATATGCATTTTCTGCTATAATCTTGGTGAGACTTCGGTCCGAAGTATGCTGAAACATCGAGATCGCTCTTTTCGAGCTAGTTAATCCGAGAAAAACCTTATCCGGTGTTTTCACCACTCCACAGTGCTTTTGACATGCAGAACCAGCGATATCTTGGCTTTCGTGGGGTTTTCTAGCTGAGATATGCATTTTTTACGATAATCTTGTTGAGCCTTCTGTCCGAAGTATGCAGAATCATCGAGATCGCTAGTTTCGAGCTACTTAATGCGAGAAACACGTTATCTGGTGTTTTCGCCACTCCACAGTGCGTTGGATATGCAGAACCGGAGATATTTTGGTTTTTACGTCGGGTTTCAAGCTGAGATATGCATTTTCTGCGAAAATATTGGTGAGACTTCAGTCAGAAGTATGCAGAATCACCTAGATCGCTCGTTTCGAGCTATTTAATGCGAGAAACACGTTATCTGGTTGTTTTCACCACTCCACAGTGCGTTTGATATGCAGAACCGGCGTCATCTTGATTTTCGTGAGGTTTCAAGCTGAGATATGCATTTTCTGCGATAATCTTTTTGAGGCTTCTGTCCGAAGTATGCAGAATCATCGAGATCGCTAGTTTAGAGCTACTTAATGCGAGAAACACGTTATCTGGTGTTTTCACCACTCCACAGTGCGTTGGATATGCAGAACCGGAGATATTTTGGTTTTCGTCGGGTTTCAAGCTGAGATATGCATTTTCTACGATAAGCTTGGCGAAACATCTGTCCAAAGTATGCAGAAACATCGAGAGCGCTCTTTTCGAGCTACTTAATGCGAGAAACACGTTTTCTGGTGTTTTCACCACTCCACAGTGCGTTGGATATGCAGAACCGGAGATATTTTGGTTTTAGTCGAGTTTCAAGCTGAGGTATGCATTTTCTGCGATAATATTGGTGAGACTTCAGTCAGAAGTATGCAGAATCACCTAGATCGCGGGTTTCGAGCTATTTAATGCGAGCAACACGTTATCTGGTTGTTTTCACCACTCCACAGTGCGTTTGATATGCAGAACCGGCGTCATCTTGATTTTCGTGAGGTTTCAAGCTGAGATATGCATTTTCTGCGATAATATTGGTGAGACTTCTGTCCGAAGTATGCAGAATTATAGATATCGCTCTTTTCGAGCTATTTAATGCGAGATACACGTTATCTGGTGTTTTGACCACTCCACAGTGCGTTTGATATGTAGAGCTGCCGATAACTTGGTTTTCGTGGGGTTTCCAGCTGAAATATGCATTTTCTGCGATAATCTTGGTGCTTCATCTATGAGAAGTATGCAGAATCATCGAGAACGCTCTTTTCGAGCTAGTTAACGCGAAAAACACGTTTTCTGGTGTTTTAACCACTCCACAGTGCGTTTGATATGCAGAACCAGCGATATCTTGGCTTTCGTGGGGTTTCAAGCTGAGATATGCATTTTCTGCGATAATATTGGTGAGACTTCAGTCAGAAGTATGCAGAATCACCTAGATCGCTCGTTTCGAGCTATTTAATGCGAGAAACACGTTATCTGGTTGTTGTCACCACTCCACAGTGCGTTTGATATGCAGAACCGGCGTCATCTTGATTTTCGTGAGGTTTCATGCTGAGATATGCATTTTCTGCGATAATATTGGTGAGACTTCTGTCCGAAGTATGCAGAATTATAGATATCGCTCTTTTCGAGCTATTTAATGCGAGAAACACGTTATCTGGTGTATTGAACACTCCACAGTGCGTTTGATATGTAGAGCCGCCGATAACTTCGTTTTCGTGGGGTTTCCAGCTGAAATATGCATTTTCTGCGATAATCTTGGTGAGTCTTCTGTCAGAAGTATGCATAATCATCGATATCGCTCTTTTCGAGTTATTTAATGCGAGAAACACGTTATCTGGTGTTTTGACCACTCCACAGTGCGTTTGATATGTAGAGCCGACGATAACTTGGTTTTCGTGGGGTTTCCAGCTGAAATATGCATTTTCTGCGATAATCTTGGTGTTTCATCTATGAGAAGTATGCAGAATCATCGAGAACGCTCTTTTCGAGCTAGTTAATGCGAGAAACACGTTTTCTGGTGTTTTCACCACTCCACAGTGCGTCTGTAATGGAGAACCGGCGATATCTTGGTTTTCGTAGGGTTTCCAGCTGAGATATGCATTTTCTGCGATACTCTTGGTGAGACTTCAGTCAGAAGTATGCAGAATAATCTAGATCGTTCGTTTCGATCTATTTAATGCGAGAAACACGTTATCTGGTGTATTGACCACTCCACACTGCGTTTGATATGCAGAACCGGCGTCATCTTGATTTTCGTGAGGTTTCAAGCTGAGATATGCATTTTCTGCGATAATCTTGTTGAGACTTCTGTCCGAAGTATGCAGAATCATCGAGATCGCTCGTTTCGAGCTAGTTAGTGCGAGAAACACGTTATCTGGTGTTTTCAACACTCCACAGTGCGTTTGATATGTAGAGCCGCCGATAACTTGGTTTTCGTGGGGTTTCCAGCTGAAACCTGCATTTTCTGCGATAATCTTGGTGCTTCATCTATGAGAAGTATGCAGAATCATCGAGAACGCTCATTTCGAGCTAGTTAACGCGAAAAACACGTTTTCTGGTGTTTTAACCACTCCACAGTGCGTCTGTTATGTAGAACCGGCGATATCTTGGTTTTCGTAGGGTTTCCAGCTGAGATATGCATTTTCTGCGATAATTTGGTGAGTCTTCTGTCAGAAGTATGCAGAATCATCTAGATCGCTCTTTTCGAGCTATTTAATGCGAGAAACACGTTTTCTGGTGTTTTCACCACTCCACAGTACGTTTGATGTGCAGAACCGGTGATATCTTGGTTTTCGTGAGGTTACAAGCTGAGATATGCACCTTCTGCGATAATCGTGGTGAGTCTTCTGTCAGAAGTATGCAGAATCATCTAGATCGCTCTTTTCGAGCTATTTAATGCGAGTAACAGGTTTTCTGGTGTTTTCACCACCCCACAGTGCGTTTGATATGCAGAACCGTCGACATCTTGGTTTTCGTCGGGTTTCTAGCTGAGATATGCATTTTCTGCGATAATATTGGTGAGACTTCAGTCAGAAGTATGCAGAATCATAGATATCGCTCTTTTCGAGCTATTTAATGCGAGAAACACGTTATCTGGTGTTTTGACCACTCCACAGTGCGTTTGATATGTAGAGCCGCCGATAACTTGGTTTTCGTGGGGTTTCCAGATGAAATATGCATTTTCTGCGATAATCTTGGTGTTTCATCTATGAGAAGTATGCAGAATCATCGAGAACGCCCTTTTCGAGCTATTTAATGCGAGAAACACGTTGTCTGGTGTTTTCACCACTCCACAGTGCGTATGATATGCAGAACCGGCGGTATCTTGGTTTTCGTGGGGTTTCCAGCTGAGATATGCATTTTCTGCGATAATCTTGGTGAGACTTCTTTCCGAAGTATGCTGAAACATCGAGATCGCTCTTTTCGAGCTAGTTAATGCGAGAAAAATCTTATCCGGTGTTTCCACCACTCCACAGTGCGTTTGATATGCAGAACCAGCGATATCTTGGCTTTCGTGGGGTTTCAAGCTGAGATATGCGTTTTGTACGATATTCTTGTTGAGACTTCAGTCAGAAGTATGCAGAATCATAGATATCGCTCTTTTCGAGCTATTTAATGCGAGAAACACGTTATCTGGTGTTTTGACCACTCCACAGTGCGTTTGATATGTAGAGCCGCCGATAACTTGGTTTTCGTGGGGTTTCCAGCTGAAATATGCATTTTCTGCGATACTCTTGGTGTTTCATCTATGAGAAGTATGCACAATCATCGAGAACGCTCTTTTCGAGATAGTTAATGCGAGAAACACGTTTTCTGGTGTTTTCAACATTCCACAGTGCGTCTGATATGCAGAACCGACGATATCTTGGTTTTCGTCGGGTTTCAAGCTGAGATAGGCATTTTCAGCGATAATATTGGTGAGACTTCTGTCCGAAGTATGAAGAATCATCGAGATAGCTCTATTCGAGCTCTTTAATGCGAGATACACGTTATCTGGTGTATTGACCACTCCACACTGCGTTTGATATGCAGAACCGGCGTCATCTTGATTTTCGTGAGGTTTCAAGCTGAGATATGCATTTTCTGCGATAATCTTGTTGAGACTTCTGTCCGAAGTATGCAGAATCATCGAGATCGCTCGTTTCGAGCTAGTTAGTGCGAGAAACACGTTATCTGGTGTTTTCAACACTCCACAGTGCGTTTGATATGCAGAACAGTACATATCTTGGTTTTCGTGGGGTTTCAAGCTGAGATATGCATTTTCTGCGATACTCTTGGTGAGACTTCAGTCAGAAGTATGCAGAATAATCTAGATCGTTCGTTTCGAGCTATTTAATGCGAGAAACACGTTATCTGGTGTATTGACCACTCCACACTGCGTTTGATATGCAGAACCGGCAATATCTTGATTTTCGTGGTGTTTCCAGCTGAGATATGCATTTTCTGCGATAATCTTGGCGAGTCTTCTGTCAGAAGTATGCAGAATCATCTAGATCGCTCTTTTCGAGCTATTTAATGCGAGAAACACGTTTTCTGGTGTATTCACCACTCCAGTGTACGTTTGACATGCAGAACCGGAGATATCTTGGTTTCGGTCGAGTTTCAAGCTGAGATATGCATTTTCTACGATAGTATTGGTGAGACCTCTGTCAGAAGTATGCAGAATCTTCGAGAACGCTCTTTTCGAGCTACTTAATGCGCGAAACACGTTTTCTGGTGTTTTCACCAGTCCAAGGTACGTTTAGTGTGCAGAACCGGAGATAACTCGGTTTTCGTCGGGTTTCAAGCTGAGATATGCATTTTCTACGATAATCTTGGTGAGACTTCTGTCAGAAGTATGCAGAATAATCTAGATCGTTCGTTTCGAGCTATTTAATGCGAGAAACACGTTGTCTGGTGTTTTCACCACTCCACAGTGCGTATGATATGCAGAACCGGCGATATCTTGGTTTTCGTGGGGTTTCAAGCTGAGATATGCATTTTCTGCTATAATCTTGGTGAGACTTCGGTCCGAAGTATGCTGAAACATCGAGATCGCTCTTTTCGAGCTAGTTAATCCGAGAAAAACCTTATCCGGTGTTTTCACCACTCCACAGTGCTTTTGACATGCAGAACCAGCGATATCTTGGCTTTCGTGGGGTTTTCTAGCAGAGATATGCATTTTTTACGATAATCTTGTTGAGCCTTCTGTCCGAAGTATGCAGAATCATCGAGATCGCTAGTTTCGAGCTACTTAATGCGAGAAACACGTTATCTGGTGTTTTCGCCACTCCACAGTGCGTTGGATATGCAGAACCGGAGATATTTTGGTTTTTACGTCGGGTTTCAAGCTGAGATATGCATTTTCTGCGAAAATATTGGTGAGACTTCAGTCAGAAGTATGCAGAATCACCTAGATCGCTCGTTTCGAGCTATTTAATGCGAGAAACACGTTATCTGGTTGTTTTCACCACTCCACAGT
This sequence comes from Anthophora plumipes, assembly GCA_951804975.1. Lineage (NCBI taxonomy): Eukaryota > Metazoa > Arthropoda > Insecta > Hymenoptera > Apidae > Anthophora > Anthophora plumipes. Next base: position 195,673 of record CATORF010000903.1, on the reverse strand, counting down.
GCGTTTGATATGCAGAACCGGCGTCATCTTGATTTTCGTGAGGTTTCAAGCTGAGATATGCATTTTCTGCGATAATCTTTTTGAGGCTTCTGTCCGAAGTATGCAGAATCATCGAGATCGCTAGTTTAGAGCTACTTAATGCGAGAAACACGTTATCTGGTGTTTTCACCACTCCACAGTGCGTTGGATATGCAGAACCGGAGATATTTTGGTTTTCGTCGGGTTTCAAGCTGAGATATGCATTTTCTACGATAAGCTTGGCGAAACATCTGTCCAAAGTATGCAGAAACATCGAGAGCGCTCTTTTCGAGCTACTTAATGCGAGAAACACGTTTTCTGGTGTTTTCACCACTCCACAGTGCGTTGGATATGCAGAACCGGAGATATTTTGGTTTTAGTCGAGTTTCAAGCTGAGATATGCATTTTCTGCGATAATATTGGTGAGACTTCAGTCAGAAGTATGCAGAATCACCTAGATCGCGGGTTTCGAGCTATTTAATGCGAGCAACACGTTATCTGGTTGTTTTCACCACTCCACAGTGCGTTTGATATGCAGAACCGGCGTCATCTTGATTTTCGTGTGGTTTCAAGCTGAGATATGCATTTTCTGCGATAATATTGGTGAGACTTCTGTCCGAAGTATGCAGAATTATAGATATCGCTCTTTTCGAGCTATTTAATGCGAGATACACGTTATCTGGTGTTTTGACCACTCCACAGTGCGTTTGATATGTAGAGCTGCCGATAACTTGGTTTTCGTGGGGTTTCCAGCTGAAATATGCATTTTCTGCGATAATCTTGGTGCTTCATCTATGAGAAGTATGCAGAATCATCGAGAACGCTCTTTTCGAGCTAGTTAACGCGAAAAACACGTTTTCTGGTGTTTTAACCACTCCACAGTGCGTTTGATATGCAGAACCAGCGATATCTTGGCTTTCGTGGGGTTTCAAGCTGAGATATGCATTTTCTGCGATAATATTGGTGAGACTTCAGTCAGAAGTATGCAGAATCACCTAGATCGCTCGTTTCGAGCTATTTAATGCGAGAAACACGTTATCTGGTTGTTGTCACCACTCCACAGTGCGTTTGATATGCAGAACCGGCGTCATCTTGATTTTCGTGAGGTTTCATGCTGAGATATGCATTTTCTGCGATAATATTGGTGAGACTTCTGTCCGAAGTATGCAGAATTATAGATATCGCTCTTTTCGAGCTATTTAATGCGAGAAACACGTTATCTGGTGTATTGAACACTCCACAGTGCGTTTGATATGTAGAGCCGCCGATAACTTCGTTTTCGTGGGGTTTCCAGCTGAAATATGCATTTTCTGCGATAATCTTGGTGAGTCTTCTGTCAGAAGTATGCATAATCATCGATATCGCTCTTTTCGAGTTATTTAATGCGAGAAACACGTTATCTGGTGTTTTGACCACTCCACAGTGCGTTTGATATGTAGAGCCGACGATAACTTGGTTTTCGTGGGGTTTCCAGCTGAAATATGCATTTTCTGCGATAATCTTGGTGTTTCATCTATGAGAAGTATGCAGAATCATCGAGAACGCTCTTTTCGAGCTAGTTAATGCGAGAAACACGTTTTCTGGTGTTTTCACCACTCCACAGTGCGTCTGTTATGGAGAACCGGCGATATCTTGGTTTTCGTAGGGTTTCCAGCTGAGATATGCATTTTCTGCGATACTCTTGGTGAGACTTCAGTCAGAAGTATGCAGAATAATCTAGATCGTTCGTTTCGAGCTATTTAATGCGAGAAACACGTTATCTGGTGTATTGACCACTCCACACTGCGTTTGATATGCAGAACCGGCGTCATCTTGATTTTCGTGAGGTTTCAAGCTGAGATATGCATTTTCTGCGATAATCTTGTTGAGACTTCTGTCCGAAGTATGCAGAATCATCGAGATCGCTCGTTTCGAGCTAGTTAGTGCGAGAAACACGTTATCTGGTGTTTTCAACACTCCACAGTGCGTTTGATATGCAGAACAGTACATATCTTGGTTTTCGTGGGGTTTCAAGCTGAGATATGCATTTTCTGCGATACTCTTGGTGAGACTTCAGTCAGAAGTATGCAGAATAATCTAGATCGTTCGTTTCGAGCTATTTAATGCGAGAAACACGTTATCTGGTGTATTGACCACTCCACACTGCGTTTGATATGCAGAACCGGCAATATCTTGATTTTCGTGGTGTTTCCAGCTGAGATATGCATTTTCTGCGATAATCTTGGTGATTCTTCTGTCAGAAGTATGCAGAATCATCTTGATCGCCCTTTTCGAGCTATTTAATGCGAGAAACACGTTTTCTGGTGTATTCACCACTCCAGTGTACGTTTGACATGCAGAACCGGAGATATATTGGTTTCGGTCGAGTTTCAAGCTGAGATATGCATTTTCTACGATAGTATTTGTGAGACCTCTGTCAGAAGTATGCAGAATCTTCGAGAACGCTCTTTTCGAGCTACTTAATGCGAGAAACACGTTATTTGGTGTTTTGACCACTCCACAGTGCGTTTGATATGTAGAGCCGCCGATAACTTGGTTTTCGTGGGGCTTCCAGCTGAAATATGCATTTTCTGCGATAATCTTGGTGTTTCATCTTTGAGAAGTATGCAGAATAATCGAGAACGCTCTTTTCGAGCTAGTTAATGCGAGAAACACGTTTTCTGGTGTTTTCAGCACTCCACAGTGCGTCTGATATGCAGAACCGGCGATATCTTGATTTTCGTGGTGTTACCAGCTGAGATATGCATTTTCTGCGATAATCTTGGTGGGTCTTTTGTCAGAAGTATGCAGAATCATCTTGATCGCTCTTTTCGAGCTACTTAATGCAAGAAACACGTTTTCTGGTGCTTTCACCACTCCACAGTACGTTTGACATGCAGAACCGGAGATATCTTGGTTTCGGTCGGGTTTAAGGCTGAGATATGCATTTTCTACGATAACCCTGGTGAGACTTCTGTCAGAAGTATGCAGAATCTTCGAGAACGCTCTTTTCGAGCTAGTTAGTGCGAGAAACACGTTATCTGGTGTTTTCACCACTCCACAGTGCGTTTGATATGCAGAACAGTACATATCTTGGTTTTCGTGGGGTTTCAAGCTGAGATATGCATTTTCTGCGATAATCTTGTTGAGACTTCTGTCCGAAGTATGCAGAATCATCGAGATCGCTCGTTTCGAGCTATTTAATGCGAGTAACAGGTTTTCTGGTGTTTTCACCACCCCACAGTGCGTTTGATATGCAGAACCGTCGACATCTTGGTTTTCGTCGGGTTTCTAGCTGAGATATGCATTTTCTGCGATAATATTGGTGAGACTTCAGTCAGAAGTATGCAGAATCATAGATATCGCTCTTTTCGAGCTATTTAATGCGAGAAACACGTTATCTGGTGTTTTGACCACTCCACAGTGCGTTTGATATGTAGAGCCGCCGATAACTTGGTTTTCGTGGGGTTTCCAGATGAAATATGCATTTTCTGCGATAATCTTGGTGTTTCATCTATGAGAAGTATGCAGAATCATCGAGAACGCCCTTTTCGAGCTATTTAATGCGAGAAACACGTTGTCTGGTGTTTTCACCACTCCACAGTGCGTATGATATGCAGAACCGGCGGTATCTTGGTTTTCGTGGGGTTTCCAGCTGAGATATGCATTTTCTGCGATAATCTTGGTGAGACTTCTTTCCGAAGTATGCTGAAACATCGAGATCGCTCTTTTCGAGCTAGTTAATGCGAGAAAAATCTTATCCGGTGTTTCCACCACTCCACAGTGCGTTTGATATGCAGAACCAGCGATATCTTGGCTTTCGTGGGGTTTCAAGCTGAGATATGCGTTTTGTACGATATTCTTGTTGAGACTTCAGTCAGAAGTATGCAGAATCATAGATATCGCTCTTTTCGAGCTATTTAATGCGAGAAACACGTTATCTGGTGTTTTGACCACTCCACAGTGCGTTTGATATGTAGAGCCGCCGATAACTTGGTTTTCGTGGGGTTTCCAGCTGAAATATGCATTTTCTGCGATACTCTTGGTGTTTCATCTATGAGAAGTATGCACAATCATCGAGAACGCTCTTTTCGAGATAGTTAATGCGAGAAACACGTTTTCTGGTGTTTTCAACATTCCACAGTGCGTCTGATATGCAGAACCGACGATATCTTGGTTTTCGTCGGGTTTCAAGCTGAGATAGGCATTTTCAGCGATAATATTGGTGAGACTTCTGTCCGAAGTATGAAGAATCATCGAGATAGCTCTATTCGAGCTCTTTAATGCGAGATACACGTTATCTGGTGTATTGACCACTCCACACTGCGTTTGATATGCAGAACCGGCGTCATCTTGATTTTCGTGAGGTTTCAAGCTGAGATATGCATTTTCTGCGATAATCTTGTTGAGACTTCTGTCCGAAGTATGCAGAATCATCGAGATCGCTCGTTTCGAGCTAGTTAGTGCGAGAAACACGTTATCTGGTGTTTTCAACACTCCACAGTGCGTTTGATATGCAGAACAGTACATATCTTGGTTTTCGTGGGGTTTCAAGCTGAGATATGCATTTTCTGCGATACTCTTGGTGAGACTTCAGTCAGAAGTATGCAGAATAATCTAGATCGTTCGTTTCGAGCTATTTAATGCGAGAAACACGTTATCTGGTGTATTGACCACTCCACACTGCGTTTGATATGCAGAACCGGCAATATCTTGATTTTCGTGGTGTTTCCAGCTGAGATATGCATTTTCTGCGATAATCTTGGCGAGTCTTCTGTCAGAAGTATGCAGAATCATCTAGATCGCTCTTTTCGAGCTATTTAATGCGAGAAACACGTTTTCTGGTGTATTCACCACTCCAGTGTACGTTTGACATGCAGAACCGGAGATATCTTGGTTTCGGTCGAGTTTCAAGCTGAGATATGCATTTTCTACGATAGTATTGGTGAGACCTCTGTCAGAAGTATGCAGAATCTTCGAGAACGCTCTTTTCGAGCTACTTAATGCGCGAAACACGTTTTCTGGTGTTTTCACCAGTCCAAGGTACGTTTAGTGTGCAGAACCGGAGATAACTCGGTTTTCGTCGGGTTTCAAGCTGAGATATGCATTTTCTACGATAATCTTGGTGAGACTTCTGTCAGAAGTATGCAGAATAATCTAGATCGTTCGTTTCGAGCTATTTAATGCGAGAAACACGTTGTCTGGTGTTTTCACCACTCCACAGTGCGTATGATATGCAGAACCGGCGATATCTTGGTTTTCGTGGGGTTTCAAGCTGAGATATGCATTTTCTGCTATAATCTTGGTGAGACTTCGGTCCGAAGTATGCTGAAACATCGAGATCGCTCTTTTCGAGCTAGTTAATCCGAGAAAAACCTTATCCGGTGTTTTCACCACTCCACAGTGCTTTTGACATGCAGAACCAGCGATATCTTGGCTTTCGTGGGGTTTTCTAGCAGAGATATGCATTTTTTACGATAATCTTGTTGAGCCTTCTGTCCGAAGTATGCAGAATCATCGAGATCGCTAGTTTCGAGCTACTTAATGCGAGAAACACGTTATCTGGTGTTTTCGCCACTCCACAGTGCGTTGGATATGCAGAACCGGAGATATTTTGGTTTTTACGTCGGGTTTCAAGCTGAGATATGCATTTTCTGCGAAAATATTGGTGAGACTTCAGTCAGAAGTATGCAGAATCACCTAGATCGCTCGTTTCGAGCTATTTAATGCGAGAAACACGTTATCTGGTTGTTTTCACCACTCCACAGTGCGTTTGATATGCAGAACCGGCGTCATCTTGATTTTCGTGAGGTTTCAAGCTGAGATATGCATTTTCTGCGATAATCTTTTTGAGGCTTCTGTCCGAAGTATGCAGAATCATCGAGATCGCTAGTTTAGAGCTACTTAATGCGAGAAACACGTTATCTGGTGTTTTCACCACTCCACAGTGCGTTGGATATGCAGAACCGGAGATATTTTGGTTTTCGTCGGGTTTCAAGCTGAGATATGCATTTTCTACGATAAGCTTGGCGAAACATCTGTCCAAAGTATGCAGAAACATCGAGAGCGCTCTTTTCGAGCTACTTAATGCGAGAAACACGTTTTCTGGTGTTTTCACCACTCCACAGTGCGTTGGATATGCAGAACCGGAGATATTTTGGTTTTAGTCGAGTTTCAAGCTGAGATATGCATTTTCTGCGATAATATTGGTGAGACTTCAGTCAGAAGTATGCAGAATCACCTAGATCGCGGGTTTCGAGCTATTTAATGCGAGCAACACGTTATCTGGTTGTTTTCACCACTCCACAGTGCGTTTGATATGCAGAACCGGCGTCATCTTGATTTTCGTGTGGTTTCAAGCTGAGATATGCATTTTCTGCGATAATATTGGTGAGACTTCTGTCCGAAGTATGCAGAATTATAGATATCGCTCTTTTCGAGCTATTTAATGCGAGATACACGTTATCTGGTGTTTTGACCACTCCACAGTGCGTTTGATATGTAGAGCTGCCGATAACTTGGTTTTCGTGGGGTTTCCAGCTGAAATATGCATTTTCTGCGATAATCTTGGTGCTTCATCTATGAGAAGTATGCAGAATCATCGAGAACGCTCTTTTCGAGCTAGTTAACGCGAAAAACACGTTTTCTGGTGTTTTAACCACTCCACAGTGCGTTTGATATGCAGAACCAGCGATATCTTGGCTTTCGTGGGGTTTCAAGCTGAGATATGCATTTTCTGCGATAATATTGGTGAGACTTCAGTCAGAAGTATGCAGAATCACCTAGATCGCTCGTTTCGAGCTATTTAATGCGAGAAACACGTTATCTGGTTGTTGTCACCACTCCACAGTGCGTTTGATATGCAGAACCGGCGTCATCTTGATTTTCGTGAGGTTTCATGCTGAGATATGCATTTTCTGCGATAATATTGGTGAGACTTCTGTCCGAAGTATGCAGAATTATAGATATCGCTCTTTTCGAGCTATTTAATGCGAGAAACACGTTATCTGGTGTATTGAACACTCCACAGTGCGTTTGATATGTAGAGCCGCCGATAACTTCGTTTTCGTGGGGTTTCCAGCTGAAATATGCATTTTCTGCGATAATCTTGGTGAGTCTTCTGTCAGAAGTATGCATAATCATCGATATCGCTCTTTTCGAGTTATTTAATGCGAGAAACACGTTATCTGGTGTTTTGACCACTCCACAGTGCGTTTGATATGTAGAGCCGACGATAACTTGGTTTTCGTGGGGTTTCCAGCTGAAATATGCATTTTCTGCGATAATCTTGGTGTTTCATCTATGAGAAGTATGCAGAATCATCGAGAACGCTCTTTTCGAGCTAGTTAATGCGAGAAACACGTTTTCTGGTGTTTTCACCACTCCACAGTGCGTCTGTTATGGAGAACCGGCGATATCTTGGTTTTCGTAGGGTTTCCAGCTGAGATATGCATTTTCTGCGATACTCTTGGTGAGACTTCAGTCAGAAGTATGCAGAATAATCTAGATCGTTCGTTTCGAGCTATTTAATGCGAGAAACACGTTATCTGGTGTATTGACCACTCCACACTGCGTTTGATATGCAGAACCGGCGTCATCTTGATTTTCGTGAGGTTTCAAGCTGAGATATGCATTTTCTGCGATAATCTTGTTGAGACTTCTGTCCGAAGTATGCAGAATCATCGAGATCGCTCGTTTCGAGCTAGTTAGTGCGAGAAACACGTTATCTGGTGTTTTCAACACTCCACAGTGCGTTTGATATGCAGAACAGTACATATCTTGGTTTTCGTGGGGTTTCAAGCTGAGATATGCATTTTCTGCGATACTCTTGGTGAGACTTCAGTCAGAAGTATGCAGAATAATCTAGATCGTTCGTTTCGAGCTATTTAATGCGAGAAACACGTTATCTGGTGTATTGACCACTCCACACTGCGTTTGATATGCAGAACCGGCAATATCTTGATTTTCGTGGTGTTTCCAGCTGAGATATGCATTTTCTGCGATAATCTTGGTGATTCTTCTGTCAGAAGTATGCAGAATCATCTTGATCGCCCTTTTCGAGCTATTTAATGCGAGAAACACGTTTTCTGGTGTATTCACCACTCCAGTGTACGTTTGACATGCAGAACCGGAGATATATTGGTTTCGGTCGAGTTTCAAGCTGAGATATGCATTTTCTACGATAGTATTTGTGAGACCTCTGTCAGAAGTATGCAGAATCTTCGAGAACGCTCTTTTCGAGCTACTTAATGCGAGAAACACGTTATTTGGTGTTTTGACCACTCCACAGTGCGTTTGATATGTAGAGCCGCCGATAACTTGGTTTTCGTGGGGCTTCCAGCTGAAATATGCATTTTCTGCGATAATCTTGGTGTTTCATCTTTGAGAAGTATGCAGAATAATCGAGAACGCTCTTTTCGAGCTAGTTAATGCGAGAAACACGTTTTCTGGTGTTTTCAGCACTCCACAGTGCGTCTGATATGCAGAACCGGCGATATCTTGATTTTCGTGGTGTTACCAGCTGAGATATGCATTTTCTGCGATAATCTTGGTGGGTCTTTTGTCAGAAGTATGCAGAATCATCTTGATCGCTCTTTTCGAGCTACTTAATGCAAGAAACACGTTTTCTGGTGCTTTCACCACTCCACAGTACGTTTGACATGCAGAACCGGAGATATCTTGGTTTCGGTCGGGTTTAAGGCTGAGATATGCATTTTCTACGATAACCCTGGTGAGACTTCTGTCAGAAGTATGCAGAATCTTCGAGAACGCTCTTTTCGAGCTAGTTAGTGCGAGAAACACGTTATCTGGTGTTTTCACCACTCCACAGTGCGTTTGATATGCAGAACAGTACATATCTTGGTTTTCGTGGGGTTTCAAGCTGAGATATGCATTTTCTGCGATAATCTTGTTGAGACTTCTGTCCGAAGTATGCAGAATCATCGAGATCGCTCGTTTCGAGCTAGTTAGTGCGAGAAACACGTTATCTGGTGTTTTCAACACTCCACAGTGCGTTTGATATGCAGAACAGTACATATCTTGGTTTTCGTGGGGTTTCAAGCTGAGATATGCATTTTCTGCGATAATCTTGTGGAGACTTCTGTCCGAAGTATGCAGAAATGTCGAGAGCGCTCTTTTCGAGCTATTTAATGCTAGAAACACGTTTTCTGGGGTTTTCACCACTCCACAGTTCGTTGGATATGCAGAACAGTAGATATCTTGGTTTTCGTGGGGTTTCAAGCAGAGATATGCATTTTCTGCGATAATCTTGGTGAGACTTCTGTTTGAAGTATGCAGAATCATCGAGATCGCACTTTTCGAGCTATTTAATGCGAGAAACACGTTATCTGGTGTTTTCACCACTCCACAGTTGGTTTGATATGCAGAACCGGCGATATTTTGGTTTTCGTCGGGTTTCAAGCTGAGATATGCATTTTCTACGATAATCTTGGTGAAACATTTGTCCGAAGTATGCAGAAACATCGAGAGCGCTCTTTGCGAGCTATTTAATGCGAGAAACACGTTCTCTGGTTGTTTTCACCACTCCGCAGTGCGTTTGATATGCAGAACAGGCTATATCCTGATTTTCGTGGTGTTTCCAACTGAGATATGCATTTTCTGCGATAATCTTGGTGTGTCTTTTGTCAGAAGGATGCAGAATCATCTTGATCGCTCTTTTCGAGCTACTTAATGCACGAAACAGGTTTTCTGGTGTTTTCACCACTCCACAGTACGTTTGAAATGCAGAACCGGATATATCTTGGTTTCGGTCGGGTTTTTGGCTGAGATATGCATTTTCTACGATAACCCTGGTGAGACTTCTGTCAGAAGTATGCAGAATCTTCGAGAACGCTCTTTTCGAGCTACTTAATGCGCGAAACACGTTTTCTGGTGTTTTCACCAGTCCAAGGTACGTTTGGTGTGCAGAACCGGAGATAACTCGGTTTTCGTCGGGTTTCAAGCTGAGATATGCATTTTTTACGATAATCTTGGTGAGACTTCTGTCAGAAGTATGCAGAATAATCTAGATCGTTCGTTTCGAGCTATTTAATGCGAGAAACACGTTGTCTGGTGTTTTCACCACTCCACAGTGCGTATGATATGCAGAACCGGCGATATCTTGGTTTTCGTGGGGTTTCAAGCTGAGATATGCATTTTCTGCTATAATCTTGGTGAGACTTCGGTCCGCAGTATGCTGAAACATCGAGATCGCTCTTTTCGAGCTAGTTAATGCGAGAAAAACCATATCCGGTGTTTTCACCACTCCACAGTGCGTTTGACATGCAGAACCAGCGATATCTTGGCTTTCGTGGGGTTTTCTAGCTGAGATATGCATTTTTTACGATAATCTTGTTGAGCCTTCTGTCCGAAGTATGCAGAATCATCGAGATCGCTAGTTTCGAGCTACTTAATGCGAGAACACGTTATCTGGTGTTTTCACCACTCCACAGTGCGTTGGATATGCAGAACCGGAGATATTTTGGTTTTTACGTCGGGTTTCAAGCTGAGATATGCATTTTCTGCGAAAATATTGGTGAGACTTCAGTCAGAAGTATGCAGAATCACCTAGATCGCTCGTTTCGAGCTATTTAATGCGAGAAACACGTTATCTGGTTGTTTTCACCACTCCACAGTGCGTTTGATATGCAGAACCGGCGTCATCTTGATTTTCGTGAGGTTTCAAGCTGAGATATGCATTTTCTGCGATAATCTTTTTGAGGCTTCTGTCCGAAGTATGCAGAATCATCGAGATCGCTAGTTTCGAGCTACTTAATGCGAGATACACGTTATCTGGTGTTTTCACCACTCCACAGTGCGTTGGATATGCAGAACCGGAGATATTTTGGTTTTCGTCGGGTTTCAAGCTGAGGTATGCATTTTCTACGATAAGCTTGGCGAAACATCTGTCCAAAGTATGCAGAAACATCGAGAGCGCTCTTTTCGAGCTACTTAATGCGAGAAACACGTTTTCTGGTGTTTTCACCACTCCACAGTGCGTTGGATATGCAGAGCCGGAGATATTTTGGTTTTCGTCGGGTTTCAAGCTGAGGTATGCATTTTCTACGATAAGCTTGGCGAAACATCTGTCCAAAGTATGCAGTATCATCGAGAACGCTCTTTTCGAGATAGTTAATGCGAGAAACACATTTTCTGGTGTTTTCAACATTCCACAGTGCGTCTGATATGCAGAACCGACGATATCTTGGTTTTCGCCGGGTTTCAAGCTGAGATATGCATTTTCTGCGATAATATTGGTGAGACTTCAGTCAGAAGTATGCAGAATCACCTAAATCGCGCGTTTCGAGCTATTTAATGCGAGAAACACGTTATCTGGTTGTTTTCACCACTCCACAGTGCGTTTGATATGCAGAACCGGCGTCATCTTGATTTTCGTGAGGTTTCAAGCTGAGATGTGCATTTTCTGCGATAATATTGGTGAGACTTCTGTCCGAAGTATGCAGAATTATAGATATCGCTCTTTTCGAGCTATTTAATGCGAGATACACGTTATCTGGTGTTTTGACCACTCCACAGTGCGTTTGATATGTAGAGCCGCCGATAACTTGGTTTTCGTGGGGTTTCCAGCTGAAATATGCATTTTCTGCGATAATCTTGGTGCTTCATCTATGAGAAGTATGCAGAATCATCGAGAACGCTCTTTTCGAGCTAGTTAACGCGAAAAACACGTTTTCTGGTGTTTTAACCACTCCACAGTGCGTCTGTTATGTAGAACCGGCGATATCTTGGTTTTCGTAGGGTTTCCAGCTGAGATATGCATTTTCTGCGATAATTTGGTGAGTCTTCTGTCAGAAGTATGCAGAATCATCTAGATCGCTCTTTTCGAGCTATTTAATGCGAGAAACACGTTTTCTGGTGTTTTCACCACTCCACAGTACGTTTGATGTGCAGAACCGGTGATATCTTGGTTTTCGTGAGGTTAAAAGCTGAGATATGCACCTTCTGCGATAATCTTGGTGTGTCTTCTGTCAGAAGTATGCAGAATCATCTAGATCGCTCTTTTCGAGCTATTTAATGCGAGTAACAGGTTTTCTGGTGTTTTCACCACCCCACAGTGCGTTTGATATGCAGAACCGTCGACATCTTGGTTTTCGTCGGGTTTCAAGCTGAGATATGCATTTTCTGCGATAATATTGGTGAGACTTCAGTCAGAAGTATGCAGAATCATCGATATCGCTCTTTTCGAGCTATTTAATGCGAGAAACACGTTATCTGGTGTTTTGACCACTCCACAGTGCGTTTGATATGTAGAGCCGCCGATAACTTGGTTTTCGTGGGGTTTCCAGCTGAAATATGCATTTTCTGCGATAATCTTGGTGTTTCATCTATGAGAAGTATGCAGAATCATCGAGAACGCTCTTTTCGAGCTAGTTAACGCGAAAAACACGTTTTCTGGTGTTTTAACCACTCCACAGTGCGTCTGATATGCAGAACCGACGATATCTTGGTTTTCGTCGGGTTTCAAGCTGAGATATGCATTTTCTGCGATAATATTGGTGGGACTTCAGTCAGAAGTATGCAGAATCACCTAAATCGCTCGTTTCGAGCTATTTAATGCGAGAAACACGTTATCTGGTTGTTTTCACCACTCCACAGTGCGTTTGATATGCAGAACCGGCGTCATCTTGATTTTCGTAAGGGTTCAAGCTGAGATATGCATTTTCTGCGATAATATTGGTGAGACTTCTGTCCGAAGTATGCAGAATTATAGATATCGCTCTTTTCGAGCTATTTAATGCGAGATACACGTTATCTGGTGTTTTGACCACTCCACAGTGCGTTTGATATGTAGAGCCGCCGATAACTTGGTTTTCGTGGGGTTTCCAGCTGAAATATGCATTTTCTGCGATAATCTTGGTGCTTCATCTATGAGAAGTATGCAGAATCATCGAGAACGCTCTTTTCGAGATAGTTAATGCGAGAAACACGTTTTCTGGTGTTTTCAACATTCCACAGTGCGTCTGATATGCAGAACCGACGATATCTTGGTTTTCGTCGGGTTTCAAGCTGAGATATGCATTTTCTGCGACAATATTGGTGAGACTTCAGTCAGAAGTATGCAGAATCACCTAGATCGCTCGTTTCGAGCTATTTAATGCGAGAAACACGTTATCTGGTTGTTTTCACCACTCCACAGTGCGTTTGATATGCAGAACCGGCGTCATCTTGATTTTCGTGAGGTTTCAAGCTGAGATATGCATTTTCTGCGATAATATTGGTGAGACTTCTGTCCGAAGTATGCAGAATTATAGATATCGCTCTTTTCGAGCTATTTAATGCGAGAAACACGTTATCTGGTGTATTGAACACTCCACAGTGCGTCTGATATGTAGAGCCGCCGATAACTTGGTTTTCGTGGGGTTTACAGCTGAAATATGCATTTTCTGCGATAATCTTGGTGAGTCTTCTGTCAGAAGTAAGCAGAATCATCTTGATCGCTCTTTTCGAGCTACTTAATGCAAGAAACACGTTTTCTGGTGTTTTCACCACTCCACAGTACGTTTGACATGCAGAACCGGAGATATCTTGGTTTCGGTCGGGTTTAAGGCTGAGATATGCATTTTCTACGATAACCCTGGTGAGACTTCTGTCAGAAGTATGCAGAATCTTCGAGAACGCTCTTTTCGAGCTAGTTAGTGCGAGAAACACGTTATCTGGTGTTTTCACCACTCCACAGTGCGTATGATATGCAGAACAGTACATATCTTGGTTTTCGTGGGGTTTCAAGCTGAGATATGCATTTTCTGCGATAATCTTGTGGAGACTTCTGTCCGAAGTATGCAGAATCATCGAGATCGCTCGTTTCGAGCTAGTTAGTGCGAGAAACACGTTATCTGGTGTTTTCAACACTCCACAGTGCGTTTGATATGCAGAACAGTACATATCTTGGTTTTCGTGGGGTTTCAAGCTGAGATATGCATTTTCTGCGATAATCTTGTGGAGACTTCTGTCCGAAGTATGCAGAAATGTCGAGAGCGCTCTTTTCGAGCTATTTAATGCTAGAAACACGTTTTCTGGGGTTTTCACCACTCCACAGTTCGTTGGATATGCAGAACAGTAGATATCTTGGTTTTCGTGGGGTTTCAAGCAGAGATATGCATTTTCTGCGATAATCTTGGTGAGACTTCTGTTAGAAGTATGCAGAATCATCGAGATCGCACTTTTCGAGCTATTTAATGCGAGAAACACGTTCTCTGGTTGTTTTCACCACTCCACAGTGCGTTTGATCTGCAGAACAGGCGATATCTTGATTTTCGTGGTGTTTCCAACTGAGATATGCATTTTTTGCGATAATCTTTGTGGGTCTTTTGTCAGAAGTATGCAGAATCATCGAGATCGCTCGTTTCGAGCTATTTAATGCGAGAAACACGTTATCTGGTGTTTTCACCACTCCACAGTGCGTTGGATATGCAGAACAGGTGATATCTTGGTTTTCGAGGGGTTTCAAGCTGAGATATGCATTTTCTGCGATAAACTTGGAGAGACTCCTGTCCGAAGTATGCTGAATCATCGAGATCGCTCTTTTCGAGCTGGTTAATGCGAGAAAAACCATATCTGGTGTTTTCACCACTCCACAGAGCGTTGGATATGCAGAACCGGAGATATATTGGTTTTCGTCGGGTTTCAAGCTGAGATATGCATTTTCAACGATAATGTTGGTGTTTCATCTATGAGAAGTATGCAGAAACATCGAGATCGTTCTTTTCGAGCTAGTTAATGCGAGAAACACGTTTTCACGTGTTTTCAACATTCCACAGTGCGTTTGATATGCAGAACCGGCGATATCTTGATTTTCGTGGTGTTTCCAGCTGAGATATGCATTTTCTGCGATAATCTTGGTGAGTCTTCAGTCAGAAGTATGCAGAATCATCTAGAACGTTCTTTTCGAGCTATTTAATGCGAAAAAACAAGTTTTCTAGTGTTTTGACCACTCCACAGAGCGTTTGATATGTAGAGCCGCCGATCACATGGTTTTCGTGGGGTTTCCAGCTGAAATATGTATTTTCTGCGATAATCTTGGTGAGACTTTTGTCCGAAGTATGCTTAATCATCGAGATCGCTCTGTTCGAGCTATTTAATGCGCGAAACACGTTATCTGGTGTTTTCAGCACTCCACAGTGCGTTTGATATGCAGAACTAGCGATATCCAGGTTTTCGTGGGGATTCAAGCTGAGATATGCATTTTCTGCGATAATCTTGGTGAGACTTCTGTCCGAAGTATGCTTAATCATCGAGATCGCTCGTTTCCTGCTATTGAATGCGAGAAACACGTTATCTGGTGTTTTCACCACTCCACAGTGCGTATGATATGCAGAACCGACGATATCTTGGTTTTCGTGGGGTTTCAAGCTCAGATATGCATTGTCTGCGATAATCTTGGTGAGACCTCTGTCCGAAGTGTGCCGAATCATCGAGATCGCTCTTTTCGAGCTATTTAATGCGAGAAACACGTTTTCGGGGGTTTTCACCACACCACAGTTCGTTGGATATGCAGAACAGGTGATATCTTGATTTTCGAGGGGTTTCAAGCTGAGATATGCATTTTCTGCGATAAACTTGGAGAGACTCCTGTCCGAAGTATGCTGAATCATCGAGATCGCTCTTTTCGAGCTGGTTAATGCGAGAAAAACCATATCTGGTGTTTTCACCACTCCACAGAGCGTTGGATATGCAGAACCGGAGATATTTTGGTTTTCGTCGGGTTTCAAGCTGAGATATGCATTTTCAACGATAATCTTTGTGTTTCATCTATGAGAAGTATGCAGAAACATCGAGATCGTTCTTTTCGAGCTAGTTAATGCGAGAAACACGTTTTCACGTGTTTTCAACATTCCACAGTGCGTTTGATATGCAGAACCGGCGATATCTTGATTTTCGTGGTGTTTCCAGCTGAGATATGCATTTTCTGCGATAATCTTGGTGAGTCTTCAGTCAGAAGTATGCAGAATCATCTAGAACGTTCTTTTCGAGCTATTTAATGCGAAAAAACAAGTTTTCTAGTGTTTTGACCACTCCACAGAGCGTTTGATATGTAGAGCCGCCGATCACATGGTTTTCGTGGGGTTTCCAGCTGAAATATGTATTTTCTGCGATAATCTTGGTGAGACTTTTGTCCGAAGTATGCTTAATCATCGAGATCGCTCTGTTCGAGCTATTTAATGCGCGAAATACGTTATCTGGTGTTTTCAGCACTCCACAGTGCGTTTGATATGCAGAACTAGCGATATCCAGGTTTTCGTGGGGATTCAAGCTGAGATATGCATTTTCTGCGATAAACTTGGAGAGACTCCTGTCCGAAGTATGCTGAATCATCGAGATCGCTCTTTTCGAGCTGGTTAATGCGAGAAAAACCATATCTGGTGTTTTCACCACTCCACAGAGCGTTGGATATGCAGAACCGGAGATATTTTGGTTTTCGTCGGGTTTCAAGCTGAGATATGCATTTTCAACGATAATCTTGGTGTTTCATCTATGAGAAGTATGCAGAAACATCGAGATCGTTCTTTTCGAGCTAGTTAATGCGAGAAACACGTTTTCACGTGTTTTCAACATTCCACAGTGCGTTTGATATGCAGAACCGGCGATATCTTGATTTTCGTGGTGTTTCCAGCTGAGATATGCATTTTCTGCGATAATCTTGGTGAGTCTTCAGTCAGAAGTATGCAGAATCATCTAGAACGTTCTTTTCGAGCTATTTAATGCGAAAAAACAAGTTTTCTAGTGTTTTGACCACTCCACAGAGCGTTTGATATGTAGAGCCGCCGATCACATGGTTTTCGTGGGGTTTCCAGCTGAAATATGTATTTTCTGCGATAATCTTGGTGAGACTTTTGTCCGAAGTATGCTTAATCATCGAGATCGCTCTGTTCGAGCTATTTAATGCGCGAAACACGTTATCTGGTGTTTTCAGCACTCCACAGTGCGTTTGATATGCAGAACTAGCGATATCCAGGTTTTCGTGGGGATTCAAGCTGAGATATGCATTTTCTGCGATAATCTTGGTGAGACTTCTGTCCGAAGTATGCTTAATCATCGAGATCGCTCGTTTCGTGCTATTGAATGCGAGAAACACGTTATCTGGTGTTTTCACCACTCCACAGTGCGTATGATATTCAGAACCGACGATATCTTGGTTTTCGTGGGGTTTCAAGCTCAGATATGCATTTTCTGCGATAATCTTGGTGAGACCTCTGTCCGAAGTGTGCCGAATCATCGAGATCGCTCTTTTCGAGCTATTTAATGCGAGAAACACGTTTTCGGGGGTTTTCACCACACCACAGTTCGTTGGATATGCAGAACAGGTGATATCTTGGTTTTCGAGGGGTTTCAAGCTGAGATATGCATTTTCTGCGATAAACTTGGAGAGACTCCTGTCCGAAGTATGCTGAATCATCGAGATCGCTCTTTTCGAGCTGGTTAATGCAAGAAAAACCATATCTGGTGTTTTCACCACTCCACAGAGCGTTGGATATGCAGAACCGGAGATATTTTGGTTTTCGTCGGGTTTCAAGCTGAGATATGCATTTTCAACGATAATCTTGGTGTTTCATCTATGAGAAGTATGCAGAAACATCGAGATCGCTCTTTTCGAGCTATTTAATGCGCGAAACACGTTATCCGGTGTTTTCACCACTCCACAGTGCGTTGGATATGCAGAACCGGAGATATATTGGTTTTCGTCGGGTTTCAAGCTGAGATATGCATTTTCAACGATAATGTTGGTGTTTCATCTATGAGAAGTATGCAGAAACATCGAGATCGTTCTTTTCGAGCTAGTTAATGCGAGAAACACGTTTTCACGTGTTTTCAACATTCCACAGTGCGTTTGATATGCAGAACCGGCGATATCTTGATTTTCGTGGTGTTTCCAGCTGAGATATGCATTTTCTGCGATAATCTTGGTGAGTCTTCAGTCAGAAGTATGCAGAATCATCTAGAACGTTCTTTTCGAGCTATTTAATGCGAAAAAACAAGTTTTCTAGTGTTTTGACCACTCCACAGAGCGTTTGATATGTAGAGCCGCCGATCACATGGTTTTCGTGGGGTTTCCAGCTGAAATATGTATTTTCTGCGATAATCTTGGTGAGACTTTTGTCCGAAGTATGCTTAATCATCGAGATCGCTCTGTTCGAGCTATTTAATGCGCGAAACACGTTATCTGGTGTTTTCAGCACTCCACAGTGCGTTTGATATGCAGAACTAGCGATATCCAGGTTTTCGTGGGGATTCAAGCTGAGATATGCATTTTCTGCGATAATCTTGGTGAGACTTCTGTCCGAAGTATGCTTAATCATCGAGATCGCTCGTTTCGTGCTATTGAATGCGAGAAACACGTTATCTGGTGTTTTCACCACTCCACAGTGCGTATGATATTCAGAACCGACGATATCTTGGTTTTCGTGGGGTTTCAAGCTCAGATATGCATTGTCTGCGATAATCTTGGTGAGACCTCTGTCCGAAGTGTGCCGAATCATCGAGATCGCTCTTTTCGAGCTATTTAATGCGAGAAACACGTTTTCGGGGGTTTTCACCACACCACAGTTCGTTGGATATGCAGAACAGGTGATATCTTGGTTTTCGAGGGGTTTCAAGCTGAGATATGCATTTTCTGCGATAAACTTGGAGAGACTCCTGTCCGAAGTATGCTGAATCATCGAGATCGCTCTTTTCGAGCTGGTTAATGCGAGAAAAACCATATCTGGTGTTTTCACCACTCCACAGAGCGTTGGATATGCAGAACCGGAGATATTTTGGTTTTCGTCGGGTTTCAAGCTGAGATATTCATTTTCAACGATAATCTTGGTGTTTCATCTATGAGAAGTATGCAGAAACATCGAGATCGTTCTTTTCGAGCTAGTTAATGCGAGAAACACGTTTTCACGTGTTTTCAACATTCCACAGTGCGTTTGATATGCAGAACCGGCGATATCTTGATTTTCGTGGTGTTTCCAGCTGAGATATGCATTTTCTGCGATAATCTTGGTGAGTCTTCAGTCAGAAGTATGCAGAATCATCTAGAACGTTCTTTTCGAGCTATTTAATGCGAAAAAACAAGTTTTCTAGTGTTTTGACCACTCCACAGAGCGTTTGATATGTAGAGCCGCCGATCACATGGTTTTCGTGGGGTTTCCAGCTGAAATATGTATTTTCTGCGATAATCTTGGTGAGACTTTTGTCCGAAGTATGCTTAATCATCGAGATCGCTCTGTTCGAGCTATTTAATGCGCGAAACACGTTATCTGGTGTTTTCAGCACTCCACAGTGCGTTTGATATGCAGAACTAGCGATATCCAGGTTTTCGTGGGGATTCAAGCTGAGATATGCATTTTCTGCGATAATCTTGGTGAGACTTCTGTCCGAAGTATGCTTAATCATCGAGATCGCTCGTTTCGTGCTATTGAATGCGAGAAACACGTTATCTGGTGTTTTCAGCACTCCACAGTGCGTTTGATATGCAGAACTAGCGATATCCAGGTTTTCGTGGGGATTCAAGCTGAGATATGCATTTTCTGCGATAATCTTGGTGAGACTTCTGTCCGAAGTATGCTTAATCATCGAGATCGCTCGTTTCGTGCTATTGAATGCGAGAAACACGTTATCTGGTGTTTTCACCACTCCACAGTGCGTATGGTATGCAGAACCGACGATATCTTGGTTTTCGTGGGGTTTCAAGCTCAGATATGCATTGTCTGCGATAATCTTGGTGAGACCTCTGTCCGAAGTGTGCCGAATCATCGAGATCGCTCTTTTCGAGCTATTTAATGCGAGAAACACGTTTTCGGGGGTTTTCACCACACCACAGTTCGTTGGATATGCAGAACAGGTGATATCTTGGTTTTCGAGGGGTTTCAAGCTGAGATATGCATTTTCTGCGATAAACTTGGAGAGACTCCTGTCCGAAGTATGCTGAATCATCGAGATCGCTCTTTTCGAGCTGGTTAATGCGAGAAAAACCATATCTGGTGTTTTCACCACTCCACAGAGCGTTGGATATGCAGAACCGGAGATATTTTGGTTTTCGTCGGGTTTCAAGCTGAGATTTGCATTTTCAACGATAATCTTGGTGTTTCATCTATGAGAAGTATGCAGAATCATCTAGAACGTTCTTTTCGAGCTATTTAATGCGAAAAAACAAGTTTTCTAGTGTTTTGACCACTCCACAGAGCGTTTGATATGTAGAACCGCCGATCACATGGTTTTCGTGGGGTTTCCAGCTGAAATATGTATTTTCTGCGATAATCTTGGTGATACTTTTGTCCGAAGTATGCTGAATCATCGAGATCGCTCTTTTCGAGCTGGTTAATGCGAGAAAAACCATATCTGGTGTTTTCACTACTCCACAGAGCGTTTGATATGCAGAAACAGCGATATCTTGGCTTTCGTGGGGTTTTAAGCTGAGATATGCATTTTTTACGATAATCTTGGTGAGACTTCTGTCCGATGTATGCAGAATCATCGAGATCGCTCTTTTCGAGCTATTTAATGCGAGAAACACGTTATCTGGTGTTTTCACCACTCCACAGAGCGTTTGATATGCAGAACCAGCGATATCTTGGTTTTCGTGGGGTTTCAAGCTGAGATATGCATTTTCTACGGTAAGCTTGGTGAGACATCTGTCCGAAGTATGCGGAATCATCGAGATCGCTCTTTTCGAGCTATTTAATGCGAGAAACACGTTATCTGGTGTTTTCACGACTCCACAGTGCGTTTGTTAAGCAGAACCAGCGATATCTTGGTTTTCGTGTGGTTTCAAGCTGAGATATGCATTTTTTACGATAATCTTGGTGAAACTTCTGTCCGAAGTATGCAGAAACATCAAGAGCGCTCTTCTCGAGCTATTTAATGCGAGAAACACGTTTTCTGGGGTTTTCACCACACCACAGTTCGTTGGATATGCAGAACAGGAGATATCTTTGTTTTCGGGGGGTTTCAAGCTGAGATCTGCATTTTCTGCGATGAACTTGGTGAGACTTCTGTCCGAAGTATGCAGAATCATCGAGATCGCTCTTTTCGAGCTATTTAATGCGAGAAACACGTTATCTGGTGTTTTCACCACTCCACAGAGCGTTTGATATGCAGTACCAGCGATATCTTGGTTTTCGTGGGGTTTCAAGCTGAGATATGCATTTTCTGCGATAATCTTGGTGAGACTTCTGTCCGAAGTATGCAGAATCATCGAGATCGCTCTATTCGAGCTATTTAATGCGACAAAACGTTTTCCGGTGTTTTCACCACTCCACAGTGCGTATGATATGCAGAACCGACGATATCTCGGTTTTCGTGGGGTTTCAAGCTCAGATATGCATTTTCTGCGATAATCTTGGTGAGACTTCTGTCCGAAGTATGCAGAATCATCGATATCGCTCTTTTCGAGCTATTTTATGCGAGAAACACGTTATCTGGTGTTTTCAGCACTCCACAGTGCGTTTGATATGCAGTACCAGCGATATCTTGGTTTTCGTGGTGTTTCAAGCTGAGATATGCATTTTTTACGATAATCATGGTCAGACTTCTGTTAGAAGTACGCAGAATCATCGAGATCGCACTTTTCGAGCTATTTAATGTGAGAAACACGTTATCTGGTGTTTTCACCACTCCACAGTGCGTTATATATGCAGAACCGGAGATATTTTGGTTTTCGTCGGGTTTCAAGCTGAGATATGCATTTTCTACGGTAAGCTTGGTGAGACATCTGTCCGAAGTATGCGGAATCATCGAGATCGCTCTTTTCGAGCTATTTAATGCGAGAAACACGTTTTCTGGGGTTTCACCACTCCACAGAGCGTTTGATATGCAGAACCAGCGATATCTTGGTTTTCGTGGGGTTTCAAGCTGAGATATGCATTTTCTACGGTAAGCTTGGTGAGACATCTGTCCGAAGTATGCGGAATCATCGAGATCGCTCTTTTCGAGCTATTTAATGCGAGAAACACGTTTTCTGGGGTTTCACCACTCCACAGAGCGTTTGATATGCAGAACCAGCGATATCTTGGTTTTCGTGGGGTTTCAAGCTGAGATATGCATTTTTTACGATAATCTTGGTGAAACTTGTGTCCGAAGTATGCAGAAACATCAAGAGCGCTCTTCTCGAGCTATTTAATGCGAGAAACACGTTTTCTGGGGTTTTCACCACTCCACAGTTCGTTGGATATGCAGAACAGGAGATATCTTGGTTTTCGTGGGGTTTTCTTGCAGAGATATGCATTTTCTGCGATAATCATGGTGAGACTTCTGTTAGAAGTATGCAGAATCATCGAGATCGCACTTTTCGATCTATTTAATGCGAGAAACACGTTGTCTGGTGTTTTCACCACTCCACAGTTGGTTTGATATGCAGAACCGGCGATGTTTGGTTTTCGTCGGGTTTCAAGTTGAGATATGCATTTTCTGCGATAATCATGGTGAGACTTCTGTCCGAAGTATGCAGAATCATCGAGATCGCTCTTTTCGAGCTATTTAATGCGAGAAACACGTTATCTGGTGTTTTCACCACTCCACAGAGCGTTTGATATGTAGTACCAGCGATATCTTGGTTTTCGTGTGGTTTCAAGCTGAGATATGCATTTTTTACGATAATCTTGGTGAGACTTCTGTCCGAAGTATGCAGAATCATCGAGATCGCTCTTTTCGAGCTATTTAATGCGAGAAACACGTTATCTGGTGTTTTCACCACTCCACAGAGCGTTTGATATGCAGTACCAGCGATATCTTGGTTTTCGTGGGGTTTCAAGCTGAGATATGCATTTTCTGCGATAATCTTGGTGAGACTTCTGTCCGAAGTATGCTGAATCATCTAGATCGCTCTTTTCGAGCTATTTATTGCGAGAAACACGTTATCTGGTGTTTTCACCACTCCACAGTGCGTTTGATAAGCAGAACCAGCGATATCTTGGTTTTCGTGTGGTTTCAAGCTGAGATATGCATTTTTTACGATAATCTTGGTGAAACTTCTGTCCGAAGTATGCAGAAACATCAAGAGCGCTCTTCTCGAGCTATTTAATGCGAGAAACACGTTTTCTGGGGTTTTCACCACACCACAGTTCGTTGGATATGCAGAACAGGAGATATCTTTGTTTTCGGGGGGTTTCAAGCTGAGATCTGCATTTTCTGCGATGAACTTGGTGAGACTTCTGTCCGAAGTATGCAGAATCATCGAGATCGCTCTTTTCGAGCTATTCAATGTGAGAAACACGTTATCTGTTGTTTTCACCACTCCACAGAGCGTTTGATATGCAGTACCAGCGATATCTTGGTTTTCGTGGGGTTTCAAGCTGAGATATGCATTTTCTGCGATAATCTTGGTGAGACTTCTGTCCGAAGTATGCAGAATCATCGAGATCGCTCTATTCGAGCTATTTAATGCGACAAAACGTTTTCCGGTGTTTTCACCACTCCACAGTGCGTATGATATGCAGAACCGACGATATCTCGGTTTTCGTGGGGTTTCAAGCTCAGATATGCATTTTCTGCGATAATATTGGTGAGACTTCTGTCCGAAGTATGCAGAATCATCGATATCGCTCTTTTCGAGCTATTTTATGCGAGAAACACGTTATCTGGTGTTTTCAGCACTCCACAGTGCGTTTGATATGCAGTACCAGCGATATCTTGGTTTTCGTGGTGTTTCAAGCTGAGATATGCATTTTTTACGATAATCATGGTCAGACTTCTGTTAGAAGTACGCAGAATCATCGAGATCGCACTTTTCGAGCTATTTAATGCGAGAAACACGTTATCTGGTGTTTTCACCACTCCACAGTGCGTTATATATGCAGAACCGGAGATATTTTGGTTTTCGTCGGGTTTCAAGCTGAGATATGCATTTTCTACGGTAAGCTTGGTGAGACATCTGTCCGAAGTATGCGGAATCATCGAGATCGCTCTTTTCGAGCTATTTAATGCGAGAAACACGTTTTCTGGGGTTTCACCACTCCACAGAGCGTTTGATATGCAGAACCAGCGATATCTTGGTTTTCGTGGGGTTTCAAGCTGAGATATGCATTTTCTACGGTAAGCTTGGTGAGACATCTGTCCGAAGTATGCGGAATCATCGAGATCGCTCTTTTCGAGCTATTTAATGCGAGAAACACGTTATCTGGTGTTTTCACCACTCCACAGTGCGTTTGTTAAGCAGAACCAGCGATATCTTGGTTTTCGTGTGGTTTCAAGCTGAGATATGCATTTTTTACGATAATCTTGGTGAAACTTCTGTCCGAAGTATGCAGAAACATCAAGAGCGCTCTTCTCGAGCTATTTAATGCGAGAAACACGTTTTCTGGGGTTTTCACCACTCCACAGTTCGTTGGATATGCAGAACAGGAGATATCTTGGTTTTCGTGGGGTTTTCTTGCAGAGATATGCATTTTCTGCGATAATCATGGTGAGACTTCTGTTAGAAGTATGCAGAATCATCGAGATCGCACTTTTCGATCTATTTAATGCGAGAAACACGTTGTCTGGTGTTTTCACCACTCCACAGTTGGTTTGATATGCAGAACCGGCGATGTTTGGTTTTCGTCGGGTTTCAAGTTGAGATATGCATTTTCTGCGATAATCATGGTGAGACTTCTGTCCGAAGTATGCAGAATCATCGAGATCGCTCTTTTCGAGCTATTTAATGCGAGAAACACGTTATCTGGTGTTTTCACCACTCCACAGAGCGTTTGATATGTAGTACCAGCGATATCTTGGTTTTCGTGGGGTTTCAAGCTGAGATATGCATTTTTTACGATAATCTTGGTGAGACTTCTGTCCGAAGTATGCAGAATCATCGAGATCGCTCTTTTCGAGCTATTTAATGCGAGAAACACGTTATCTGGTGTTTTCACCACTCCACAGAGCGTTTGATATGCAGTACCAGCGATATCTTGGTTTTCGTGGGGTTTCAAGCTGAGATATGCATTTTCTGCGATAATCTTGGTGAGACTTCTGTCCGAAGTATGCTGAATCATCTAGATCGCTCTTTTCGAGCTATTTATTGCGAGAAACACGTTATCTGGTGTTTTCACCACTCCACAGTGCGTTTGTTAAGCAGAACCAGCGATATCTTGGTTTTCGTGTGGTTTCAAGCTGAGATATGCATTTTTTACGATAATCTTGGTGAAACTTCTGTCCGAAGTATGCAGAAACATCAAGAGCGCTCTTCTCGAGCTATTTAATGCGAGAAACACGTTTTCTGGGGTTTTCACCACTCCACAGAGCGTTTGATATGCAGTACCAGCGATATCTTGGTTTTCGTGGGGTTTCAAGCTGAGATATGCATTTTCTGCGATAATCTTGGTGAGACTTCTGTCCGAAGTATGCAGAATCATCGAGATCGCTCTATTCGAGCTATTTAATGCGACAAAACGTTTTCCGGTGTTTTCACCACTCCACAGTGCGTATGATATGCAGAACCGACGATATCTCGGTTTTCGTGGGGTTTCAAGCTCAGATATGCATTTTCTGCGATAATCTTGGTGAGACTTCTGTCCGAAGTATGCAGAATCATCGATATCGCTCTTTTCGAGCTATTTAATGCGAGAAACACGTTATCTGGTGTTTTCAGCACACCACAGTGCGTTTGATATGCAGTACCAGCGATATCTTGGTTTTCGTGGTGTTTCAAGCTGAGATATGCATTTTTTACGATAATCTTGGTGAGACTTCTGTCGAAGTATGCAGAATCATCGAGATCGCTCTATTCGAGCTATTTAATGCGACAAACACGTTATCTGGTGTTTTCACCACTCCACAGTGCGTATGATATGCAGAACCAGCGATATCTTGGCTTTCGTGGGGTTTCAAGCTGAGATATGCATTTTCTGCGATAAGCTTGGTGAGACGTTTGTCCGAAGTATGCAGAAGCATCGAGAGCGCTCTTTTCGACCTATTTAATGCGAGAAACACGTTTTCAGGGGTTTTCACCACTCCACAGTTCATTGGATATGCAGAACAGGAGATATCTTGGTTTGCGTGGGGTTTCAAGCAGAGATATGCATTTTCTGCGATAATCTCGGTGAGACTTCTGTTAGAAGTATGCAGAATCATCGAGATCGCTCTTTTCGATCTATTTAATGCGAGAAACACGTTATCTGGTGTTTTCACCAATCCACAGTGCGTATGATATGCAGAACCGGCGATATCATGTTTTTCGTGGGGTTTCAAGCTGACATATGTATTTTTTACGATAATCTTGGTGTGTCTTCTGTCAGAAGTATGCAGAATCATCTAGATCGCTCTTTTCGAGCTATTTAATGCGAGAAACACGTTATCTGGTGTTTTCATCACTCCACAGGGCGTTTGATATGCAGAACCGGCGATATCTTGGTTTTCGTGGGGTTTCCATCTGAGATATGCATTTCCTGCGATAATCTTGGTGAGACTTCAGTCTGAAGTATGCAGAATCATCTAGATCGCTCGTTTCGAGCTATTTAATGGGAAAAAACAAGTTTTCTGGTGTTTTGACCACTCCACAGTACGTTTGACATGCAGAAACGGAGATACCTTGGTTTCGGTCGGGTTTCAAGCTGAGATATGCATTTTCTGCGATAATATTGGTGAGACTTCAGTTAAAAGTATGCAGAATCATCGAGATCGCTCTATTCGAGCTATTTAATGCGAGAAACACGTTATCTGGTGTTTTCATCACTCCACAGGGCGTTTGATATGCAGAACCGGCGATATCTTGGTTTTCGTGGGGTTTCCATCTGAGATATGCATTTCCTGCGATAATCTTGGTGAGACTTCAGTCAGAAGTATGCAGAATCATCTAGATCGCTCGTTCCGAGCTACTTAATGCGAAAAAACAAGTTTTCTGGTGTTCTGACCACTCCACAGTACGTTTGACATGCAGAAACGGAGATACCTTGGTTTCGGTCGGGTTTCAAGCTGAGATATGCATTTTCTGCGATAAAATTGGTGAGACTTCAGTTAGAAGTATGCAGAATCATCGAGATCGCTCGATTCGAGCTATTTAATGCGAGAAACACGTTATCTGGTGTTTTCACCACTCCACAGTGCGTTTGATATGCAGTACCAGCGATATCTTGGTTTTCGTGGGGTTTCAAGCTGAGATATGAATTTTTTAGGATAATCTTGGTGAGACTTCTGTCCGAACTATGCGGAATCATCGAGATCGCTCTTTTCGAGCTATTTAATGCGAGAAACACGTTTTCTGGTGTTTTCACCACCCCACAGTGCGTTTGATATGCAGAACCGGCGACATCTTTTTTTTCGACGGGTTTCAAGCTGAGATATGCATTTTCTGCGATAATATTGGTGAGACTTCAGTCAGAAGTATGCAGAATCATCTTGTTCGCTCGTTTCGAGCTATTTTATGCGAGAAACACGTTATCTGGTGTTTTCAGCACTCCACAGTGCGTTTGATATGCAGTACCAGCGATATCTTGGTTTTCGTGGTGTTTCAAGCTGAGATATGCATTTTTTACGATAATCATGGTCAGACTTCTGTTAGAAGTACGCAGAATCATCGAGATCGCACTTTTCGAGCTATTTAATGCGAGAAACACGTTATCTGGTGTTTTCACCACTCCACAGTGCGTTATATATGCAGAACCGGAGATATTTTGGTTTTCGTCGGGTTTCAAGCTGAGATATGCATTTTCTACGGTAAGCTTGGTGAGACATCTGTCCGAAGTATGCGGAATCATCGAGATCGCTCTTTTCGAGCTATTTAATGCGAGAAACACGTTTTCTGGGGTTTCACCACTCCACAGAGCGTTTGATATGCAGAACCGGCGATATCTTGGTTTTCGTGGGGTTTCCATCTGAGATATGCATTTCCTGCGATAATCTTGGTGAGACTTCAGTCTGAAGTATGCAGAATCATCTAGATCGCTCGTTTCGAGCTATTTAATGGGAAAAAACAAGTTTTCTGGTGTTTTGACCACTCCACAGTACGTTTGACATGCAGAAACGGAGATACCTTGGTTTCGGTCGGGTTTCAAGCTGAGATATGCATTTTCTGCGATAATATTGGTGAGACTTCAGTTAAAAGTATGCAGAATCATCGAGATCGCTCTATTCGAGCTATTTAATGCGAGAAACACGTTATCTGGTGTTTTCATCACTCCACAGGGCGTTTGATATGCAGAACCGGCGATATCTTGGTTTTCGTGGGGTTTCCATCTGAGATATGCATTTCCTGCGATAATCTTGGTGAGACTTCAGTCAGAAGTATGCAGAATCATCTAGATCGCTCGTTCCGAGCTACTTAATGCGAAAAAACAAGTTTTCTGGTGTTCTGACCACTCCACAGTACGTTTGACATGCAGAAACGGAGATACCTTGGTTTCGGTCGGGTTTCAAGCTGAGATATGCATTTTCTGCGATAAAATTGGTGAGACTTCAGTTAGAAGTATGCAGAATCATCGAGATCGCTCGATTCGAGCTATTTAATGCGAGAAACACGTTATCTGGTGTTTTCACCACTCCACAGTGCGTTTGATATGCAGTACCAGCGATATCTTGGTTTTCGTGGGGTTTCAAGCTGAGATATGAATTTTTTAGGATAATCTTGGTGAGACTTCTGTCCGAACTATGCGGAATCATCGAGATCGCTCTTTTCGAGCTATTTAATGCGAGAAACACGTTTTCTGGTGTTTTCACCACCCCACAGTGCGTTTGATATGCAGAACCGGCGACATCTTTTTTTTCGACGGGTTTCAAGCTGAGATATGCATTTTCTGCGATAATATTGGTGAGACTTCAGTCAGAAGTATGCAGAATCATCTTGTTCGCTCGTTTCGAGCTATTTTATGCGAGAAACACGTTATCTGGTGTTTTCAGCACTCCACAGTGCGTTTGATATGCAGTACCAGCGATATCTTGGTTTTCGTGGTGTTTCAAGCTGAGATATGCATTTTTTACGATAATCATGGTCAGACTTCTGTTAGAAGTACGCAGAATCATCGAGATCGCACTTTTCGAGCTATTTAATGCGAGAAACACGTTATCTGGTGTTTTCACCACTCCACAGTGCGTTATATATGCAGAACCGGAGATATTTTGGTTTTCGTCGGGTTTCAAGCTGAGATATGCATTTTCTACGGTAAGCTTGGTGAGACATCTGTCCGAAGTATGCGGAATCATCGAGATCGCTCTTTTCGAGCTATTTAATGCGAGAAACACGTTTTCTGGGGTTTCACCACTCCACAGAGCGTTTGATATGCAGAACCAGCGATATCTTGGTTTTCGTGGGGTTTCAAGCTGAGATATGCATTTTCTACGGTAAGCTTGGTGAGACATCTGTCCGAAGTATGCGGAATCATCGAGATCGCTCTTTTCGAGCTATTTAATGCGAGAAACACGTTATCTGGTGTTTTCACCACTCCACAGTGCGTTTGTTAAGCAGAACCAGCGATATCTTGGTTTTCGTGTGGTTTCAAGCTGAGATATGCATTTTTTACGATAATCTTGGTGAAACTTCTGTCCGAAGTATGCAGAAACATCAAGAGCGCTCTTCTCGAGCTATTTAATGCGAGAAACACGTTTTCTGGGGTTTTCACCACTCCACAGTTCGTTGGATATGCAGAACAGGAGATATCTTGGTTTTCGTGGGGTTTTCTTGCAGAGATATGCATTTTCTGCGATAATCATGGTGAGACTTCTGTTAGAAGTATGCAGAATCATCGAGATCGCACTTTTCGATCTATTTAATGCGAGAAACACGTTGTCTGGTGTTTTCACCACTCCACAGTTGGTTTGATATGCAGAACCGGCGATGTTTGGTTTTCGTCGGGTTTCAAGTTGAGATATGCATTTTCTGCGATAATCATGGTGAGACTTCTGTCCGAAGTATGCAGAATCATCGAGATCGCTCTTTTCGAGCTATTTAATGCGAGAAACACGTTATCTGGTGTTTTCACCACTCCACAGAGCGTTTGATATGTAGTACCAGCGATATCTTGGTTTTCGTGGGGTTTCAAGCTGAGATATGCATTTTTTACGATAATCTTGGTGAGACTTCTGTCCGAAGTATGCAGAATCATCGAGATCGCTCTTTTCGAGCTATTTAATGCGAGAAACACGTTATCTGGTGTTTTCACCACTCCACAGAGCGTTTGATATGCAGTACCAGCGATATCTTGGTTTTCGTGGGGTTTCAAGCTGAGATATGCATTTTCTGCGATAATCTTGGTGAGACTTCTGTCCGAAGTATGCTGAATCATCTAGATCGCTCTTTTCGAGCTATTTATTGCGAGAAACACGTTATCTGGTGTTTTCACCACTCCACAGTGCGTTTGTTAAGCAGAACCAGCGATATCTTGGTTTTCGTGTGGTTTCAAGCTGAGATATGCATTTTTTACGATAATCTTGGTGAAACTTCTGTCCGAAGTATGCAGAAACATCAAGAGCGCTCTTCTCGAGCTATTTAATGCGAGAAACACGTTTTCTGGGGTTTTCACCACTCCACAGAGCGTTTGATATGCAGTACCAGCGATATCTTGGTTTTCGTGGGGTTTCAAGCTGAGATATGCATTTTCTGCGATAATCTTGGTGAGACTTCTGTCCGAAGTATGCAGAATCATCGAGATCGCTCTATTCGAGCTATTTAATGCGACAAAACGTTTTCCGGTGTTTTCACCACTCCACAGTGCGTATGATATGCAGA
The DNA here is from genome assembly GCA_951804975.1 of Anthophora plumipes. Taxonomy (NCBI): domain Eukaryota; kingdom Metazoa; phylum Arthropoda; class Insecta; order Hymenoptera; family Apidae; genus Anthophora; species Anthophora plumipes. The sequence continues at coordinate 165,042 of CATORF010000903.1, read as the reverse complement.
ACCGACGATATCTCGGTTTTCGTGGGGTTTCAAGCTCAGATATGCATTTTCTGCGATAATCTTGGTGAGACTTCTGTCCGAAGTATGCAGAATCATCGATATCGCTCTTTTCGAGCTATTTAATGCGAGAAACACGTTATCTGGTGTTTTCAGCACTCCACAGTGCGTTTCATATGCAGTACCAGCGATATCTTGGTTTTCGTGGTGTTTCAAGCTGAGATATGCATTTTTTACGATAATCTTGGTGAGACTTCTGTCGAAGTATGCAGAATCATCGAGATCGCTCTATTCGAGCTATTTAATGCGACAAACACGTTATCTGGTGTTTTCACCACTCCACAGTGCGTATGATATGCAGAACCAGCGATATCTTGGCTTTCGTGGGGTTTCAAGCTGAGATATGCATTTTCTGCGATAAGCTTGGTGAGACGTTTGTCCGAAGTATGCAGAAGCATCGAGAGCGCTCTTTTCGACCTATTTAATGCGAGAAACACGTTTTCTGGGTTTTTCACCACTCCACAGTTCTTTGGATATGCAGAAGAGGAGATATCTTGGTTTGCGTGGGGGTTCAAGCAGAGATATGCATTTTCTGCGATAACCTTGGTGAGACTTCTGTTAGAAGTATGCAGAATCATCGAGATCGCTCTTTTCGAGCTATTTAATGCGAGAAACACGTTATCTGGTGTTTTCACCACACCACAGTGCGTATGATATGCAGAACCGGCGATATCTTGGTTTTCGTGGGGTTTCAAGCTGAGATATGCATTATCTGCGATAATCTTGGTGAGACTTCTGTCCGAAGTGTGCAGAATCATCGAGATCGCACTTTTCAAGCTATTTAATGCGAGAAACACGTGTTCTGGGGCTTTCACCACACCACAGTTCGTTGGATATGCAGAACAGGTGATATCTTGGGTTTCGAGGGGTTTCAAGCTGAGATATGGATTTTCTGCGATAAACTTGGTGAGACTTCAGTCAGAAGTATGCAGAATCATCTAGTTCGCTCGTTTCGAGCTATTTAATGCGACAAACACGTTATCTGGTGTTTTCACCACTCCACAGTGCGTATGATATGCAGAACCAGCGATATCTTGGCTTTCGTGGGGTTTCAAGCTGAGATATGCATTTTCTGCGATAAGCTTGGTGAGACGTTTGTCCGAAGTATGCAGAAGCATCGAGAGCGCTCTTTTCGACCTATTTAATGCGAGAAACACGTTTTCTGGGTTTTTCACCACTCCACAGTTCTTTGGATATGCAGAAGAGGAGATATCTTGGCTTTCGTGGGGTTTCAAGCTGAGATATGCATTATCTGCGATAATCTTGGTGAGACTTCTGTCCGAAGTGTGCAGAATCATCGAGATCGCACTTTTCAAGCTATTTAATGCGAGAAACACGTGTTCTGGGGCTTTCACCACACCACAGTTCGTTGGATATGCAGAACAGGTGATATCTTGGGTTTCGAGGGGTTTCAAGCTGAGATATGGATTTTCTGCGATAAACTTGGTGAGACTTCAGTCAGAAGTATGCAGAATCATCTAGTTCGCTCGTTTCGAGCTATTTAATGTGAGAAACACGTTATCTGGTTGCTTTCACCACTCCACGGTGCGTTTGATATGCAGAACCGGCGACATCTTGATTTTCGTGAGGTTTCAAGCTGAGATATGCATTTTCTGCGATAATATTGGTGAGACATTTGTCCGAAGTATGCAGAAACATCGGGAGCGCTCTTTTCGAGCTATTTAATGCGCGAAACACGTTTTCTGGGTTTTTCACCACTCCACAGTTCTTTGGATATGCAGAAGAGGAGATATCTTGGTTTGCGTGGGGTTTCAAGCAGAGATATGCATTTTCTGCGATAACCTTGGTGAGACTTCTGTTAGAAGTATGCAGAATCATCGAGATCGCTTTTTTCGAGCTATTTAATGCGAGAAACACGTTATCTGGTGTTTTCACCACACCACAGTGCGTATGATATGCAGAACCGGCGATATCTTGGTTTTCGTGGGGTTTCAAGCTGAGATATGCATTTTTTACGATAATCTTGGTGAGACTTCTGTCCGAAGTATGCAGAATCATCGAGATCGCTCTATTCGAGCTATTTAATGCGACAAAACGTTATCCGGTGTTGTCACTACTCCACAGTGCGTATGATACGCAGAACCGACGATATCTTGGTTTTCGTGGGGTATCAAGCTGAGATATGCAATTTCTGCGATAATCTTGGTGAGACTTCTGTCCGAAGTATGCAGAATCTTCGAGATCGCTCTTTTGGAGCTATTTAATGCGAGAAACACGTTTTCTGGTGTTTTCACCACCCCACAGTGCGTTTGATATGCAGAACCGGCGACATCTTTTTTTTCGACGGGTTTCAAGCTGAGATATGCATTTTCTGCGATAATATTGGTGAGACTTCAGTCAGAAGTATGCAGAATGATCTAGTTCTCTCGTTTCGAGCTATTTAATGCGAGAAACACGTTATCTGGTTGCTTTCACCACTCCGCAGTGCGTTTGATATGCAGAACCGGCGACATCTTGATTTTCGTGAGGTTTCAAGCTGAGATATGCATTTTCTGCGATAATATTGGTGAGACTTCTGTCCGAAGTATGCAGAATCATCTAGATCGCTCTTTTCGAGCTGCTTAATGCGAGAAACACGTTTTCTGGAGTATTCACCACTCCACAGTACGTTTGACATGCAGAAACGGAGATACCTTGATTTCGGTCGGGTTTCAAGCTGAGATATGCATTTTCTGCGATAATATTGGTGAGACTTCAGTTAGAAGTATGCAGAATCATCGAGATCGCTCTATTCGAGCTATTTAATGCGAGAAACACGTTATCTGGTGTTTTCATCACTCCACAGTACGTTTGACATGCAGAAACGGAGATACCTTGATTTCGGTCGGGTTTCAAGCTGAGATATGCATTTTCTGCGATAATATTGGTGAGACTTCAGTTAGAAGTATGCAGAATCATCGAGATCGCTCTATTCGAGCTATTTAATGCGACAAAACGTTTTCCGGTGTTTTCACCACTCCACAGTGCGTATGATATGCAGAACCGACGATATCTCGGTTTTCGTGGGGTTTCAAGCTCAGATATGCATTTTCTGCGATAATCTTGGTGAGACTTCTGTCCGAAGTATGCAGAATCATCGATATCGCTCTTTTCGAGCTATTTAATGCGAGAAACACGTTATCTGGTGTTTTCATCACTCCACAGGGCGTTTGATATGCAGAACCGGCGATATCTTGGTTTTCGTGGGGTTTCCATGTGAGATATGCATTTCCTGCGATAATCTTGGTGAGACTTCAGTCTGAAGTATGCAGAATCATCTAGATCGCTCGTTTCGAGCTATTTAATGCGAAAAAACAAGTTTTCTGGTGTTTTGACCACTCCACAGTACGTTTGACATGCAGAAACGGAGATACCTTGGTTTCGGTCGGGTTTCAAGCTGAGATATGCATTTTCTGCGATAATATTGGTGAGACTTCAGTTAGAAGTATGCAGAATCATCGAGATCGCTCTATTCGAGCTATTTAATGCGAGAAACACGTTATCTGGTGTTTTCATCACTCCACAGGGCGTTTGATATGCAGAACCGGCGATATCTTGGTTTTCGTGGGGTTTCCATCTGAGATATGCATTTCCTGCGATAATCTTGGTGAGACTTCAGTCAGAAGTATGCAGAATCATCTAGATCGCTCGTTTCGAGGTATTTAGTGCGAAAAAACAAGTTTTCTGGTGTTGTGACCACTCCACAGTACGCTTGACATGCAGAAACGGAGATACCTTGGTTTCGGTCGGGTTTCAAGCTGAGATATGCATTTTCTGCGATAAAATTGGTGAGACTTCAGTTAGAAGTATGCAGAATCATCGAGATCGCTCTATTCGAGCTATTTAATGCGAGAAACACGTTATCTGGTGTTTTCACCACTCCACAGTGCGTTTGATATGCAGTACCAGCGATATCTTGGTTTTCGTGGGGTTTCAAGCTGAGATATGAATTTTTTAGGATAATCTTGGTGAGACTTCTGTCCGAAGTATGCGGAATCATCGAGATCGCTCTTTTCGAGCTATTTAATGCGAGAAACACGTTTTCTGGTGTTTTCACCACCCCACAGTGCGTTTGATATGCAGAACCGGCGACATCTATTTTTTCGACGGGTTTCAAGCTGAGATATGCATTTTCTGCGATAATATTGGTGAGACTTCATTCAGAAGTATGCAGAATCATCTGGGTTCGCTCGTTTCGAGCTATTTAAAGCGAGAAACACGTTATCTGGTTGCTTTCACCACTCCACAGTGCGTTTGATATGCAGAACCGGCGACATCTTGATATTCGTGAGGTTTCAAGCTGAGATATGCATTTTCTGCGATAATATTGGTGAGACTTCTGTCCGAAGTAGGCAGAATCATCTAGATCGCTCTTTTCGAGCTATTTAATACGAGAAACACGTTTTCTGGTGTATTCACCACTGCACAGTACGTTTGACATGCAGAAACGGAGATACCTTGGTTTCGGTCGGGTTTCAAGCTGAGATATGCATTTTCTGCGATAAAATAGGTGAGACTTCAGTCAGAAGTATGCAGAATCATCGATATCGCTCTATTCGAGCTTTTTAATGCGAGAAACACGTTATCTGGTGTTTTCACCACTCCACAGTGCGTATGATATGCAGAACCGGCGATATCTTGGTTTTCGTGGGGTTTCAAGCTGAGATATGCATTATCGGCGATAATCTTGGTGCCACTTCTGTCCGAAGTGTGCAGAATCATCGAGATCGCTCTTTTCACGCTATTTAATGCGAGAAACAAGTTTTCTGGGGCTTTCACCACACCACAGTTCGTTGGATATGCAGAACAGGTGATATCTTGGGTTTCGAGGGGTTTCATGTTGAGATATGCATTATCTGCGATAATCTTGGTGAGACTTCTGTCTGAAGTGTGCAGAATCATCGAGATCGCTCTATTCGAGCTATTTAATGCGACAAAACGTTATCCGGTGTTTTCACCACTCCACAGTGCGTATGATATGCAGAACCGACGATATCTTGGTTTTCGTGGGGTTTCAAGCTCAGATATGCATTTTCTGCGATAATCTTGGTGAGACTTCTGTCCGAAGTATGCAGAATCATCGAGATCGCTCTTTTCGAACTATTTAATGCGAGAAACACGTTATCTGGTGTTTTCACCACTCCACAGTGCGTTTGATATGCAGAACCGGCGATATCTTGGCTTTCGTGGGGTTTCAAGCAGAGATATGCATTTTCTGCGATAACCTTGGTGAGACTTCTGTTAGAAGTATGCAGAATCATCGAGATCGCTCTTTTCGAGCTATTTAATGCGAGAAACACGTTATCTGGTGTTGTCACTACTCCACAGTGCGTATGATACGCAGAACCGACGATATCTTGGTTTTCGTGGGGTATCAAGCTGAGATATGCATTTTCTGCGATAATCTTGGTGAGACTTCTGTCCGAAGTATGCAGAATCTTCGAGATCGCTCTTTTGGAGCTATTTAATGCGAGAAACACGTTTTCTGGTGTTTTCACCACCCCACAGTGCGTTTGATATGCAGAACCGGCGACATCTTTTTTTTCGACGGGTTTCAAGCTGAGATATGCATTTTCTGCGATAATATTGGTGAGACTTCAGTCAGAAGTATGCAGAATGATCTAGTTCGCTCGTTTCGAGCTATTTAATGCGAGAAACACGTTATCTGGTTGCTTTCACCACTCCACAGTGCGTTTGATATGCAGAACCGGCGACATCTTGATTTTCGTGAGGTTTCAAGCTGAGATATGCATTTTCTGCGATAATATTGGTGAGACTTCTGTCCGAAGTATGCAGAATCATCTAGATCGCTCTTTTCGAGCTACTTAATGCGAGAAACACGTTTTCTGGTGTATTCACCACTCCACAGTACGTTTGACATGCAGAAACGGAGATACCTTGATTTCGGCCGGGTTTCAAGCTGAGATATGCATTTTCTGCGATAATATTGGTGAGACTTCAGTTAGAAGTATGCAGAATCATCGAGATCGCTCTATTCGAGCTATTTAATGCGAGAAACACGTTATCTGGTGTTTTCATCACTCCACAGGGCGTTTGATATGCAGAACCGGCGATATCTTGGTTTTCGTGGGGTTTCCATCTGAGATATGCATTTCCTGCGATAATCTTGGAGAGACATCAGTCAGATGTATGCAGAATCATCTAGATCGCTCGTTTCGAGCTATTTAATGCGAAAAAACAAGTTTTGTGGTGTTTTGACCACTCAACAGTACGTTTGACATGCAGAAACGGAGATACCTTGGTTTCGGTCGGGTTTCAAGCTGAGATATGCATTTTCTGCGATAATATTGGTGAGACTTCAGTTAGAAGTATGCAGAATCATCGAGATCGCTCTATTCGAGCTATTTAATGCGAGAAACACGTTTTCTGGGGTTTTCACCACACCACAGTGCGTTTGATATGCAGAACCAGCGATATCTTGGCTTTCGTGGGGTTTCAAGCTGAGATATGCATTTTCTGCGATAAGCATGGTGAGACATTTGTCCGAAGTATGCAGAAACATCGGGAGCGCTCTTTTCGAGCTATTTAATGCGAGAAACACGTTTTCTGGTTTTTTCACCACTCCACAGTTCTTTGGATATGTAGAACAGGAGATATCTTGGTTTGCGTGGGTTTTCAAGCAGAGATATGCATTTTCTGAGATAATCTTGGTGAGACTTCAGTCAGAAGTATGCAGAATCATCGAGATCGCACTTTTCAAGCTATTTAATGCGAGAAACACGTTTTCTGGGGCTTTCACCACACCACGGTTCGTTGGATATGCAGAACAGGTGATATCTTGGGTTTGGAGGGGTTTCAAGCTGAGATATGGATTTTCTGCGATAAGCTTGGTGAGAGTTCTGTCCGAAGTATGGAGAATCATCTAGATCGCTCTTTTCGAGCTACTTAATGCGAGAAACACGTTTTCTGGTGTATTCACCACTCCACAGTACGTTTGACATGCAGAAACGGAGATACCTTGATTTCGGTCGGGTTTCAAGCTGAGATATGCATTTTCTGCGATAATATTGGTGAGACTTCAGTTAGAAGTATGCAGAATCATCGAGATCGCTCGTTTCGAGCTATTTAATGCGAGAAACACGTTATCTGGTGCTTTCACCACTCCACAGTGCGCATGATATGCAGAACCGGAGATATCTTGGTTTTCGTAGGGTTTCAAGCTGAGATATGCATTATCTGCGATAATCTTGGTGAGACTTCTGTCCGAAGTGTGCAGAATCATAGAGATCGTACTTTTCAAGCTATTTAATGCGAGAAACACGTTTTCTGGGGCTTTCACCACACCACGGTTCGTTGGATATGCAGAACAGGTGATATCTTGGGTTTGGAGGGGTTTCAAGCTGAGATATGGATTTTCTGCGGTAAGCTTGGTGAGACTTCTGTCCGAAGTATGCAGAATCATCGACATCGCTCTTTTCGAGCTATTTAATGCGAGAAACTCGTTATCTGGTGTTTTCACCTCTCCACAGTGCGTTTGATATGCAGTACCAGCGATATCTTGGTTTTCGTGGGGTTTCAAGCTGAGAAATGAATTTTTTAGGATAATCTTGGTGAGACTTCTGTCCGAAGTATGCAGAATTATCGAGATCGCTCTATTCGAGCTATTTAATGCGAGAAACACGTTTTCTGGTGTATTCGCCACTCCACAGTGCGTTTGATATGCAGAACCAGCGATATCTTGGCTTTCGTGGGGTTTCAAGCTGAGATATGCATTTTCTGCGATAAGCTTGGTGAGACATTTGTCCGAAGTATGCAGAAACATCGGGAGCGCTCTTTTCGAGCTATTTAATGCGAGAAACACGTTTTCAGGTTTTTTCACCACTCCACAGTTCTTTGGATATGTAGAACAGGAGATATCTTGGTTTGCGTGGGTTTTCAAGCAGAGATATGCAATTTCTGAGATAACCTTTGTGAGACTTCTGTTAGAAGTATGCAGAATCATCGAGATCGCTCTTTTCGAGCTATTTAATGCGAGAAACACGTTATCTGGTGTTTTCACCACTCCTCAGTGCGCATGATATGCAGAACCGGAGATATCTTGGTTTTCGTAGGGTTTCAAGCTGAGATATGCATTATCTGCGATAATCTTGGTGAGACTTCTGTCCGAAGTGTGCAGAATCATCGAGATCGCACTTTTCAAGCTATTTAATGCGAGAAACACGTTTTCTGGGGCTTTCACCACACCACAGTTCGTTGGATATGCAGAACAGGTGATATCTTGGGTTTGGAGGGGTTTCAAGCTGAGATATGGGTTTTCTGCGATAAACTTGGTGACACTTCTTTCCGAAGTATGCAGAATCATCGACATCGCTCTTTTCGAGCTATTTAATGCGAGAAACACGTTATCTGGTGTTTTCACCACTCCACAGTGCGTTTGATATGCAGTACCAGCGATATCTTGGTTTTCGTGGGGTTTCAAGCTGAGAAATGTATTTTTTAGGATAATCTTGGTGAGACTTCTGTCCGAAGTATGCAGAATCATCGAGATCGCTCTATTCGAGCTATTTAATGCGACAAAACGTTGTCCGGTGATTTCACCACTCCACAGTGCGTATGATATGCAGAACCGACGATATCTTGGTTTTCGTGGGGTTTCAAGCTCAGATATGCATTTTCTGCGATAATCTTGGTGAGACTTCTGTCCGAAGTATGCAGAAACATCGAGAGCGCTCTTTTCGAGCTATTTAATGCGAGAAACACGTTTTCTGGGGTTTTCACCACACTACAGTTCGTTGGATATGCAGAACCGGAGATATCTTGGTTTTCGTGGGGTTTCAAGCTGAGATATGCATTTTCTGCGATAATCTTTGTGCGACTTCTGTCAGAAGTATGCAGAATCATCGAGATCGCTCTTTTCGAGCTACTTAATGCGAGAAACACGTTTTCTGGGGTTTTCACCAGACCACAGTTCGTTAGATATGCAGAAGCGGAGATATCTTGGTTTTCGTGGGGTTTCAAGCTGAGAGATGCATTTTCTGCGATAATCTTGGTGCGACTTCTGTCAGAAGTATGCAGAATCATCGAGATCGCTCTATTCGAGCTATTTAATGCGACAAAACGTTTTCCGGTGTTTTCACCACTCCACAGTGCGTATGATATGCAGAACCGACGATATCTCGGTTTTCGTGGGGTTTCAAGCTCAGATATGCATTTTCTGCGATAATCTTGGTGAGACTTCTGTCCGAAGTATGCAGAATCATCGATATCGCTCTTTTCGAGCTATTTAATGCGAGAAACACGTTATCTGGTGTTTTCAGCACTCCACAGTGCGTTTGATATGCAGTACCAGCGATATCTTGGTTTTCGTGGTGTTTCAAGCTGAGATATGCATTTTTTACGATAATCTTGGTGAGACTTCTGTTAGAAGTATGCAGAATCATCGAGATCGCTCTTTTCGATCTATTTAATGCGAGAAACACGTTATCTGGTGTTTTCACCAATCCACAGTGCGTATGATATGCAGAACCGGCGATATCATGGTTTTCGTGGGGTTTCAAGCTGACATATGTATTTTTTACGATAATATTGGTGAGACTTCAGTTAGAAGTATGCAGAATCATCGAGATCGCTCTATTCGAGCTATTTAATGCGAGAAACACGTTATCTGGTGTTTTCATCACTCCACAGGGCGTTTGATATGCAGAACCGGCGATATCTTGGTTTTCGTGGGGTTTCCATGTGAGATATGCATTTCCTGCGATAATCTTGGTGAGACTTCAGTCTGAAGTATGCAGAATCATCTAGATCGCTCGTTTCGAGCTATTTAATGCGAAAAAACAAGTTTTCTGGTGTTTTGACCACTCCACAGTACGTTTGACATGCAGAAACGGAGATACCTTGGTTTCGGTCGGGTTTCAAGCTGAGATATGCATTTTCTGCGATAATATTGGTGAGACTTCAGTTAGAAGTATGCAGAATCATCGAGATCGCTCTATTCGAGCTATTTAATGCGAGAAACACGTTATCTGGTGTTTTCATCACTCCACAGGGCGTTTGATATGCAGAACCGGCGATATCTTGGTTTTCGTGGGGTTTCCATCTGAGATATGCATTTCCTGCGATAATCTTGGTGAGACTTCAGTCAGAAGTATGCAGAATCATCTAGATCGCTCGTTTCGAGGTATTTAGTGCGAAAAAACAAGTTTTCTGGTGTTGTGACCACTCCACAGTACGCTTGACATGCAGAAACGGAGATACCTTGGTTTCGGTCGGGTTTCAAGCTGAGATATGCATTTTCTGCGATAAAATTGGTGAGACTTCAGTTAGAAGTATGCAGAATCATCGAGATCGCTCTATTCGAGCTATTTAATGCGAGAAACACGTTATCTGGTGTTTTCACCACTCCACAGTGCGTTTGATATGCAGTACCAGCGATATCTTGGTTTTCGTGGGGTTCCAAGCTGAGATATGAATTTTTTAGGATAATCTTGGTGAGACTTATGTCCGAAGTATGCGGAATCATCGAGATCGCTCTTTTCGAGCTATTTAATGCGAGAAACACGTTTTCTGGTGTTTTCACCACCCCACAGTGCGTTTGATATGCAGAACCGGCGACATCTATTTTTTCGACGGGTTTCAAGCTGAGATATGCATTTTCTGCGATAATATTGGTGAGACTTCATTCAGAAGTATGCAGAATCATCTGGGTTCGCTCGTTTCGAGCTATTTAAAGCGAGAAACACGTTATCTGGTTGCTTTCACCACTCCACAGTGCGTTTGATATGCAGAACCGGCGACATCTTGATATTCGTGAGGTTTCAAGCTGAGATATGCATTTTCTGCGATAATATTGGTGAGACTTCTGTCCGAAGTAGGCAGAATCATCTAGATCGCTCTTTTCGAGCTATTTAATACGAGAAACACGTTTTCTGGTGTATTCACCACTGCACAGTACGTTTGACATGCAGAAACGGAGATACCTTGGTTTCGGTCGGGTTTCAAGCTGAGATATGCATTTTCTGCGATAAAATAGGTGAGACTTCAGTTAGAAGTATGCAGAATCATCGATATCGCTCTATTCGAGCTTTTTAATGCGAGAAACACGTTATCTGGTGTTTTCACCACTCCACAGTGCGTATGATATGCAGAACCGGCGATATCTTGGTTTTCGTGGGGTTTCAAGCTGAGATATGCATTATCGGCGATAATCTTGGTGCGACTTCTGTCCGAAGTGTGCAGAATCATCGAGATCGCTCTTTTCACGCTATTTAATGCGAGAAACAAGTTTTCTGGGGCTTTCACCACACCACAGTTCGTTGGATATGCAGAACAGGTGATATCTTGGGTTTCGAGGGGTTTCATGTTGAGATATGCATTATCTGCGATAATCTTGGTGAGACTTCTGTCTGAAGTGTGCAGAATCATCGAGATCGCTCTATTCGAGCTATTTAATGCGACAAAACGTTATCCGGTGTTTTCACCACTCCACAGTGCGTATGATATGCAGAACCGACGATATCTTGGTTTTCGTGGGGTTTCAAGCTCAGATATGCATTTTCTGCGATAATCTTGGTGAGACTTCTGTCCGAAGTATGCAGAATCATCGAGATCGCTCTTTTCGAACTATTTAATGCGAGAAACACGTTATCTGGTGTTTTCACCACTCCACAGTGCGTTTGATATGCAGAACCGGCGATATCTTGGCTTTCGTGGGGTTTCAAGCAGAGATATGCATTTTCTGCGATAACCTTGGTGAGACTTCTGTTAGAAGTATGCAGAATCATCGAGATCGCTCTTTTCGAGCTATTTAATGCGAGAAACACGTTATCTGGTGTTGTCACTACTCCACAGTGCGTATGATACGCAGAACCGACGATATCTTGGTTTTCGTGGGGTATCAAGCTGAGATATGCATTTTCTGCGATAATCTTGGTGAGACTTCTGTCCGAAGTATGCAGAATCTTCGAGATCGCTCTTTTGGAGCTATTTAATGCGAGAAACACGTTTTCTGGTGTTTTCACCACCCCACAGTGCGTTTGATATGCAGAACCGGCGACATCTTTTTTTTCGACGGGTTTCAAGCTGAGATATGCATTTTCTGCGATAATATTGGTGAGACTTCAGTCAGAAGTATGCAGAATGATCTAGTTCGCTCGTTTCGAGCTATTTAATGCGAGAAACACGTTATCTGGTTGCTTTCACCACTCCACAGTGCGTTTGATATGCAGAACCGGCGACATCTTGATTTTCGTGAGGTTTCAAGCTGAGATATGCATTTTCTGCGATAATATTGGTGAGACTTCTGTCCGAAGTATGCAGAATCATCTAGATCGCTCTTTTCGAGCTACTTAATGCGAGAAACACGTTTTCTGGTGTATTCACCACTCCACAGTACGTTTGACATGCAGAAACGGAGATACCTTGATTTCGGTCGGGTTTCAAGCTGAGATATGCATTTTCTGCGATAATATTGGTGAGACTTCAGTTAGAAGTATGCAGAATCATCGAGATCGCTCTATTCGAGCTATTTAATGCGAGAAACACGTTATCTGGTGTTTTCATCACTCCACAGGGCGTTTGATATGCAGAACCGGCGATATCTTGGTTTTCGTGGGGTTTCCATCTGAGATATGCATTTCCTGCGATAATCTTGGAGAGACATCAGTCAGATGTATGCAGAATCATCTAGATCGCTCGTTTCGAGCTATTTAATGCGAAAAAACAAGTTTTGTGGTGTTTTGACCACTCAACAGTACGTTTGACATGCAGAAACGGAGATACCTTGGTTTCGGTCGGGTTTCAAGCTGAGATATGCATTTTCTGCGATAATATTGGTGAGACTTCAGTTAGAAGTATGCAGAATCATCGAGATCGCTCTATTCGAGCTATTTAATGCGAGAAACACGTTTTCTGGGGTTTTCACCACACCACAGTGCGTTTGATATGCAGAACCAGCGATATCTTGGCTTTCGTGTGGTTTCAAGCTGAGATATGCATTTTCTGCGATAAGCATGGTGAGACATTTGTCCGAAGTATGCAGAAACATCGGGAGCGCTCTTTTCGAGCTATTTAATGCGAGAAACACGTTTTCTGGTTTTTTCACCACTCCACAGTTCTTTGGATATGTAGAACAGGAGATATCTTGGTTTGCGTGGGTTTTCAAGCAGAGATATGCATTTTCTGAGATAATCTTGGTGAGACTTCTGTCCGAAGTGTGCAGAATCATCGAGATCGCACTTTTCAAGCTATTTAATGCGAGAAACACGTTTTCTGGGGCTTTCACCACACCACGGTTCGTTGGATATGCAGAACAGGTGATATCTTGGGTTTGGAGGGGTTTCAAGCTGAGATATGGATTTTCTGCGATAAGCTTGGTGAGACTTCTGTCCGAAGTATGGAGAATCATCTAGATCGCTCTTTTCGAGCTACTTAATGCGAGAAACACGTTTTCTGGTGTATTCACCACTCCACAGTACGTTTGACATGCAGAAACGGAGATACCTTGATTTCGGTCGGGTTTCAAGCTGAGATATGCATTTTCTGCGATAATATTGGTGAGACTTCAGTTAGAAGTATGCAGAATCATCGAGATCGCTCGTTTCGAGCTATTTAATGCGAGAAACACGTTATCTGGTGCTTTCACCACTCCACAGTGCGCATGATATGCAGAACCGGAGATATCTTGGTTTTCGTAGGGTTTCAAGCTGAGATATGCATTATCTGCGATAATCTTGGTGAGACTTCTGTCCGAAGTGTGCAGAATCATAGAGATCGTACTTTTCAAGCTATTTAATGCGAGAAACACGTTTTCTGGGGCTTTCACCACACCACGGTTTGTTGGATATGCAGAACAGGTGATATCTTGGGTTTGGAGGGGTTTCAAGCTGAGATATGGATTTTCTGCGGTAAGCTTGGTGAGACTTCTGTCCGAAGTATGCAGAATCATCGACATCGCTCTTTTCGAGCTATTTAATGCGAGAAACTCGTTATCTGGTGTTTTCACCACTCCACAGTGCGTTTGATATGCAGTACCAGCGATATCTTGGTTTTCGTGGGGTTTCAAGCTGAGAAATGAATTTTTTAGGATAATCTTGGTGAGACTTCTGTCCGAAGTATGCAGAATTATCGAGATCGCTCTATTCGAGCTATTTAATGCGAGAAACACGTTTTCTGGTGTATTCGCCACTCCACAGTGCGTTTGATATGCAGAACCAGCGATATCTTGGCTTTCGTGGGGTTTCAAGCTGAGATATGCATTTTCTGCGATAAGCTTGGTGAGACATTTGTCCGAAGTATGCAGAAACATCGGGAGCGCTCTTTTCGAGCTATTTAATGCGAGAAACACGTTTTCAGGTTTTTTCACCACTCCACAGTTCTTTGGATATGTAGAACAGGAGATATCTTGGTTTGCGTGGGTTTTCAAGCAGAGATATGCATTTTCTGAGATAACCTTTGTGAGACTTCTGTTAGAAGTATGCAGAATCATCGAGATCGCTCTTTTCGAGCTATTTAATGCGAGAAACACGTTATCTGGTGTTTTCACCACTCCTCAGTGCGCATGATATGCAGAACCGGAGATATCTTGGTTTTCGTAGGGTTTCAAGCTGAGATATGCATTATCTGCGATAATCTTGGTGAGACTTCTGTCCGAAGTGTGCAGAATCATCGAGATCGCACTTTTCAAGCTATTTAATGCGAGAAACACGTTTTCTGGGGCTTTCACCACACCACAGTTCGTTGGATATGCAGAACAGGTGATATCTTGGGTTTGGAGGGGTTTCAAGCTGAGATATGGGTTTTCTGCGATAAACTTGGTGACACTTCTTTCCGAAGTATGCAGAATCATCGACATCGCTCTTTTCGAGCTATTTAATGCGAGAAACACGTTATCTGGTGTTTTCACCACTCCACAGTGCGTTTGATATGCAGTACCAGCGATATCTTGGTTTTCGTGGGGTTTCAAGCTGAGAAATGTATTTTTTAGGATAATCTTGGTGAGACTTCTGTTAGAAGTATGCAGAATCATCGAGATCGCTCTTTTCGAGCTATTTAATGCGAGAAACACGTTATCTGGTGTTTTCACCACTCCTCAGTGCGCATGATATGCAGAACCGGAGATATCTTGGTTTTCGTAGGGTTTCAAGCTGAGATATGCATTATCTGCGATAATCTTGGTGAGACTTCTGTCCGAAGTGTGCAGAATCATCGAGATCGCACTTTTCAAGCTATTTAATGCGAGAAACACGTTTTCTGGGGCTTTCACCACACCACAGTTCGTTGGATATGCAGAACAGGTGATATCTTGGGTTTGGAGGGGTTTCAAGCTGAGATATGGGTTTTCTGCGATAAACTTGGTGACACTTCTTTCCGAAGTATGCAGAATCATCGACATCGCTCTTTTCGAGCTATTTAATGCGAGAAACACGTTATCTGGTGTTTTCACCACTCCACAGTGCGTTTGATATGCAGTACCAGCGATATCTTGGTTTTCGTGGGGTTTCAAGCTGAGAAATGTATTTTTTAGGATAATCTTGGTGAGACTTCTGTCCGAAGTATGCAGAATCATCGAGATCGCTCTATTCGAGCTATTTAATGCGACAAAACGTTGTCCGGTGATTTCACCACTCCACAGTGCGTATGATATGCAGAACCGACGATATCTTGGTTTTCGTGGGGTTTCAAGCTCAGATATGCATTTTCTGCGATAATCTTGGTGAGACTTCTGTCCGAAGTATGCAGAAACATCGAGAGCGCTCTTTTCGAGCTATTTAATGCGAGAAACACGTTTTCTGGGGTTTTCACCACACTACAGTTCGTTGGATATGCAGAACCGGAGATATCTTGGTTTTCGTGGGGTTTCAAGCTGAGATATGCATTTTCTGCGATAATCTTTGTGCGACTTCTGTCAGAAGTATGCAGAATCATCGAGATCGCTCTTTTCGAGCTACTTAATGCGAGAAACACGTTTTCTGGGGTTTTCACCAGACCACAGTTCGTTAGATATGCAGAAGCGGAGATATCTTGGTTTTCGTGGGGTTTCAAGCTGAGAGATGCATTTTCTGCGATAATCTTGGTGCGACTTCTGTCAGAAGTATGCAGAATCATCGAGATCGCTCTATTCGAGCTATTTAATGCGAGAAACACGTTATCTGGTGTTTTCATCACTCCACAGGGCGTTTGATATGCAGAACCGGCGATATCTTGGTTTTCGTGGGGTTTCCATCTGAGATATGCATTTTCTGCGATAATCTTGGGGCGACTTCTGTCCGAAGTATGCTTAATCATCGAGACCGCTCGTTTCGACCTATTTAATGCGAGAAACACGTTTTCTGGGGTTTTCACCACACCACAGTTCGTTGGATGTGCAGAACCGGAGATATCTTGGTTTTCGTGGGGTCTCAAGCTGAGATATGCATTTTCTGCGATAATCTTGGTGAGACTTCAGTCAGAAGTATGCAGAATCATCGAGATCGCTCTATTCGAGCTCTTTAATGCGAGAAACACGTTATCTAGTTGTTTTCACCACTCCACAGTGCGTTTGATATGCAGAACCGGCGACATCTTTGCTTTCGTCGTGTATCAAGCTGAGATATGCATTTTCTGCGATAATCTTGGTGAGACTTCAGTCAGAAGTACGCAGAATCATTTAGACCGCTCGTTTCGAGCTGCTTAATGCGTGAAACACGTTTTCTGGTGTTTTCACCAATCCACAGTGCGTTTGATATGCAGAACCGGCGACATCTTGGATTTCGTCGGGGTTCACGCTGAGATATGCATTTTCTGCGATAATCTTGGTGAGACTTCTGTCCGAAGTATGCAGAATCATCGAGATCGCTCTTTTCGAGCTATTTAATGCGAGAAACACGTTTTCTGGTGTATTCACCACCGCACAGAGCGTTTGATATGCAAAACCGGCGATATATTGATATTCGTGGTGTTTTCAGCTCAGATATGCATTTTCTGCGATAATCTTGGTGAGACTTCTGTCCGAAGTAAGCAGAATCATCGAGATCGCTCTTCTCGAGCTACTTAATGCGAGAAACACGTTTTCTGGTGTATTCACCACTCCACAGTACGTTTGACATGCAGAACCGAAGATATCTTGGTTTCGGTCGGGTTTCAAGCTGAGATATGCATTTTCTGCGATTATCTAGGTGAGACATCAGTCAGAAGTATGCAGAATCATCTAGATCGCTCGTTTCGAGCTGCTTAATGCGAGAAACACGTTTTCTGGTGTTTTCACCACTCCACAGTTCGTTGGATATGCAGAACAGGAGATATCTTGGTTTTCGTGGGGTTTCTAGGAGAGATATGCATTTTCTGCGATAATCATGGTGAGAATTCTGTTAGAAGTATGCAGCATCATCGAGATCGCACTTTTCGATCTATTTAATGCGAGAAACACGTTGTCTGGTGTTTTCACCACTCCACAGTTGGTATGATATGCAGAACCGTCGATGTTTGGTTTTCGTCGGGTTTCAAGCTGAGATATGCATTTTCTGCGATAATCTTGGTGAGACTTCTGTCCGATGTATGCTTAATCATCTAGATCGTTCGTTTCGAGCTATTTAATGCGAAAAAACAAGTTTTCTGGTGTTTTGACCACTCCACAGTGCGTTTTATATGGAGAGCCGCCGATAACTTGGTTTTCTTGGGGATTCCAGCTGAAATATGCATTTTCTGCGATAATCTTGGTGAGTCTTCTGTCAGAAGTATGCAGAATCATCTAGATTGCACTTTTCGAGCCATTTAATGCGAGAAACACGTTTTCTGGTGTATTCACCACTCCACAGTGCGTTTGACATGCAGAACCGGAGATATCTTGGTTTCGGTCGGGTTTCAAGCTGAGATATGCTTTTCTACGATAATCTTGGTGAGACTTCTGTCAGAAGTATGCAGAATCTTCGAGAACGCTCTTTTCGAGCTATTTAATGCGAGAAACACGTTTTCTGGTGTATTCACCACCGCACAGAGCGTTTGATATGCAAAACCGGCGATATCTTGATATTCGTGGTGTTTTCAGCTGAGATATGCATTTTCTGCGATAATCTTGGTGAGACTTCTGTCCGAAGTAAGCAGAATCATCGAGATCGCTCTTCTCGAACTACTTAATGCGAGAAACACGTTTTCTGGTGTATTCACCACTCCACAGTACGTTTGACATGCAGAACCGAAGATATCTTGATTTCGGTCGGGTTTCAAGCTGAGATATGCATTTTCTGCGATAATATTGGTGAGACTTCAGTTAGAAGTATGCAGAATCATCGAGATCGCTCTATTCGAGCTATTTAATGCGACAAAACGTTTTCCGGTGTTTTCACCACTCCACAGTGCGTATGATATGCAGAACCGACGATATCTCGGTTTTCGTGGGGTTTCAAGCTCAGATATGCATTTTCTGCGATAATCTTGGTGAGACTTCTGTCCGAAGTATGCAGAATCATCGATATCGCTCTTTTCGAGCTATTTAATGCGAGAAACACGTTATCTGGTGTTTTCAGCACTCCACAGTGCGTTTGATATGCAGTACCAGCGATATCTTGGTTTTCGTGGTGTTTCAAGCTGAGATATGCATTTTTTACGATAATCTTGGTGAGACTTCTGTTAGAAGTATGCAGAATCATCGAGATCGCTCTTTTCGATCTATTTAATGCGAGAAACACGTTATCTGGTGTTTTCACCAATCCACAGTGCGTATGATATGCAGAACCGGCGATATCATGGTTTTCGTGGGGTTTCAAGCTGACATATGTATTTTTTACGATAATATTGGTGAGACTTCAGTTAGAAGTATGCAGAATCATCGAGATCGCTCTATTCGAGCTATTTAATGCGAGAAACACGTTATCTGGTGTTTTCATCACTCCACAGGGCGTTTGATATGCAGAACCGGCGATATCTTGGTTTTCGTGGGGTTTCCATGTGAGATATGCATTTCCTGCGATAATCTTGGTGAGACTTCAGTCTGAAGTATGCAGAATCATCTAGATCGCTCGTTTCGAGCTATTTAATGCGAATAAACAAGTTTTCTGGTGTTTTGACCACTCCACAGTACGTTTGACATGCAGAAACGGAGATACCTTGGTTTCGGTCGGGTTTCAAGCTGAGATATGCATTTTCTGCGATAATATTGGTGAGACTTCAGTTAGAAGTATGCAGAATCATCGAGATCGCTCTATTCGAGCTATTTAATGCGAGAAACACGTTATCTGGTGTTTTCATCACTCCACAGGGCGTTTGATATGCAGAACCGGCGATATCTTGGTTTTCGTGGGGTTTCCATTTGAGATATGCATTTCCTGCGATAATCTTGGTGAGACTTCAGTCAGAAGTATGCAGAATCATCTAGATCGCTCGTTTCGAGGTATTTAGTGCGAAAAAACAAGTCTTCTGGTGTTCTGACCACTCCACAGTACGTTTGACATGCAGAAACGGAGATACCTTGGTTTCGGTCGGGTTTCAAGCTGAGATATGCATTTTCTGCGATAAAATTGGTGAGACTTCAGTTAGAAGTATGCAGAATCATCGAGATCGCTCTATTCGAGCTATTTAATGCGAGAAACACGTTATCTGGTGTTTTCACCACTCCACAGTGCGTTTGATATGCAGTACCAGCGATATCTTGGTTTTCGTGGGGTTTCAAGCTGAGATATGAATTTTTTAGGATAATCTTGGTGAGACTTCTGTCCGAAGTATGCGGAATCATCGAGATCGCTCTTTTCGAGCTATTTAATGCGAGAAACACGTTTTCTGGTGTTTTCACCACCCCACAGTGCGTTTGATATGCAGAACCGGCGACATCTTTTTTTTCGACGGGTTTCAAGCTGAGATATGCATTTTCTGCGATAATATTGGTGAGACTTCAATCAGAAGTATGCAGAATCATCTGGGTTCGCTCGTTTCGAGCTATTTAAAGCGAGAAACACGTTATCTGGTTGCTTTCACCACTCCACAGTGCGTTTGATATGCAGAACCGGCGACATCTTGATATTCGTGAGGTTTCAAGCTGAGATATGCATTTTCTGCGATAATATTGGTGAGACTTCTGTCCGAAGTAGGCAGAATCATCTAGATCGCTCTTTTCGAGCTATTTAATGCGAGAAACACGTTTTCTGGTGTATTCACCACTGCACAGTACGTTTGACATGCAGAAACGGAGATACCTTGGTTTCGGTCGGGTTTCAAGCTGAGATATGCATTTTCTGCGATAAAATAGGTGAGACTTCAGTTAGAAGTATGCAGAATCATCGATATCGCTCTATTCGAGCTATTTAATGCGAGAAACACGTTATCTGGTGTTTTCACCACTCCACAGTGCGTATGATATGCAGAACCGGCGATATCTTGGTTTTCGTGGGGTTTCAAGCTGAGATATGCAGAACCGGCGATATCTTGGTTTTCGTGGGGTTTCAAGCTGAGATATGCATTATCGGCGATAATCTTGGTGAGACTTCTGTCTGAAGTGTGCAGAATCATCGAGATCGCTCTATTCGAGCTATTTAATGCGACAAAACGTTATCCGGTGTTTTCACCACTCCACAGTGCGTATGATATGCAGAACCGACGATATCTTGGTTTTCGTGGGGTTTCAAGCTCAGATATGCATTTTCTGCGATAATCTTGGTGAGACTTCTGTCCGAAGTATGCAGAATCATCGAGATCGCTCTTTTCGAACTATTTAATGCGAGAAACACGTTATCTGGTGTTTTCACCACTCCACAGTGCGTTTGATATGCAGAACCGGCGATATCTTGGCTTTCGTGGGGTTTCAAGCAGAGATATGCATTTTCTGCGATAACCTTGGTGAGACTTCTGTTAGAAGTATGCAGAATCATCGAGATCGCTCTTTTCGAGCTATTTAATGCGAGAAACACGTTATCTGGTGTTTTCACCACACCACAATGCGTATGATATGCAGAACCGGCGATATCTTGGTTTTTGTGGGGTTTCAAGCTGAGATATGCATTATCTGCGATAATCTTGGTGAGACTTCAGTCCGAAGTGTGCAGAATCATCGAGATCGCACTTTTCAAGCTATTTAATGCGAGAAACACGTTATCTGGTGTTTTCATCACTCCACAGGGCGTTTGATATGCAGAACCAGCGATATCTTGGCTTTCGTGGGGTTTCAAGCTGAGATATGCATTTTCTGCGATAAGCTTGGTGAGACATTTGTCCGAAGTATGCAGAAACATCGGGAGCGCTCTTTTCGAGATATTTAATGCGCGAAACACGTTTTCTGGGTTTTTCACCACTCCACAGTTCTTTGGATATGCAGAAGAGGAGATATCTTGGTTTGCGTGGGGTTTCAAGCAGAGATATGCATTTTCTGCGATCACCTTGGTGAGACTTCTGTTAGAAGTATGCAGAATCATCGAGATCGCTCTTTTCGAGCTATTTAATGCGAGAAACACGTTATCTGGTGTTTTCACCACACCACAGTGCGTATGATATGCAGAACCGGCGATATCTTGGTTTTCGTGGGGTTTCAAGCTGAGATATGCATTATCTGCGATAATCTTGGTGAGACTTCAGTCAGAAGTATGCAGAATCATCTAGTTCGCTCGTTTCGAGCTATTTAATGTGAGAAACACGTTATCTGGTTGCTTTCACCACTCCACAGTGCGTTTGATATGCAGAACCGGCGACATCTTGATTTTCGTGAGGTTTCAAGCTGAGATATGCATTTTCTGCGATAATATTGGTGAGACATTTGTCCGAAGTATGCAGAAACATCGGGAGCGCTCTTTTCGAGCTATTTAATGCGCGAAACACGTTTTCTGGGTTTTTCACCACTCCACAGTTCTTTGGATATGCAGAAGAGGAGATATCTTGGTTTGCGTGGGGTTTCAAGCAGAGATATGCATTTTCTGCGATAACCTTGGTCAGACTTCTGTTAGAAGTATGCAGAATCATCGAGATCGCTCTTTTCGAGCTATTTAATGCGAGAAACACGTTATCTGGTGTTGTCACTACTCCACAGTGCGTATGATACGCAGAACCGACGATATCTTGGTTTTCGTGGGGTATCAAGCTGAGATATGCATTTTCTGCGATAATCTTGGTGAGACTTCTGTCCGAAGTATGCAGAATCTTCGAGATCGCTCTTTTGGAGATATTTAATGCGAGAAACACGTTTTCTGGTGTTTTCACCACCCCACAGTGCTTTTGATATGCAGAACCGGCGACATCTTTTTTTTCGACGGGTTTCAAGCTGAGATATGCATTTTCTGCGATAATATTGGTGAGACTTCAGTCAGAAGTATGCAGAATGATCTAGTTCGCTCGTTTCGAGCTATTTAATGCGAGAAACACGTTATCTGGTTGCTTTCACCACTCCACAGTGTGTTTGATATGCAGAACCGGCGACATCTTGATTTTCGTGAGGTTTCAAGCTGAGATATGCATTTTCTGCGATAATATTGGTGAGACTTCTGTCCGAAGTATGCAGAATCATCTAGATCGCTCTTTTCGAGCTACTTAATGCGAGAAACACGTTTTCTGGTGTATTCACCACTCCACAGTACGTTTGACATGCAGAAACGGAGATACCTTGATTTCGGTCGGGTTTCAAGCTGAGATATGCATTTTCTGCGATAATATTGGTGAGACTTCAGTTAGAAGTATGCAGAATCATCGAGATCGCTCTATTCGAGCTATTTAATGCGAGAAACACGTTATCTGGTGTTTTCATCACTCCACAGGGCGTATGATATGCAGAACCGGCGATATCTTGGTTTTCGTGGGGTTTCCATCTGAGATATGCATTTCCTGCGATAATCTTGGAGAGACATCAGTCAGATGTATGCAGAATCATCTAGATCGCTCGTTTCGAGCTATTTAATGCGAAAAAACAAGTTTTGTGGTGTTTTGACCACTCAACAGTACGTTTGACATGCAGAAACGGAGATACCTTGGTTTCGGTCGGGTTTCAAGCTGAGATATGCATTTTCTGCGATAATATTGGTGAGACTTCAGTTAGAAGTATGCAGAATCATCGAGATCGCTCTATTCGAGCTATTTAATGCGAGAAACACGTTTTCTGGGGTTTTCACCACACCACAGTGCGTTTGATATGCAGAACCAGCGATATCTTGGCTTTCGTGGGGTTTCAAGCTGAGATATGCATTTTCTGCGATAAGCATGGTGAGACATTTGTCCGAAGTATGCAGAAACATCGGGAGCGCTCTTTTCGAGCTATTTAATGCGAGAAACACGTTTTCTGGTTTTTTCACCACTCCACAGTTCTTTGGATATGTAGAACAGGAGATATCTTGGTTTGCGTGGGTTTTCAAGCAGAGATATGCATTTTCTGAGATAATCTTGGTGAGACTTCTGTCCGAAGTGTGCAGAATCATCGAGATCGCACTTTTCAAGCTATTTAATGCGAGAAACACGTTTTCTGGGGCTTTCACCACACCACGGTTCGTTGGATATGCAGAACAGGTGATATCTTGGGTTTGGAGGGGTTTCAAGCTGAGATATGGATTTTCTGCGATAAGCTTGGTGAGACTTCTGTCCGAAGTATGCAGAATCATCTAGATCGCTCTTTTCGAGCTACTTAATGCGAGAAACACGTTTTCTGGTGTATTCACCACTCCACAGTACGTTTGACATGCAGAAACGGAGTTACCTTGATTTCGGTCGGGTTTCAAGCTGAGATATGCATTTTCTGCGATAATATTGGTGAGACTTCAGTTAGAAGTATGCAGAATCATCGAGATCGCTCGTTTCGAGCTATTTAATGCGAGAAACACGTTATCTGGTGCTTTCACCACTCCACAGTGCGCATGATATGCAGAACCGGAGATATCTTGGTTTTCGTAGGGTTTCAAGCTGAGATATGCATTATCTGCGATAATCTTGGTGAGACTTCTGTCCGAAGTATGCAGAATCATCGACATCGCTCTTTTCGAGCTATTTAATGCGAGAAACTCGTTATCTGGTGTTTTCACCACTCCACAGTGCGTTTGATATGCAGTACCAGCGATATCTTGGTTTTCGTGGGGTTTCAAGCTGAGAAATGAATTTTTTAGGATAATCTTGGTGAGACTTCTGTCCGAAGTATGCAGAATTATCGAGATCGCTCTATTCGAGCTATTTAATGCGAGAAACACGTTTTCTGGTGTATTCGCCACTCCACAGTGCGTTTGATATGCAGAACCAGCGATATCTTGGCTTTCGTGGGGTTTCAAGCTGAGATATGCATTTTCTGCGATAAGCTTGGTGAGACATTTGTCCGAAGTATGCAGAAACATCGGGAGCGCTCTTTTCGAGCTATTTAATGCGAGAAACACGTTTTCAGGTTTTTTCACCACTCCACAGTTCTTTGGATATGTAGAACAGGAGATATCTTGGTTTGCGTGGGTTTTCAAGCAGAGATATGCATTTTCTGAGATAACCTTTGTGAGACTTCTGTTAGAAGTATGCAGAATCATCGAGATCGCTCTTTTCGAGCTATTTAATGCGAGAAACACGTTATCTGGTGTTTTCACCACTCCTCAGTGCGCATGATATGCAGAACCGGAGATATCTTGGTTTTCGTAGGGTTTCAAGCTGAGATATGCATTATCTGCGATAATCTTGGTGAGACTTCTGTCCGAAGTGTGCAGAATCATCGAGATCGCACTTTTCAAGCTATTTAATGCGAGAAACACGTTTTCTGGGGCTTTCACCACACCACAGTTCGTTGGATATGCAGAACAGGTGATATCTTGGGTTTGGAGGGGTTTCAAGCTGAGATATGGGTTTTCTGCGATAAACTTGGTGACACTTCTTTCCGAAGTATGCAGAATCATCGACATCGCTCTTTTCGAGCTATTTAATGCGAGAAACACGTTATCTGGTGTTTTCACCACTCCACAGTGCGTTTGATATGCAGTACCAGCGATATCTTGGTTTTCGTGGGGTTTCAAGCTGAGAAATGTATTTTTTAGGATAATCTTGGTGAGACTTCTGTCCGAAGTATGCAGAATCATCGAGATCGCTCTATTCGAGCTATTTAATGCGACAAAACGTTGTCCGGTGATTTCACCACTCCACAGTGCGTATGATATGCAGAACCGACGATATCTTGGTTTTCGTGGGGTTTCAAGCTCAGATATGCATTTTCTGCGATAATCTTGGTGAGACTTCTGTCAGAAGTATGCAGAATCATCGAGATCGCTCTTTTCGAGCTACTTAATGCGAGAAACACGTTTTCTGGGGTTTTCACCAGACCACAGTTCGTTAGATATGCAGAAGCGGAGATATCTTGGTTTTCGTGGGGTTTCAAGCTGAGAGATGCATTTTCTGCGATAATCTTGGTGCGACTTCTGTCAGAAGTATGCAGAATCATCGAGATCGCTCTATTCGAGCTATTTAATGCGAGAAACACGTTATCTGGTGTTTTCATCACTCCACAGGGCGTTTGATATGCAGAACCGGCGATATCTTGGTTTTCGTGGGGTTTCCATCTGAGATATGCATTTTCTGCGATAATCTTGGGGCGACTTCTGTCCGAAGTATGCTTAATCATCGAGACCGCTCGTTTCGACCTATTTAATGCGAGAAACACGTTTTCTGGGGTTTTCACCACACCACAGTTCGTTGGATGTGCAGAACCGGAGATATCTTGGTTTTCGTGGGGTCTCAAGCTGAGATATGCATTTTCTGCGATAATCTTGGTGAGACTTCAGTCAGAAGTATGCAGAATCATCGAGATCGCTCTATTCGAGCTCTTTAATGCGAGAAACACGTTATCTAGTTGTTTTCACCACTCCACCGTGCGTTTGATATGCAGAACCGGCGACATCTTGGATTTCGTCGGGGTTCACGCTGAGATATGCATTTTCTGCGATAATCTTGGTGAGACTTCTGTCCGAAGTATGCAGAATCATCGAGATCGCTCTTTTCGAGCTATTTAATGCGAGAAACACGTTTTCTGGTGTATTCACCACCGCACAGAGCGTTTGATATGCAAAACCGGCGATATATTGATATTCGTGGTGTTTTCAGCTCAGATATGCATTTTCTGCGATAATCTTGGTGAGACTTCTGTCCGAAGTAAGCAGAATCATCGAGATCGCTCTTCTCGAGCTACTTAATGCGAGAAACACGTTTTCTGGTGTATTCACCACTCCACAGTACGTTTGACATGCAGAACCGAAGATATCTTGGTTTCGGTCGGGTTTCAAGCTGAGATATGCATTTTCTGCGATTATCTAGGTGAGACATCAGTCAGAAGTATGCAGAATCATCTAGATCGCTCGTTTCGAGCTGCTTAATGCGAGAAACACGTTTTCTGGTGTTTTCACCACTCCACAGTTCGTTGGATATGCAGAACAGGAGATATCTTGGTTTTCGTGGGGTTTCTAGGAGAGATATGCATTTTCTGCGATAATCATGGTGAGAATTCTGTTAGAAGTATGCAGCATCATCGAGATCGCACTTTTCGATCTATTTAATGCGAGAAACACGTTGTCTGGTGTTTTCACCACTCCACAGTTGGTATGATATGCAGAACCGTCGATGTTTGGTTTTCGTCGGGTTTCAAGCTGAGATATGCATTTTCTGCGATAATCTTGGTGAGACTTCTGTCCGATGTATGCTTAATCATCTAGATCGTTCGTTTCGAGCTATTTAATGCGAAAAAACAAGTTTTCTGGTGTTTTGACCACTCCACAGTGCGTTTTATATGGAGAGCCGCCGATAACTTGGTTTTCTTGGGGATTCCAGCTGAAATATGCATTTTCTGCGATAATCTTGGTGAGTCTTCTGTCAGAAGTATGCAGAATCATCTAGATTGCACTTTTCGAGCCATTTAATGCGAGAAACACGTTTTCTGGTGTATTCACCACTCCACAGTGCGTTTGACATGCAGAACCGGAGATATCTTGGTTTCGGTCGGGTTTCAAGCTGAGATATGCTTTTCTACGATAATCTTGGTGAGACTTCTGTCAGAAGTATGCAGAATCTTCGAGAACGCTCTTCTCGAGCTACTTAATGCGAGAAACACGTTTTCTGGTGTATTCACCACTCCACAGTACGTTTGACATGCAGAACCGAAGATATCTTGATTTCGGTCGGGTTTCAAGCTGAGATATGCATTTTCTGCGATAATATTGGTGAGACTTCAGTTAGAAGTATGCAGAATCATCGAGATCGCTCTATTCGAGCTATTTAATGCGACAAAACGTTTTCCGGTGTTTTCACCACTCCACAGTGCGTATGATATGCAGAACCGACGATATCTCGGTTTTCGTGGGGTTTCAAGCTCAGATATGCATTTTCTGCGATAATCTTGGTGAGACTTCTGTCCGAAGTATGCAGAATCATCGATATCGCTCTTTTCGAGCTATTTAATGCGAGAAACACGTTATCTGGTGTTTTCAGCACTCCACAGTGCGTTTGATATGCAGTACCAGCGATATCTTGGTTTTCGTGGTGTTTCAAGCTGAGATATGCATTTTTTACGATAATCTTGGTGAGACTTCTGTTAGAAGTATGCAGAATCATCGAGATCGCTCTATTCGAGCTATTTAATGCGAGAAACACGTTATCTGGTGTTTTCACCAATCCACAGTGCGTATGATATGCAGAACCGGCGATATCATGGTTTTCGTGGGGTTTCAAGCTGACATATGTATTTTTTACGATAATATTGGTGAGACTTCAGTTAGAAGTATGCAGAATCATCGAGATCGCTCTATTCGAGCTATTTAATGCGAGAAACACGTTATCTGGTGTTTTCATCACTCCACAGGGCGTTTGATATGCAGAACCGGCGATATCTTGGTTTTCGTGGGGTTTCCATGTGAGATATGCATTTCCTGCGATAATCTTGGTGAGACTTCAGTCTGAAGTATGCAGAATCATCTAGATCGCTCGTTTCGAGCTATTTAATGCGAATAAACAAGTTTTCTGGTGTTTTGACCACTCCACAGTACGTTTGACATGCAGAAACGGAGATACCTTGGTTTCGGTCGGGTTTCAAGCTGAGATATGCATTTTCTGCGATAATATTGGTGAGACTTCAGTTAGAAGTATGCAGAATCATCGAGATCGCTCTATTCGAGCTATTTAATGCGAGAAACACGTTATCTGGTGTTTTCATCACTCCACAGGGCGTTTGATATGCAGAACCGGCGATATCTTGGTTTTCGTGGGGTTTCCATTTGAGATATGCATTTCCTGCGATAATCTTGGTGAGACTTCAGTCAGAAGTATGCAGAATCATCTAGATCGCTCGTTTCGAGGTATTTAGTGCGAAAAAACAAGTCTTCTGGTGTTCTGACCACTCCACAGTACGTTTGACATGCAGAAACGGAGATACCTTGGTTTCGGTCGGGTTTCAAGCTGAGATATGCATTTTCTGCGATAAAATTGGTGAGACTTCAGTTAGAAGTATGCAGAATCATCGAGATCGCTCTATTCGAGCTATTTAATGCGAGAAACACGTTATCTGGTGTTTTCACCACTCCACAGTGCGTTTGATATGCAGTACCAGCGATATCTTGGTTTTCGTGGGGTTTCAAGCTGAGATATGAATTTTTTAGGATAATCTTGGTGAGACTTCTGTCCGAAGTATGCGGAATCATCGAGATCGCTCTTTTCGAGCTATTTAATGCGAGAAACACGTTTTCTGGTGTTTTCACCACCCCACAGTGCGTTTGATATGCAGAACCGGCGACATCTTTTTTTTCGACGGGTTTCAAGCTGAGATATGCATTTTCTGCGATAATATTGGTGAGACTTCAATCAGAAGTATGCAGAATCATCTGGGTTCGCTCGTTTCGAGCTATTTAAAGCGAGAAACACGTTATCTGGTTGCTTTCACCACTCCACAGTGCGTTTGATATGCAGAACCGGCGACATCTTGATATTCGTGAGGTTTCAAGCTGAGATATGCATTTTCTGCGATAATATTGGTGAGACTTCTGTCCGAAGTAGGCAGAATCATCTAGATCGCTCTTTTCGAGCTATTTAATGCGAGAAACACGTTTTCTGGTGTATTCACCACTGCACAGTACGTTTGACATGCAGAAACGGAGATACCTTGGTTTCGGTCGGGTTTCAAGCTGAGATATGCATTTTCTGCGATAAAATAGGTGAGACTTCAGTTAGAAGTATGCAGAATCATCGATATCGCTCTATTCGAGCTATTTAATGCGAGAAACACGTTATCTGGTGTTTTCACCACTCCACAGTGCGTATGATATGCAGAACCGGCGATATCTTGGTTTTCGTGGGGTTTCAAGCTGAGATATGCAGAACCGGCGATATCTTGGTTTTCGTGGGGTTTCAAGCTGAGATATGCATTATCGGCGATAATCTTGGTGAGACTTCTGTCTGAAGTGTGCAGAATCATCGAGATCGCTCTATTCGAGCTATTTAATGCGACAAAACGTTATCCGGTGTTTTCACCACTCCACAGTGCGTATGATATGCAGAACCGACGATATCTTGGTTTTCGTGGGGTTTCAAGCACAGATATGCATTTTCTGCGATAATCTTGGTGAGACTTCTGTCCGAAGTATGCAGAATCATCGAGATCGCTCTTTTCGAACTATTTAATGCGAGAAACACGTTATCTGGTGTTTTCACCACTCCACAGTGCGTTTGATATGCAGAACCGGCGATATCTTGGCTTTCGTGGGGTTTCAAGCAGAGATATGCATTTTCTGCGATAACCTTGGTGAGACTTCTGTTAGAAGTATGCAGAATCATCGAGATCGCTCTTTTCGAGCTATTTAATGCGAGAAACACGTTATCTGGTGTTTTCACCACACCACAATGCGTATGATATGCAGAACCGGCGATATCTTGGTTTTTGTGGGGTTTCAAGCTGAGATATGCATTATCTGCGATAATCTTGGTGAGACTTCTGTCCGAAGTGTGCAGAATCATCGAGATCGCACTTTTCAAGCTATTTAATGCGAGAAACACGTTATCTGGTGTTTTCATCACTCCACAGGGCGTTTGATATGCAGAACCAGCGATATCTTGGCTTTCGTGGGGTTTCAAGCTGAGATATGCATTTTCTGCGATAAGCTTGGTGAGACATTTGTCCGAAGTATGCAGAAACATCGGGAGCGCTCTTTTCGAGATATTTAATGCGCGAAACACGTTTTCTGGGTTTTTCACCACTCCACAGTTCTTTGGATATGCAGAAGAGGAGATATCTTGGTTTGCGTGGGGTTTCAAGCAGAGATATGCATTTTCTGCGATCACCTTGGTGAGACTTCTGTTAGAAGTATGCAGAATCATCGAGATCGCTCTTTTCGAGCTATTTAATGCGAGAAACACGTTATCTGGTGTTTTCACCACACCACAGTGCGTATGATATGCAGAACCGGCGATATCTTGGTTTTCGTGGGGTTTCAAGCTGAGATATGCATTATCTGCGATAATCTTGGTGAGACTTCAGTCAGAAGTATGCAGAATCATCTAGTTCGCTCGTTTCGAGCTATTTAATGTGAGAAACACGTTATCTGGTTGCTTTCACCACTCCACAGTGCGTTTGATATGCAGAACCGGCGACATCTTGATTTTCGTGAGGTTTCAAGCTGAGATATGCATTTTCTGCGATAATATTGGTGAGACATTTGTCCGAAGTATGCAGAAACATCGGGAGCGCTCTTTTCGAGCTATTTAATGCGCGAAACACGTTTTCTGGGTTTTTCACCACTCCACAGTTCTTTGGATATGCAGAAGAGGAGATATCTTGGTTTGCGTGGGGTTTCAAGCAGAGATATGCATTTTCTGCGATAACCTTGGTCAGACTTCTGTTAGAAGTATGCAGAATCATCGAGATCGCTCTTTTCGAGCTATTTAATGCGAGAAACACGTTATCTGGTGTTGTCACTACTCCACAGTGCGTATGATACGCAGAACCGACGATATCTTGGTTTTCGTGGGGTATCAAGCTGAGATATGCATTTTCTGCGATAATCTTGGTGAGACTTCTGTCCGAAGTATGCAGAATCTTCGAGATCGCTCTTTTGGAGCTATTTAATGCGAGAAACACGTTTTCTGGTGTTTTCACCACCCCACAGTGCGTTTGATATGCAGAACCGGCGACATCTTTTTTTTCGACGGGTTTCAAGCTGAGATATGCATTTTCTGCGATAATATTGGTGAGACTTCAGTCAGAAGTATGCAGAATGATCTAGTTCGCTCGTTTCGAGCTATTTAATGCGAGAAACACGTTATCTGGTTGCTTTCACCACTCCACAGTGCGTTTGATATGCAGAACCGGCGACATCTTGATTTTCGTGAGGTTTCAAGCTGAGATATGCATTTTCTGCGATAATATTGGTGAGACTTCTGTCCGAAGTATGCAGAATCATCTAGATCGCTCTTTTCGAGCTACTTAATGCGAGAAACACGTTTTGTGGTGTATTCACCACTCCACAGTACGTTTGACATGCAGAAACGGAGATACCTTGATTTCGGTCGGGTTTCAAGCTGAGATATGCATTTTCTGCGATAATATTGGTGAGACTTCAGTTAGAAGTATGCAGAATCATCGAGATCGCTCTATTCGAGCTATTTAATGCGAGAAACACGTTATCTGGTGTTTTCATCACTCCACAGGGCGTATGATATGCAGAACCGGCGATATCTTGGTTTTCGTGGGGTTTCCATCTGAGATATGCATTTCCTGCGATAATCTTGGAGAGACATCAGTCAGATGTATGCAGAATCATCTAGATCGCTCGTTTCGAGCTATTTAATGCGAAAAAACAAGTTTTGTGGTGTTTTGACCACTCAACAGTACGTTTGACATGCAGAAACGGAGATACCTTGGTTTCGGTCGTGTTTCAAGCTGAGATATGCATTTTCTGCGATAATATTGGTGAGACTTCAGTTAGAAGTATGCAGAATCATCGAGATCGCTCTATTCGAGCTATTTAATGCGAGAAACACGTTTTCTGGGGTTTTCACCACACCACAGTGCGTTTGATATGCAGAACCAGCGATATCTTGGCTTTCGTGGGGTTTCAAGCTGAGATATGCATTTTCTGCGATAAGCATGGTGAGACATTTGTCCGAAGTATGCAGAAACATCGGGAGCGCTCTTTTCGAGCTATTTAATGCGAGAAACACGTTTTCTGGTTTTTTCACCACTCCACAGTTCTTTGGATATGTAGAACAGGAGATATCTTGGTTTGCGTGGGTTTTCAAGCAGAGATATGCATTGTCTGAGATAATCTTGGTGAGACTTCTGTCCGAAGTGTGCAGCATCATCGAGATCGCACTTTTCAAGCTATTTAATGCGAGAAACACGTTTTCTGGGGCTTTCACCACACCACGGTTCGTTGGATATGCAGAACAGGTGATATCTTGGGTTTGGAGGGGTTTCAAGCTGAGATATGGATTTTCTGCGATAAGCTTGGTGAGACTTCTGTCCGAAGTATGCAGAATCATCTAGATCGCTCTTTTCGAGCTACTTAATGCGAGAAACACGTTTTCTGGTGTATTCACCACTCCACAGTACGTTTGACATGCAGAAACGGAGATACCTTGATTTCGGTCGGGTTTCAAGCTGAGATATGCATTTTCTGCGATAATATTGGTGAGACTTCAGTTAGAAGTATGCAGAATCATCGAGATCGCTCGTTTCGAGCTATTTAATGCGAGAAACACGTTATCTGGTGCTTTCACCACTCCACAGTGCGCATGATATGCAGAACCGGAGATATCTTGGTTTTCGTAGGGTTTCAAGCAGAGATATGCATTATCTGCGATAATCTTGGTGAGACTTCTGTCCGAAGTGTGCAGAATCATCGAGATCGCACTTTTCAAGCTATTTAATGCGAGAAACACGTTTTCTGGGGCTTTCACCACACCACGGTTCGTTGGATATGCAGAACAGGTGATATCTTGGGTTTGGAGGGGTTTCAAGCTGAGATATGGATTTTCTGCGATAAGCTTGGTGAGACTTCTGTCCGAAGTATGCAGAATCATCGACATCGCTCTTTTCGAGCTATTTAATGCGAGAAACTCGTTATCTGGTGTTTTCACCACTCCACAGTGCGTTTGATATGCAGTACCAGCGATACCTTGATTTCGGTCGGGTTTCAAGCTGAGATATGCATTTTCTGCGATAATATTGGTGAGACTTCAGTTAGAAGTATGCAGAATCATCGAGATCGCTCGTTTCGAGCTATTTAATGCGAGAAACACGTTTTCTGGTGTATTCGCCACTCCACAGTGCGTTTGATATGCAGAACCGGCGACATCTTGGATTTCGTCGGGTTTCAAGATGAGATCTGCATTTTCTACGATAATCTTGGTGAGACCTCTGTCAGAAGTATGCAGAACCTTCGAGAACGCTCTTTTCGAGCTACTTAATGCAAGAAACACGTTTTCTGGTGTTTTCACGGCTCCACAGTACGTTTGATGTGCAGAACCGAAGATATCTTGGTTTTCGTGAGGTTTCAAGCTGAGATATGCATTTTCTGCGATAATCTTGGTGAGACCTCTGTCCGAAGTATGCAGAAACATCGAGATCGCTCTTTTCGACCTATTTAATGCGAGAAACACGTTATCTGGTGTTTTCACCAGTCCACAGTGCGTTTGATATGCAGAACCAGCGATATCTTGGTTTTCGTGGGGTTTCAAGCTGAGATATGCATTTTTTACGATAATCATGGTGAGACTTCTGTCCGAAGTATGCAGAATCATCGAGATCGCACTTTTCGAGCTATTTAATGCGAGAAACACGATATCTGGTGTTTTCAGCAATCCACAGTGCGTATGATATGCAGAACCGGCGATATCTTGGTTTTCGTGGGGTTTCAAGCTGAGATATGCATTGTCTGCGATAATCTTGGTGAGACTTCTGTCAGAAGTATGCAGAATCATCGGGATCGCTCTTTTCGAGCTATTTAACGCGAGAGACACGTTTTCTGGGGTTTTCCCCACTCCACAGTTCGTTGGATATGCAGAACAGTCGATATCTTGGTTTTCGTGGGGTTTCAAGCTGAGATATGCATTTTCTAGGATAATCTTGGTGAGACTTCTGTCCGAAGTATGCTGAATCATCTAGATCGCTCTTTTCGAGCAATTTAATGCGAGAAACACGTTATCTGGTGTTTTCACCACTCCACAGTGCGTTTGATATGCAGAACCGGCGACATCTTGGCTGTCGTAGGGTATCAAGCTGAGATATGCATTTTCTACGATAATCTTGGTGAGACTTCTGTCAGAAGTATGCAGAATCATCGGGATCGCTCTTTTCGAGCTATTTAACGCGAGAGACACGTTTTCTGGGGTTTTCCCCACTCCACAGTTCGTTGGATATGCAGAACAGTCGATATCTTGGTTTTCGTGGGGTTTCAAGCTGAGATATGCCCTTTTTACGATAATCTTGGTAGGACTTCTGTCCGAAGTATGCTTAATCATCGAGATCGCTCTATTCGAACTATTTAATGCGACAAAACGTTATCGGGTGTTTTCAGCACTCCACAGTGCGTTTGATATGCAGAACCATAGATATCTCAGTTTTCGTGGGGTTTCCAGCTGAGATATTCATTTTTTTCGATAATCTTGGTGAGACTTCTGTCCGAAGTATGCTGAATCATCTAGATCGCTCTTTTCGAGCTATTTAATGCGAGAAACACGTTATCTGGTGTTTTCACCACTACACCGTGCGTTTGATATGCAGGACCGGCGACATCTTGGCTGTCGTAGGGTATCAAGCTGAGATATGCATTTTCTACGGTAATCTTGGTGAGACTTCTGTCCGAAGTATGCTGAATCATCTAGATCGCTCTTTTCGAGCTAGTTAATGCGAGAAACACGTTATCTGGTGTTTTCACCACTCCGCAGTGCGTTTGATATGCAGAACCGCCGACATCTTGGCTGTCGTAAGGTATCAAGTTGAGATATGCATTTTCTACGATAATCTTGGTGAGTCGTCTGTCAGAAGTATGCAGAATCTTCGAGATCGCTCATTTCGAGCTAGTTAATGCGAGAAACACGTTATCTGGTGTTTTCACCACTCCACAGTGCGTTTGTTATGCAGAACCGGCGACATCTTGGCTGTCGTAGGGTATCAAGCTGAGATATGCATTTTCTACGATAATCTTGGTGAGTCTTCTGTCAGAAGTATGCAGAACCTTCGAGATCGCTCATTTCGAGCTAGTTAATGCGAGAAACACGTTATCTGGTGTTTTCACCACTCCACAGTTCGTTGTTTATGCAGAACAGGAGATATCTTGGTTTTCGTGGGGTTTCTAGCTGAGATATGCATTTTTTACGATAATCATGGTGAGACTTTTGTCCGAAGTATGCAGAATCATCGAGATCGCACTTTTCGAGCTATTTAATGCGAGAAACACGATATCTGGTGTTTTCAGCACTCCACAGTGCGTACGATATGCAGAACCGGCGATATCTTGGTTTTCGTGGGGTTTCAAGCTGAGATATGCATTGTCTGCGATAATCTTGGTGAGACTTCTGTCCGAAGTATGCAGAATCATCGGGATCGCTCTTTTCGAGCTATTAAATTCGAGAAACACGTTTTCTGGGGTTTTCACCACTCCACAGTTCGTAGGATATGCAGAACAGGAGATATCTTAATTTTCGTGGTTTTTCCAGCTGAGATATGCATATTCAGCGATAATCATGGTGAGTCTTCTGTCAGAAGTATGCAGAATCTTCGAGATCGCTCATTTCGAGCTAGTTAATGCGAGAAACACGTTATCTGGTGTTTTCACCACTCCACAGTGCGTTTGATATGCAGTACCATCGATATCTTGGTTTTCGTGGGGTTTCAAGCTGAGATATGCATTTTCTAGGATAATCTTGGTGAGACTTCTGTCAGAAGTATGCAGAATCATCAGGATCGCTCTTTTCGAACTATTTAATGCGAGAGACACGTTTTCTGGGGTTTTCACCACTCCGCAGTTCTTTGGATATGCAGAACAGGAGATATCTTGGTTTGCGTGGGGTTTCAAGCAGAGATATGCATTTTCTGCGATAATCTCGGTGAGACTTCTGTTAGAAGTATGCAGAATCATCGAGATCGCACTTTTCGAGCTATTTAATGCGAGAAACACGATATCTGGTGTTTTCAGCACTCCACAGTGCGTACGATATGCAGAACCGGCGATATCTTGGTTTTCGTGGGGTTTCAAGCTGAGATATGCATTGTCTGCGATAATCTTGGTGAGACTTCTGTCCGAAGTATGCAGAATCATCGAGATCGCTCTTTTCGAGCTATTTAATGCGAGAAACACGTTATTTGGTGTTTCCACCACTCCACAGAGCGTTTGATATGCAGTACCATCGATATCTTGGTTTTCGTGGGGTTTCAAGCTGTGATATGCATTTTCTAGGATAATCTTGGTGAGACTTCTGTCCGAAGTATGCTGAATCATCTAGATCGCTCTTTTCGAGCTATTTAATGCGAGAAACACGTTATCTGGTGTTTTCACCACTACACCGTGCGTTTGATATGCAGGACCGGCGACATCTTGGCTGTCGTAGGGTATCAAGCTGAGATATGCATTTTCTACGATAATCTTGGTGAGACTTCTGTCAGAAGTATGCAGAATCATCAGGATCGCTCTTTTCGAACTATTTAATGCGAGAGACACGTTTTCTGGGGTTTTCACCACTCCGCAGTTCTTTGGATATGCAGAACAGGAGATATCTTGGTTTGCGTGGGGTTTCAAGCAGAGATATGCATTTTCTGCGATAATCTCGGTGAGACTTCTGTTAGAAGTATGCAGAATCATCGAGATCGCTCTTTTCGATCTATTTAATGCGAGAAACACGTTATCTGGTGTTTTCACCAATCCACAGTGCGTTTGATATGCAGTACCATCGATATCTTGGTTTTCGTGGGGTTTCAAGCTGAGATATGCATTTTCTAGGATAATCTTGGTGAGACTTCTGTCCGAAGTATGCTGAATCATCTAGATCGCTCTTTTCGAGCTAGTTAATGCGAGAAACTCGTTATCTGGCGTTTTTACCACTCAACAGTGCGTATGATATGCAGAACGGACGATATCTTGGTTTTCGTGGGGCTTCAAGCTCAGATATGCATTTTCTGCGATAATCTTGGTGAGACTTCTGTCCGAAGTATGCAGAATCATCGGGATCGCTCTTTTCGAGCTATTAAATGCGAGAAACACGTTTTCTGGGGTTTTCACCACACCACAGTTCGTAGGATATGCAGAACAGGAGATATCTTAATTTTCGTGGTTTTTCCAGCTGAGATATGCATTTTCAGCGATAATCTTGGTGAGTCTTCTGTCAGAAGTATGCAGAATCTTCGAGATCGCTCATTTCGAGCTAGTTAATGCGAGAAACACGTTATCTGGTGTTTTCACCACTCCACAGCGCGTTTGATATGCAGAACCGGCGATATCTTGATTTTCGTGGTTTTTCCTGCTGAGATATGCATTTTCAGCGATAATCTTGGGGAGTCTTCTGTCAGATGTATGCAGAATCATCGAGATCGCTCATTTCGAGCTAGTTAATGCGAGAAACACGTTATCTGGTGTTTTCACCACTCCACAGTTCGTTGTATATGCAGAACAGGAGATATCTTGGTTTTCGTGGGGTTTCTAGCAGAGATATGCATTATCTGCGATAATCATGTTGAGACTTCTGTTAGAAGTATGCAGAATCTCCGAGATCGTACATTTCGAGCTATTTTATGCGAGAAACACGTTTTCTGGGGTTTTCACCACTGCACAGTTCGTTGGATATGCAGAACAGGAGATATCTTGGTTTTAGTGGGTTTTCTAGCAGAGATATGCATTTTCTGAGATAATCTTGGTGAGACCTCTGTCCGAAGTATGCAGAAACATCGAGATCGCTCTTTTCGACCTATTTAATGCGGAAACACGTTATCTGGTGTTTTCACCACTCCACAGTGCGTTTGATATGCAGAACCAGCGATATGTTGGTTTTCGTGGGGTTTCTTGCTGAGATATGCATTTTTTACGATAATCATGGTGA
Source organism: Anthophora plumipes (assembly GCA_951804975.1). Taxonomy (NCBI): domain Eukaryota; kingdom Metazoa; phylum Arthropoda; class Insecta; order Hymenoptera; family Apidae; genus Anthophora; species Anthophora plumipes. The sequence continues at coordinate 127,065 of CATORF010000903.1, read as the reverse complement.
GACTTCTGTCCGAAGGATGCAGAATCATCGAGATCGCACTTTTCGAGCTATTTAATGCGAGAAACACGATATCTGGTGTTTTCAGCAATCCACAGTGCGTATGATATGCAGAACCGGCGATATCTTGGTTTTCGTGGAGTTTCAAGCTGAGATATGCATTGTCTGCGATAATCTTGGTGAGACTTCTGTCCGAAGTATGCAGAAACATCGAGATCGCACTTTTCGAGCTATTTAATGCGAGAAACACGATATCTGGTGTTTTCAGCACTCCACAGTGCGTACGATATGCAGAACCGGCGATATCTTGGTTTTCGTGGGGTTTCAAGCTGAGATATGCATTGTCTGCGATAATCTTGGTGAGTCTTCTGTCAGAAGTAAGCAGAATCTTCGAGATCGCTCATTTCGAGCTAGTTAATGCGAGAAACACGTTATCTGGTGTTTTCACCACTCCACAGCGCGTTTGATATGCAGAACCGGCGATATCTTGATTTTCGTGGTTTTTCCTGCTGAGATATGCATTTTCAGCGATAATCTTGGGGAGTCTTCTGTCAGAAGTATGCAGAATCAAAGAGATCGCTCATTTCGAGCTAGTTAATGCGAGAAACACGTTATCTGGTGTTTTCACCACTCCACAGTTCGTTGTATATGCAGAACAGGAGATATCTTGGTTTTCGTGTGGTTTCTAGCAGAGATATGCATTATCTGCGATAATCATGTTGAGACTTCTGTTAGAAGAATGCAGAATCTTCGAGATCGTACATTTCGAGCTATTTTATGCGAGAAACACGTTTTCTGGGGTTTTCACCACTGCACAGTTCGTTGGATATGCAGAACAGGAGATATCTTGGTTTTCGTGGGTTTTCTAGCAGAGATATGCATTTTCTGCGATAATCATGGTGAGACTTCTGTTAGAAGTATGCAGAATCATCGAGATCGCACATTTCGAACTATTTAATGCGAGAAACACGTTGTCTGGTGTTTTCACCACTCCACAGTTGGTTTGATATGCAGAACCGGCGATATCTGGGTTTTCGTGGGGTTTCAAGCTGAGATATGCATTTTCTGAGATAATCTTGGTGAGACCTCTGTCCGAAGTATGCAGAAACATCGAGATCGCTCTTTTCGACCTATTTAATGCGAGAAACACGTTATCTGGTGTTTTCACCAGTCCACAGTGCGTTTGATATGCAGAACTTGCGATATCTTGGTTTTCTTGGGGGTTCAAGCTGAGATATGCATTTTTTACGATAATCATGGTGAGACTTCTGTCCGAAGTATGCAGAATCATCGAGATCGCACTTTTCGAGCTATTTAATGCGAGAAACACGATATCTGGTGTTTTCAGCACTCCACAGTGCGTACGATATGCCGAACCGGCGATATCTTGGTTTTCGTGGGGTTTCAAGCTGAGATATGCATTGTCTGCGATAATCTTGGTGAGGCTTCTGTCCGAAGTGTGCAGAATCATCGAGAAGGCTCTTTTCGAGCTATTTAATGCGAGAAACACGTTTTCTGGGGTTTTCACCACACCACAGTTCGTTGGATATGCAGAACCAGCGATATCTTGGTTTTCGTGGGGTTTCAAGCTGAGATATGCATTTTTTACGATAATCATGGTGAGACTTTTGTCCGAAGTATGCAGAATCATCGAGATCGCACTTTTCGAGCTATTTAATGCGAGAAACACGATATCTGGTGTTTTCAGCAATCCACAGTGCGTATGATATGCAGAACCGGCGATATCTTGGTTTTCGTGGGGTTTCAAGCTGAGATATGCATTGTCTGCGATAATCTTGGTGAGACTTCTGTCAGAAGTATGCAGAATCATCGGGATCGCTCTTTTCGAGCTATTTAACGCGAGAGACACGTTTTCTGGGGTTTTCCCCACTCCACAGTTCGTTGGATATGCAGAACAGTCGATATCTTGGTTTTCGTGGGGTTTCAAGCTGAGATATGCATTTTCTAGGATAATCTTGGTGAGACTTCTGTCCGAAGTATGCTGAATCATCTAGATCGCTCTTTTCGAGCAATTTAATGCGAGAAACACGTTATCTGGTGTTTTCACCACTCCACAGTGCGGATGATATGCAGAACCGGCGACATCTTGGCTGTCGTAGGGTATCAAGCTGAGATATGCATTTTCTACGATAATCTTGGTGAGACTTCTGTCAGAAGTATGCAGAATCATCGGGATCGCTCTTTTCGAGCTATTTAACGCGAGAGACACGTTTTCTGGGGTTTTCCCCACTCCACAGTTCGTTGGATATGCAGAACAGTCGATATCTTGGTTTTCGTGGGGTTTCAAGCTGAGATATGCCCTTTTTACGATAATCTTGGTAGGACTTCTGTCCGAAGTATGCTTAATCATCGAGATCGCTCTATTCGAACTATTTAATGCGACAAAACGTTATCGGGTGTTTTCAGCACTCCACAGTGCGTTTGATATGCAGAACCATAGATATCTCAGTTTTCGTGGGGTTTCCAGCTGAGATATTCATTTTTTTCGATAATCTTGGTGAGACTTCTGTCCGAAGTATGCTGAATCATCTAGATCGCTCTTTTCGAGCTATTTAATGCGAGAAACACGTTATCTGGTGTTTTCACCACTACACCGTGCGTTTGATATGCAGGACCGGCGACATCTTGGCTGTCGTAGGGTATCAAGCTGAGATATGCATTTTCTACGGTAATCTTGGTGAGACTTCTGTCCGAAGTATGCTGAATCATCTAGATCGCTCTTTTCGAGCTAGTTAATGCGAGAAACACGTTATCTGGTGTTTTCACCACTCCGCAGTGCGTTTGATATGCAGAACCGCCGACATCTTGGCTGTCGTAAGGTATCAAGTTGAGATATGCATTTTCTACGATAATCTTGGTGAGTCGTCTGTCAGAAGTATGCAGAATCTTCGAGATCGCTCATTTCGAGCTAGTTAATGCGAGAAACACGTTATCTGGTGTTTTCACCACTCCACAGTGCGTTTGTTATGCAGAACCGGCGACATCTTGGCTGTCGTAGGGTATCAAGCTGAGATATGCATTTTCTACGATAATCTTGGTGAGTCTTCTGTCAGAAGTATGCAGAACCTTCGAGATCGCTCATTTCGAGCTAGTTAATGCGAGAAACACGTTATCTGGTGTTTTCACCACTCCACAGTTCGTTGTTTATGCAGAACAGGAGATATCTTGGTTTTCGTGGGGTTTCTAGCTGAGATATGCATTTTTTACGATAATCATGGTGAGACTTTTGTCCGAAGTATGCAGAATCATCGAGATCGCACTTTTCGAGCTATTTAATGCGAGAAACACGATATCTGGTGTTTTCAGCACTCCACAGTGCGTACGATATGCAGAACCGGCGATATCTTGGTTTTCGTGGGGTTTCAAGCTGAGATATGCATTGTCTGCGATAATCTTGGTGAGACTTCTGTCCGAAGTATGCAGAATCATCGGGATCGCTCTTTTCGAGCTATTAAATTCGAGAAACACGTTTTCTGGGGTTTTCACCACTCCACAGTTCGTAGGATATGCAGAACAGGAGATATCTTAATTTTCGTGGTTTTTCCAGCTGAGATATGCATATTCAGCGATAATCATGGTGAGTCTTCTGTCAGAAGTATGCAGAATCTTCGAGATCGCTCATTTCGAGCTAGTTAATGCGAGAAACACGTTATCTGGTGTTTTCACCACTCCACAGTGCGTTTGATATGCAGTACCATCGATATCTTGGTTTTCGTGGGGTTTCAAGCTGAGATATGCATTTTCTAGGATAATCTTGGTGAGACTTCTGTCAGAAGTATGCAGAATCATCAGGATCGCTCTTTTCGAACTATTTAATGCGAGAGACACGTTTTCTGGGGTTTTCACCACTCCGCAGTTCTTTGGATATGCAGAACAGGAGATATCTTGGTTTGCGTGGGGTTTCAAGCAGAGATATGCATTTTCTGCGATAATCTCGGTGAGACTTCTGTTAGAAGTATGCAGAATCATCGAGATCGCACTTTTCGAGCTATTTAATGCGAGAAACACGATATCTGGTGTTTTCAGCACTCCACAGTGCGTACGATATGCAGAACCGGCGATATCTTGGTTTTCGTGGGGTTTCAAGCTGAGATATGCATTGTCTGCGATAATCTTGGTGAGACTTCTGTCCGAAGTATGCAGAATCATCGAGATCGCTCTTTTCGAGCTATTTAATGCGAGAAACACGTTATTTGGTGTTTCCACCACTCCACAGAGCGTTTGATATGCAGTACCATCGATATCTTGGTTTTCGTGGGGTTTCAAGCTGTGATATGCATTTTCTAGGATAATCTTGGTGAGACTTCTGTCCGAAGTATGCTGAATCATCTAGATCGCTCTTTTCGAGCTATTTAATGCGAGAAACACGTTATCTGGTGTTTTCACCACTACACCGTGCGTTTGATATGCAGGACCGGCGACATCTTGGCTGTCGTAGGGTATCAAGCTGAGATATGCATTTTCTACGATAATCTTGGTGAGACTTCTGTCAGAAGTATGCAGAATCATCAGGATCGCTCTTTTCGAACTATTTAATGCGAGAGACACGTTTTCTGGGGTTTTCACCACTCCGCAGTTCTTTGGATATGCAGAACAGGAGATATCTTGGTTTGCGTGGGGTTTCAAGCAGAGATATGCATTTTCTGCGATAATCTCGGTGAGACTTCTGTTAGAAGTATGCAGAATCATCGAGATCGCTCTTTTCGATCTATTTAATGCGAGAAACACGTTATCTGGTGTTTTCACCAATCCACAGTGCGTTTGATATGCAGTACCATCGATATCTTGGTTTTCGTGGGGTTTCAAGCTGAGATATGCATTTTCTAGGATAATCTTGGTGAGACTTCTGTCCGAAGTATGCTGAATCATCTAGATCGCTCTTTTCGAGCTAGTTAATGCGAGAAACTCGTTATCTGGCGTTTTTACCACTCAACAGTGCGTATGATATGCAGAACGGACGATATCTTGGTTTTCGTGGGGCTTCAAGCTCAGATATGCATTTTCTGCGATAATCTTGGTGAGACTTCTGTCCGAAGTATGCAGAATCATCGGGATCGCTCTTTTCGAGCTATTAAATGCGAGAAACACGTTTTCTGGGGTTTTCACCACACCACAGTTCGTAGGATATGCAGAACAGGAGATATCTTAATTTTCGTGGTTTTTCCAGCTGAGATATGCATTTTCAGCGATAATCTTGGTGAGTCTTCTGTCAGAAGTATGCAGAATCTTCGAGATCGCTCATTTCGAGCTAGTTAATGCGAGAAACACGTTATCTGGTGTTTTCACCACTCCACAGCGCGTTTGATATGCAGAACCGGCGATATCTTGATTTTCGTGGTTTTTCCTGCTGAGATATGCATTTTCAGCGATAATCTTGGGGAGTCTTCTGTCAGATGTATGCAGAATCATCGAGATCGCTCATTTCGAGCTAGTTAATGCGAGAAACACGTTATCTGGTGTTTTCACCACTCCACAGTTCGTTGTATATGCAGAACAGGAGATATCTTGGTTTTCGTGGGGTTTCTAGCAGAGATATGCATTATCTGCGATAATCATGTTGAGACTTCTGTTAGAAGTATGCAGAATCTCCGAGATCGTACATTTCGAGCTATTTTATGCGAGAAACACGTTTTCTGGGGTTTTCACCACTGCACAGTTCGTTGGATATGCAGAACAGGAGATATCTTGGTTTTAGTGGGTTTTCTAGCAGAGATATGCATTTTCTGAGATAATCTTGGTGAGACCTCTGTCCGAAGTATGCAGAAACATCGAGATCGCTCTTTTCGACCTATTTAATGCGGAAACACGTTATCTGGTGTTTTCACCACTCCACAGTGCGTTTGATATGCAGAACCAGCGATATGTTGGTTTTCGTGGGGTTTCTTGCTGAGATATGCATTTTTTACGATAATCATGGTGAGACTTCTGTCCGAAGGATGCAGAATCATCGAGATCGCACTTTTCGAGCTATTTAATGCGAGAAACACGATATCTGGTGTTTTCAGCAATCCACAGTGCGTATGATATGCAGAACCGGCGATATCTTGGTTTTCGTGGAGTTTCAAGCTGAGATATGCATTGTCTGCGATAATCTTGGTGAGACTTCTGTCCGAAGTATGCAGAAACATCGAGATCGCACTTTTCGAGCTATTTAATGCGAGAAACACGATATCTGGTGTTTTCAGCACTCCACAGTGCGTACGATATGCAGAACCGGCGATATCTTGGTTTTCGTGGGGTTTCAAGCTGAGATATGCATTGTCTGCGATAATCTTGGTGAGTCTTCTGTCAGAAGTAAGCAGAATCTTCGAGATCGCTCATTTCGAGCTAGTTAATGCGAGAAACACGTTATCTGGTGTTTTCACCACTCCACAGCGCGTTTGATATGCAGAACCGGCGATATCTTGATTTTCGTGGTTTTTCCTGCTGAGATATGCATTTTCAGCGATAATCTTGGGGAGTCTTCTGTCAGAAGTATGCAGAATCAAAGAGATCGCTCATTTCGAGCTAGTTAATGCGAGAAACACGTTATCTGGTGTTTTCACCACTCCACAGTTCGTTGTATATGCAGAACAGGAGATATCTTGGTTTTCGTGTGGTTTCTAGCAGAGATATGCATTATCTGCGATAATCATGTTGAGACTTCTGTTAGAAGAATGCAGAATCTTCGAGATCGTACATTTCGAGCTATTTTATGCGAGAAACACGTTTTCTGGGGTTTTCACCACTGCACAGTTCGTTGGATATGCAGAACAGGAGATATCTTGGTTTTCGTGGGTTTTCTAGCAGAGATATGCATTTTCTGCGATAATCATGGTGAGACTTCTGTTAGAAGTATGCAGAATCATCGAGATCGCACATTTCGAACTATTTAATGCGAGAAACACGTTGTCTGGTGTTTTCACCACTCCACAGTTGGTTTGATATGCAGAACCGGCGATATCTGGGTTTTCGTGGGGTTTCAAGCTGAGATATGCATTTTCTGAGATAATCTTGGTGAGACCTCTGTCCGAAGTATGCAGAAACATCGAGATCGCTCTTTTCGACCTATTTAATGCGAGAAACACGTTATCTGGTGTTTTCACCAGTCCACAGTGCGTTTGATATGCAGAACTTGCGATATCTTGGTTTTCTTGGGGGTTCAAGCTGAGATATGCATTTTTTACGATAATCATGGTGAGACTTCTGTCCGAAGTATGCAGAATCATCGAGATCGCACTTTTCGAGCTATTTAATGCGAGAAACACGATATCTGGTGTTTTCAGCACTCCACAGTGCGTACGATATGCCGAACCGGCGATATCTTGGTTTTCGTGGGGTTTCAAGCTGAGATATGCATTGTCTGCGATAATCTTGGTGAGGCTTCTGTCCGAAGTGTGCAGAATCATCGAGAAGGCTCTTTTCGAGCTATTTAATGCGAGAAACACGTTTTCTGGGGTTTTCACCACACCACAGTTCGTTGGATATGCAGAACCAGCGATATCTTGGTTTTCGTGGGGTTTCAAGCTGAGATATGCATTTTTTACGATAATCATGGTGAGACTTTTGTCCGAAGTATGCAGAATCATCGAGATCGCACTTTTCGAGCTATTTAATGCGAGAAACACGATATCTGGTGTTTTCAGCACTCCACAGTGCGTACAATATGCAGAACCGGCGATATCTTGGTTTTCGTGGGGTTTCAAGCTGAGATATGCATTGTCTGCGATAATCTTGGTAGGACTTCTGTCCGAAGTATGCAGAACCATCGGGATCGCTCTTTTCGAGCTACTAAATGCGAGAAACACGTTTTCTGGGGTTTTCACCACTCCACAGTTCGTAGGATATGCAGAACAGGAGATATCTTAATTTTCGTGGTTTTTCCAGTTGAGATATGCATTTTAAGCGATAATCTTGGTGAGTCTTCTGTCAGAAGTATGCAGAATCTTCGAGATCGCTCATTTCGAGCTAGTTAATGCGAGAAACACGTTATCTGGTGTTTTCACCACTCCACAGTGCGTTTGATATGCAGAACCGGCGACATCTTGGCTGTCGTAGGGTATCAAGCTGAGATATGCATTTTCTACGATAATCTTGGTGAGTCTTCTGTCAGAAGTAAGCAGAATCTTCGAGATCGCTCATTTCGAGCTAGTTAATGCCAGAAACACGTTATCTGGTGTTTTCACCACTCCACAGTTCGTTGTATATGCAGAACAGGAGATATCTTGGTTTTCGTGGGGTTTCTAGCAGAGATATGCATTATCTGCGATAATCATGTTGAGACTTCTGTTAGAAGTATGCAGAATCTTCGAGATCGTACATTTCGAGCTATTTTATGCGAGAAACACGTTTTCTGGGGTTTTCACCACTGCACAGTTCGTTGGATATGCAGAACAGGAGATATCTTGGTTTTCGTGGGGTTTCAAGCTGAGATATGCATTGTCTGCGATAATCTTGGTGAGACTTCTGTCCGAAGTATGCAGAATCATCGAGATCGCTCTTTTCGAGCTATTTAATGCGAGAAACACGTTATCTGGTGTTTTCACCACTCCACAGTGCGTTTGATATGCAGAACCGGCGACATCTTGGCTGTCGTAGGGTATCAAGCTGAGATATGCATTTTCTACGATAATCATGGTGAGACTTCTGTCAGAAGTATGCAGAATCATCGGGATCGCTCTTTTCGAGCTATTTAACGCGAGAGACACGTTTTCTGGGGGTTTCCCCACTCCACAGTTCGTTGGATATGCAGAACAGTCGATATCTTGGTTTTCGTGGGGTTTCAAGCTGAGATATGCACTTTTTACGATAATCTTGGTGAGACTTCTGTCCGAAGTATGCTTAATCATCGAGATCGCTCTTTTCGAGCTATTTAATGCGAGAAACACGTTGTCTGGTGTTTTCACCACTCCACAGTGCGTTTGATATGCAGAACCGGCGACATCTTGGTTTGCGTGGGGTTTCAAGCAGAGATATGCATTTTCTGCGATAATCTCGGTGAGACTTCTGTTAGAAGTATGCAGAATCATCGAGATCGCTCTTTTCGATCTATTTAATGCGAGAAACACGTTATCTGGTGTTTTCACCAATCCACAGTGCGTTTGATATGCAGTACCATCGATATCTTGGTTTTCGTGGGGTTTCAAGCTGAGATATGCATTTTCTAGGATAATCTTGGTGAGACTTCTGTCCGAAGTATGCTGAATCATCTAGATCGCTCTTTTCGAGCTAGTTAATGCGAGAAACTCGTTATCTGGCGTTTTTACCACTCAACAGTGCGTATGATATGCAGAACCGGCGACATCTTGGCTGTCGTAGGGTATCAAGCTGAGATATGCATTTTCTACGATAATCTTGGTGAGTCTTCTGTCAGAAGTATGCAGAACCTTCGAGATCGCTCATTTCGAGCTAGTTAATGCGAGAAACACGTTATCTGGTGTTTTCACCACTCCACAGCGCGTTTGATATGCAGAACCGGCGATATCTTGATTTTCGTGGTTTTTCCTGCTGAGATATGCATTTTCAGCGATAATCTTGGGGAGTCTTCTGTCAGAAGTATGCAGAATCATCGAGATCGCTCATTTCGAGCTAGTTAATGCGAGAAACACGTTATCTGGTGTTTTCACCACTCCACAGTTCGTTGTATATGCAGAACAGGAGATATCTTGGTTTTCGTGGGGTTTCTAGCAGAGATATGCATTATCTGCGATAATCATGTTGAGACTTCTGTTAGAAGTATGCAGAATCTTCGAGATCGTACATTTCGAGCTATTTTATGCGAGAAACACGTTTTCTGGGGTTTTCACCACTGCACAGTTCGTTGGATATGCAGAACAGGAGATATCTTGGTTTTCGTGGGTTTTCTAGCAGAGATATGCATTTTCTGAGATAATCTTGGTGAGACCTCTGTCCGAAGTATGCAGAAACATCGAGATCGCTCTTTTCGACCTATTTAATGCGGAAACACGTTATCTGGTGTTTTCACCACTCCACAGCGCGTTTGATATGCAGAACCGGCGATATCTTGATTTTCGTGGTTTTTCCAGCTGAGATATGCATTTTCAGCGATAATCTTGGTGAGTCTTCTGTCAGAAGTATGCAGAATCATCGAGATCGCTCATTTCGAGCTAGTTAATGCGAGAAACACGTTATCTGGTGTTTTCACCACTCCACAGTGCGTTTGTTATGCAGAACCGGCGACATCTTGGCTGTCGTAGGGTATCAAGCTGAGATATGCATTTTCTACGATAATCTTGGTGAGTCTTCTGTCAGAAGTATGCAGAACCTTCGAGATCGCTCATTTCGAGCTAGTTAATGCGAGAAACACGTTATCTGGTGTTTTCACCACTCCACAGCGCGTTTGATATGCAGAACCGGCGATATCTTGATTTTCGTGGTTTTTCCTGCTGAGATATGCATTTTCAGCGATAATCTTGGTGAGTCTTCTGTCAGAAGTATGCAGAATCATCCAGATCGCTCATTTCGAGCTAGTTAATGCGAGAAACACGTTATCTGGTGTTTTCACCACTCCACAGTTCGTTGTTTATGCAGAACAGGAGATATCTTGGTTTTCGTGGGGTTTCTAGCAGAGATATGCATTATCTGCGATAATCATGTTGAGACTTCTGTTAGAAGTATGCAGAATCTTCGAGATCGTACTTTTCGAGCTATTTTATGCGAGAAACACGTTTTCTGGGGTTTTCACCACTGCACAGTTCGTTGGATATGCAGAACAGGAGATATCTTGGTTTTCGTGGGTTTTCTAGCAGAGATATGCATTTTCTGCGATAATCATGGTGAGACTTCTGTTAGAAGTATGCAGAATCATCGAGATCGCACATTTCGAACTATTTAATGCGAGAAACACGTTGTCTGGTGTTTTCACCACTCCACAGTTGGTTTGATATGCAGAACCGGCGATATCTGGGTTTTCGTGGGGTTTCAAGCTGAGATATGCATTTTCTGAGATAATCTTGGTGAGACCTCTGTCCGAAGTATGCAGAAACATCGAGATCGCTCTTTTCGACCTATTTAATGCGAGAAACACGTTATCTGGTGTTTTCACCAGTCCACAGTGCGTTTGATATGCAGAACCAGCGATATCTTGGTTTTCGTGGGGTTTCAAGCTGAGATATGCATTTTTTACGATAATCATGGTGAGACTTCTGTCCGAAGTATGCAGAATCATCGAGATCGCACTTTTCGAGCTATTTAATGCGAGAAACACGATATCTGGTGTTTTCAGCACTCCACAGTGCGTACGATATGCAGAATCGGCGATATCTTGGTTTTCGTGGGGTTTCAAGCTGAGATATGCATTGTCTGCGATAATCTTGGTGAGACTTCTGTCCGAAGTGTGCAGAATCATCGAGATCGCTCTTTTCGAGCTATTTAATGCGAGAAACACGTTTTCTGGGGTTTTCATCACACCACAGTTCGTTGGATATGCAGAACCAGCGATATCTTGGCTTTCGTGGGGTTTCAAGCTGAGATATGCATTTTTTACGATAATCATGGTGAGACTTCTGTCCGAAGTATGCAGAATCATCGAGATCGCACTTTTCGAGCTATTTAATGCGAGAAACACGATATCTGGTGTTTTCAGCAATCCACAGTGCGTATGATATGCAGAACCGGCGATATCTTGGTTTTCGTGGGGTTTCAAGCTGAGATATGCATTGTCTGCGATAATCTTGGTGAGACTTCTGTCCGAAGTATGCAGAATCTTCGAGATCGCTCTTTTCGAGCTATTTGATGCGAGAAACACGTTATCTGGTGTTTTCAACACTCCACAGTGCGTTTGATATGCAGAACCAGCGATATCTCAGTTTTCGTGGGGTTTCAAGCTGAGATATGCATTTTTTACGATAATCTTGGTGAGACTTCTGTCCGAAGTATGCTGAAACATCTAGATCGCTCTTTTCGAGCTATTTAATGCGAGAAACACGTTATCTGGTGTTTTCACCACTCCACAGTGCGTTTGATATGCAGAACCGGCGACATCTTGGCTGTCGTAGGGTATCAAGCTGAGATATGCATTTTCTACGATAATCATGGTGAGACTTCTGTCAGAAGTATGCAGAATCATCGGGATCGCTCTTTTCGAGCTATTTAACGCGAGAGACACGTTTTCTGGGGGTTTCCCCACTCCACAGTTCGTTGGATATGCAGAACAGTCGATATCTTGGTTTTCGTGGGGTTTCAAGCTGAGATATGCACTTTTTACGATAATCTTGGTGAGACTTCTGTCCGAAGTATGCTTAATCATCGAGATCGCTCTATTCGAACTATTTAATGCGACAAAACGTTATCTGGTGTTTTCAGCACTCCACAGTGCGTTTGATATGCAGTACCAGCGATATCTCAGTTTTCGTGGGGTTTCCAGCTGTGATATGCATTTTTTTCGATAATCTTGGTGAGACTTCTGTCCGAAGTATGCAGAATCATCGAGATCGCTCTTTTCGAGCTATTTAATGCGAGAAACACGTTATCTGGTGTTTCCACCACTCCACAGAGCGTTTGATATGCAGTACCATCGATATCTTGGTTTTCGTGGGGTTTCAAGCTGTGATATGCATTTTCTAGGATAATCTTGGTGAGACATCTGTCCGAAGTATGCTGAATCATCTAGATCGCTCTTTTCGAGCTATTTAATGCGAGAAACACGTTATCTGGTGTTTTCACCACTACACCGTGCGTTTGATATGCAGGACCGGCGACATCTTGGCTGTCGTAGGGTATCAAGCTGAGATATGCATTTTCTACGATAATCTTGGTGAGACTTCTGTCAGAAGTATGCAGAATCATCAGGATCGCTCTTTTCGAACTATTTAATGCGAGAGACACGTTTTCTGGGGTTTTCACCACTCCGCAGTTCTTTGGATATGCAGAACAGGAGATATCTTGGTTTGCGTGGGGTTTCAAGCAGAGATATGCATTTTCTGCGATAATCTCGGTGAGACTTCTGTTAGAAGTATGCAGAATCATCGAGATCGCTCTTTTCGATCTATTTAATGCGAGAAACACGTTATCTGGTGTTTTCACCAATCCACAGTGCGTTTGATATGCAGTACCATCGATATCTTGGTTTTCGTGGGGTTTCAAGCTGAGATATGCATTTTCTAGGATAATCTTGGTGAGACTTCTGTCCGAAGTATGCTGAATCATCTAGATCGCTCTTTTCGAGCTAGTTAATGCGAGAAACTCGTTATCTGGCGTTTTTACCACTCAACAGTGCGTATGATATGCAGAACGGACGATATCTTGGTTTTCGTGGGGCTTCAAGCTCAGATATGCATTTTCTGCGATAATCTTGGTGAGACTTCTGTCCGAAGTATGCAGAATCATCGGGATCGCTCTTTTCGAGCTATTAAATGCCAGAAATACGTTTTCTGGGGTTTTCACCACTCCACAGTTCGTAGGATATGCAGAACAGGAGATATCTTAATTTTCGTGGTTTTTCCAGCTGAGATATGCATTTTCAGCGATAATCTTGGTGAGTCTTCTGTCAGAAGTATGCAGAATCTTCGAGATCGCTCATTTCGAGCTAGTTAATGCGAGAAACACGTTATCTGGTGTTTTCACCACTCCACAGCGCGTTTGATATGCAGAACCGGCGATATCTTGATTTTCGTGGTTTTTCCTGCTGAGATATGCATTTTCAGCGATAATCTTGGGGAGTCTTCTGTCAGAAGTATGCAGAATCATCGAGATCGCTCATTTCGAGCTAGTTAATGCGAGAAACACGTTATCTGGTGTTTTCACCACTCCACAGTTCGTTGTATATGCAGAACAGGAGATATCTTGGTTTTCGTGGGGTTTCTAGCAGAGATATGCATTATCTGCGATAATCATGTTGAGACTTCTGTTAGAAGTATGCAGAATCTTCGAGATCGTACATTTCGAGCTATTTTATGCGAGAAACACGTTTTCTGGGGTTTTCACCACTGCACAGTTCGTTGGATATGCAGAACAGGAGATATCTTGGTTTTAGTGGGTTTTCTAGCAGAGATATGCATTTTCTGAGATAATCTTGGTGAGACCTCTGTCCAAAGTATGCAGAAACATCGAGATCGCTCTTTTCGACCTATTTAATGCGGAAACACGTTATCTGGTGTTTTCACCACTCCACAGTGCGTTTGATATGCAGAACCAGCGATATGTTGGTTTTCGTGGGGTTTCAAGCTGAGATATGCATTTTTTACGATAATCATGGTGAGACTTCTGTCCGAAGGATGCAGAATCATCGAGATCGCACTTTTCGAGCTATTTAATGCGAGAAACACGATATCTGGTGCTTTCAGCAATCCACAGTGCGTATGATATGCAGAACCGGCGATATCTTGGTTTTCGTTGGGTTTCAAGCTGAGATATGCATTGTCTGCGATAATCTTGGTGACACTTCTGTCCGAAGTATGCAGAAACATCGAGATCGCACTTTTCGAGTTATTTAATGCGAGAAACACGATATCTGGTGTTTTCAGCACTCCACAGTGCGTACGATATGCAGAACCGGCGATATCTTGGTTTTCGTGGGGTTTCAAGCTGAGATATGCATTGTCTGCGATAATCTTGGTGAGACTTCTGTCCGAAGTATGCAGAATCATCGAGATCGCACTTTTCGAGCTATTTAATGCGAGAAACACGTTATCTGGTGTTTTCAGCACTCCACAGTGCGTACGATATGCAGAACCGGCGATATCTTGGTTTTCGTGGGGTTTCAAGCTGAGATATGCATTGTCTGCGATAATCTTGGTGAGACTTCTGTCCGAAGTGTGCAGAATCATCGAGATCGCTCTTTTCGAGCTATTTAATGCGAGAAACACATTTTCTGGGGTTTTCACCACACCACAGTTCGTTGGATATGCAGAACCAGCGATATCTTGGTTTTTGGTGGGGTTTCAAGCTGAGATATGCATTTTTTACGATAATCATGGTGAGACTTTTGTCCGAAGTATGCAGAATCATCGAGATCGCACTTTTCGAGCTATTTAATGCGAGAAACACGATATCTGGTGTTTTCAGCACTCCACAGTGCGTACGATATGCAGAACCGGCGATATCTTGGTTTTCGTGGGGTTTCAAGCTGAGATATGCATTGTCTGCGATAATCTTGGTGAGACTTCTGTCCGAAGTATGCAGAATCATCGGGATCGCTCTTTTCGAGCTATTAAATGCGAGAAACACGTTTTCTGGGGTTTTCACCACTCCACAGTTCGTAGGATATGCAGAACAGGAGATATCTTAATTTTCGTGGTTTTTCCAGCTGAGATATGCATATTCAGCGATAATCTTGGTGAGTCTTCTGTCAGAAGTATGCAGAATCTTCGAGATCGCTCATTTCGAGCTAGTTAATGCGAGAAACACGTTATCTGGTGTTTTCACCACTCCACAGTGCGTTTGATATGCAGAACCGGCGACATCTTGGCTGTCGTAGGGTATCAAGCTGAGATATGCATTTTCTACGATAATCTTGGTGAGTCTTCTGTCAGAAGTAAGCAGAATCTTCGAGATCGCTCATTTCGAGCTAGTTAATGCGAGAAACACGTTATCTGGTGTTTTCACCACTCCACAGCGCGTTTGATATGCAGAACCGGCGATATCTTGATTTTCGTGGTTTTTCATGCTGAGATATGCATTTTCAGCGATAATCTTGGGGAGTCTTCTGTCAGAAGTATGCAGAATCAAAGAGATCGCTCATTTCGAGCTAGTTAATGCGAGAAACACGTTATCTGGTGTTTTCACCACTCCACAGTTCGTTGTATATGCAGAACAGGAGATATCTTGGTTTTCGTGTGGTTTCTAGCAGAGATATGCATTATCTGCGATAATCATGTTGAGACTTCTGTTAGAAGTATGCAGAATCTTCGAGATCGTACATTTCTAGCTATTTTATGCGAGAAACACGTTTTCTGGGGTTTTCACCACTGCACAGTTCGTTGGATATGCAGAACAGGAGATATCTTGGTTTTCGTGGGTTTTCTAGCAGAGATATGCATTTTCTGCGATAATCATGGTGAGACTTCTGTTAGAAGTATGCAGAATCATCGAGATCGCACATTTCGAACTATTTAATGCGAGAAACACGTTGTCTGGTGTTTTCACCACTCCACAGTTGGTTTGATATGCAGAACCGGCGATATCTGGGTTTTCGTGGGGTTTCAAGCTGAGATATGCATTTTCTGAGATAATCTTGGTGAGACCTCTGTCCGAAGTATGCAGAAACATCGAGATCGCTCTTTTCGACCTATTTAATGCGAGAAACACGTTATCTGGTGTTTTCACCAGTCCACAGTGCGTTTGATATGCAGAACTTGCGATATCTTGGTTTTCTTGGGGGTTCAAGCTGAGATATGCATTTTTTACGATAATCATGGTGAGACTTCTGTCCGAAGTATGCAGAATCATCGAGATCGCACTTTTCGAGCTATTTAATGCGAGAAACACGATATCTGGTGTTTTCAGCACTCCACAGTGCGTACGATATGCCGAACCGGCGATATCTTGGTTTTCGTGGGGTTTCAAGCTGAGATATGCATTGTCTGCGATAATCTTGGTGAGACTTCTGTCCGAAGTGTGCAGAATCATCGAGATCGCACTTTTCGAGCTATTTAATGCGAGAAACACGATATCTGGTGTTTTCAGCAATCCACAGTGCGTATGATATGCAGAACCGGCGATATCTTGGTTTTCGTGGGGTTTCAAGCTGAGATATGCATTGTCTGCGATAATCTTGGTGAGACTTCTGTCCGAAGTATGCAGAATCATCGAGATCGCTCTTTTCGAGCTATTTGATGCGAGAAACACGTTATCTGGTGTTTTCAACACTCCACAGTGCGTTTGATATGCAGAACCAGCGATATCTCAGTTTTCGTGGGGTTTCAAGCTGAGATATGCATTTTTTACGATAATCTTGGTGAGACTTCTGTCCGAAGTATGCTGAAACATCTAGATCGCTCTTTTCGAGCTATTTAATGCGAGAAACACGTTATCTGGTGTTTTCACCACTCCACAGTGCGTTTGATATGCAGAACCGGCGACATCTTGGCTGTCGTAGGGTATCAAGCTGAGATATGCATTTTCTACGATAATCATGGTGAGACTTCTGTCAGAAGTATGCAGAATCATCGGGATCGCTCTTTTCGAGCTATTTAACGCGAGAGACACGTTTTCTGGGGGTTTCCCCACTCCACAGTTCGTTGGATATGCAGAACAGTCGATATCTTGGTTTTCGTGGGGTTTCAAGCTGAGATATGCACTTTTTACGATAATCTTAGTGAGACTTCTGTCCGAAGTATGCTTAATCATCGAGATCGCTCTATTCGAACTATTTAATGCGACAAAACGTTATCTGGTGTTTTCAGCACTCCACAGTGCGTTTGATATGCAGAACCAGCGATATCTCAGTTTTCGTGGGGTTTCCAGCTGTGATATGCATTTTTTTCGATAATCTTGGTGAGACTTCTGTCCGAAGTATGCAGAATCATCGAGATCGCTCTTTTCGAGCTATTGAATGCGAGAAACACGTTATCTGGTGATTCCACCACTCCACAGAGCGTTTGATATGCAGTACCATCGATATCTTGGTTTTCGTGGGGTTTCAAGCTGTGATATGCATTTTCTAGGATAATCTTGGTGAGACTTCTGTCCGAAGTATGCTGAATCATCTAGATCGCTCTTTTCGAGCTATTTAATGCGAGAAACACGTTATCTGGTGTTTTCACCACTACACCGTGCGTTTGATATGCAGGACCGGCGACATCTTGGCTGTCGTAGGGTATCAAGCTGAGATATGCATTTTCTACGATAATCTTGGTGAGACTTCTGTCAGAAGTATGCAGAATCATCAGGATCGCTCTTTTCGAACTATTTAATGCGAGAGACACGTTTTCTGGGGTTTTTACCACTCCGCAGTTCTTTGGATATGCAGAACAGGAGATATCTTGGTTTGCGTGGGGTTTCAAGCAGAGATATGCATTTTCTGCGATAATCTCGGTGAGACTTCTGTTAGAAGTATGCAGAATCATCGAGATCGCTCTTTTCGATCTATTTAATGCGAGAAACACGTTATCTGGTGTTTTCACCAATCCACAGTGCGTTTGATATGCAGTACCATCGATATCTTGGTTTTCGTGGGGTTTCAAGCTGAGATATGCATTTTCTAGGATAATCTTGCTGAGACTTCTGTCCGAAGTATGCTGAATCATCTAGATCGCTCTTTTCGAGCTAGTTAATGCGAGAAACTCGTTATCTGGCGTTTTTACCACTCAACAGTGCGTATGATATGCAGAACGGACGATATCTTGGTTTTCGTGGTTTTTCCTGCTGAGATATGCATTTTCAGCGATACTCTTGGGGAGTCTTCTGTCAGAAGTATGCAGAATCATCGAGATCGCTCATTTCGAGCTAGTTAATGCGAGAAACACGTTATCTGGTGTTTTCACCACTCCACAGTTCGTTGTATATGCAGAACAGGAGATATCTTGGTTTTCGTGGGTTTTCTAGCAGAGATATGCATTTTCTGAGATAATCTTGGTGAGACCTCTGTCCGAAGTATGCAGAAACATCGAGATCGCTCTTTTCGACCTATTTAATGCGGAAACACGTTATCTGGTGTTTTCACCACTCCACCGTGCGTTTGATATGCAGAACCAGCGATATGTTGGTTTTCGTGGGGTTTCAAGCTGAGATATGCATTTTTTACGATAATCATGGTGAGACTTCTGTCCGAAGGATGCAGAATCATCGAGATCGCACTTTTCGAGCTATTTAATGCGAGAAACACGGTATCTGGTGTTTTCAGCAATCCACAGTGCGTATGATATGCAGAACCGGCGATATCTTGGTTTTCGTGGGGTTTCAAGCTGAGATATGCATTGTCTGCGATAATCTTGGTGAGACTTCTGTCCGAAGTATGCAGAAACATCGAGATCGCACTTTTCGAGCTATTTAATGCGAGAAACACGATATCTGGTGTTTTCAGCACTCCACAGTGCGTACGATATGCAGAACCGGCGATATCTTGGTTTTCGTGGGGTTTCAAGCTGAGATATGCATTGTCTGCGATAATCTTGGTGAGACTTCTGTCCGAAGTATGCAGAATCATCGAGATCGCACTTTTCGAGCTATTTAATGCGAGAAACACGATATCTGGTGTTTTCAGCACTCCACAGTGCGTACGATATGCAGAACCGGCGATATCTTGGTTTTCGTGGGGTTTCAAGCTGAGATATGCATTGTCTGCGATAATCTTTGTGAGACTTCTTTCCGAAGTGTGCAGAATCATCGAGATCGCTCTTTTCGAGCTATTTAATGCGAGAAACACGTTTTCTGGGGTTTTCACCACACCACAGTTCGTTGGATATGCAGAACCAGCGATATCTTGGTTTTCGTGGGGTTTCAAGCTGAGATATGCATTTTTTACGATAATCTTGGTGAGACTTCTGTCCGAAGTATGCAGAATCATCGAGATCGCACTTTTCGAGCTATTTAATGCGAGAAACACGATATCTGGTGTTTTCAGCACTCCACAGTGCGTACGATATGCAGAACCGGCGATATCTTGGTTTTCGTGGGGTTTCAAGCTGAGATATGCATTGTCTGCGATAATCTTGGTGAGACTTCTGTCCGAAGTATGCAGAATCATCGGGATCGCTCTTTTCGAGCTATTAAATGCGAGAAACACGTTTTCTGGGGTTTTCACCACTCCACAGTTCGTAGGATATGCAGAACAGGAGATATCTTAATTTTCGTGGTTTTTCCAGCTGAGATATGCATTTTCAGCGATAATCTTGGTGAGTCTTCTGTCAGAAGTATGCAGAATCTTCGAGATCGCTCATTTCGAGCTAGTTAATGCGAGAAACACGTTATCTGGTGTTTTCACCACTCCACAGTGCGTTTGATATGCAGAACCGGCGACATCTTGGCTGTCGTAGGGTATCAAGCTGAGATATGCATTTTCTACGATAATCTTGGTGAGTCTTCTGTCAGAAGTAAGCAGAATCTTCGAGATCGCTCATTTCGAGCTAGTTAATGCGAGAAACACGTTATCTGGTGTTTTCACCACTCCACAGCGCGTTTGATATGCAGAACCGGCGATATCTTGATTTTCGTGGTTTTTCCTGCTGAGATATGCATTTTCAGCGATAATCTTGGGGAGTCTTCTGTTAGAAGTATGCAGAATCTTCGAGATCGTACATTTCGAGCTATTTTATGCGAGAAACACGTTTTCTGGGGTTTTCACCACTGCACAGTTCGTTGGATATGCAGAACAGGAGATATCTTGGTTTTCGTGGGTTTTCTAGCAGAGATATGCATTTTCTGCGATAATCATGGTGAGACTTCTGTTAGAAGGATGCAGAATCATCGAGATCGCACATTTCGAACTATTTAATGCGAGAAACACGTTGTCTGGTGTTTTCACCACTCCACAGTTGGTTTGATATGCAGAACCGGCGATATCTGGGTTTTCGTGGGGTTTCAAGCTGAGATATGCATTTTCTGAGATAATCTTGGTGAGACCTCTGTCCGAAGTATGCAGAAACATCGAGATCGCTCTTTTCGACCTATTTAATGCGAGAAACACGTTATCTGGTGTTTTCACCAGTCCACAGTGCGTTTGATATGCAGAACTTGCGATATCTTGGTTTTCTTGGGGGTTCAAGCTGAGATATGCATTTTTTACGATAATCATGGTGAGACTTCTGTCCGAAGTATGCAGAATCATCGAGATCGCACTTTTCGAGCTATTTAATGCGAGAAACACGATATCTGGTGTTTTCAGCACTCCACAGTGCGTACGATATGCCGAACCGGCGATATCTTGGTTTTCGTGGGGTTTCAAGCTGAGATATGCATTGTCTGCGATAATCTTGGTGAGACTTCTGTCCGAAGTGTGCAGAATCATCGAGATCGCACTTTTCGAGCTATTTAATGCGAGAAACACGATATCTGGTGTTTTCAGCAATCCACAGTGCGTATGATATGCAGAACCGGCGATATCTTGGTTTTCGTGGGGTTTCAAGCTGAGATATGCATTGTCTGCGATAATCTTGGTGAGACTTCTGTCCGAAGTATGCAGAATCATCGAGATCGCTCTTTTCGAGCTATTTGATGCGAGAAACACGTTATCTGGTGTTTTCAACACTCCACAGTGCGTTTGATATGCAGAACCAGCGATATCTCAGTTTTCGTGGGGTTTCAAGCTGAGATATGCATTTTTTACGATAATCTTGGTGAGACTTCTGTCCGAAGTATGCTGAAACATCTAGATCGCTCTTTTCGAGCTATTTAATGCGAGAAACACGTTATCTGGTGTTTTCACCACTCCACAGTGCGTTTGATATGCAGAACCGGCGACATCTTGGCTGTCGTAGGGTATCAAGCTGAGATATGCATTTTCTACGATAATCATGGTGAGACTTCTGTCAGAAGTATGCAGAATCATCGGGATCGCTCTTTTCGAGCTATTTAACGCGAGAGACACGTTTTCTGGGGGTTTCCCCACTCCACAGTTCGTTGGATATGCAGAACAGTCGATATCTTGGTTTTCGTGGGGTTTCAAGCTGAGATATGCACTTTTTACGATAATCTTAGTGAGACTTCTGTCCGAAGTATGCTTAATCATCGAGATCGCTCTATTCGAACTATTTAATGCGACGAAACGTTATCTGGTGTTTTCAGCACTCCACAGTGCGTTTGATATGCAGAACCAGCGATATCTCAGTTTTCGTGGGGTTTCCAGCTGTGATATGCATTTTTTTCGATAATCTTGGTGAGACTTCTGTCCGAAGTATGCAGAATCATCGAGATCGCTCTTTTCGAGCTAGTGAATGCGAGAAACACGTTATCTGGTGATTCCACCACTCCACAGAGCGTTTGATATGCAGTACCATCGATATCTTGGTTTTCGTGGGGTTTCAAGCTGTGATATGCATTTTCTAGGATAATCTTGGTGAGACTTCTGTCCGAAGTATGCTGAATCATCTAGATCGCTCTTTTCGAGCTATTTAATGCGAGAAACACGTTATCTGGTGTTTTCACCACTACACCGTGCGTTTGATATGCAGGACCGGCGACATCTTGGCTGTCGTAGGGTATCAAGCTGAGATATGCATTTTCTACGATAATCTTGGTGAGACTTCTGTCAGAAGTATGCAGAATCATCAGGATCGCTCTTTTCGAACTATTTAATGCGAGAGACACGTTTTCTGGGGTTTTTACCACTCCGCAGTTCTTTGGATATGCAGAACAGGAGATATCTTGGTTTGCGTGGGGTTTCAAGCAGAGATATGCATTTTCTGCGATAATCTCGGTGAGACTTCTGTTAGAAGTATGCAGAATCATCGAGATCGCTCTTTTCGATCTATTTAATGCGAGAAACACGTTATCTGGTGTTTTCACCAATCCACAGTGCGTTTGATATGCAGTACCATCGATATCTTGGTTTTCGTGGGGTTTCAAGCTGAGATATGCATTTTCTAGGATAATCTTGCTGAGACTTCTGTCCGAAGTATGCAGAATCATCGAGATCGCACTTTTCGAGCTATTTAATGCGAGAAACACGATATCTGGTGTTTTCAGCACTCCACAGTGCGTACGATATGCAGAACCGGCGATATCTTGGTTTTCGTGGGGTTTCAAGCTGAGATATGCATTGTCTGCGATAATCTTTGTGAGACTTCTTTCCGAAGTGTGCAGAATCATCGAGATCGCTCTTTTCGAGCTATTTAATGCGAGAAACACGTTTTCTGGGGTTTTCACCACACCACAGTTCGTTGGATATGCAGAACCAGCGATATCTTGGTTTTCGTGGGGTTTCAAGCTGAGATATGCATTTTTTACGATAATCTTGGTGAGACTTCTGTCCGAAGTATGCAGAATCATCGAGATCGCACTTTTCGAGCTATTTAATGCGAGAAACACGATATCTGGTGTTTTCAGCACTCCACAGTGCGTACGATATGCAGAACCGGCGATATCTTGGTTTTCGTGGGGTTTCAAGCTGAGATATGCATTGTCTGCGATAATCTTGGTGAGACTTCTGTCCGAAGTATGCAGAATCATCGGGATCGCTCTTTTCGAGCTATTAAATGCGAGAAACACGTTTTCTGGGGTTTTCACAACTCCACAGTTCGTAGGATATGCAGAACAGGAGATATCTTAATTTTCGTGGTTTTTCCAGCTGAGATATGCATTTTCAGCGATAATCTTGGTGAGTCTTCTGTCAGAAGTATGCAGAATCTTCGAGATCGCTCATTTCGAGCTAGTTAATGCGAGAAACACGTTATCTGGTGTTTTCACCACTCCACAGTGCGTTTGATATGCAGAACCGGCGACATCTTGGCTGTCGTAGGGTATCAAGCTGAGATATGCATTTTCTACGATAATCTTGGTGAGTCTTCTGTCAGAAGTAAGCAGAATCTTCGAGATCGCTCATTTCGAGCTAGTTAATGCGAGAAACACGTTATCTGGTGTTTTCACCACTCCACAGCGCGTTTGATATGCAGAACCGGCGATATCTTGATTTTCGTGGTTTTTCCTGCTGAGATATGCATTTTCAGCGATAATCTTGGGGAGTCTTCTGTTAGAAGTATGCAGAATCTTCGAGATCGTACATTTCGAGCTATTTTATGCGAGAAACACGTTTTCTGGGGTTTTCACCACTGCACAGTTCGTTGGATATGCAGAACAGGAGATATCTTGGTTTTCGTGGGTTTTCTAGCAGAGATATGCATTTTCTGCGATAATCATGGTGAGACTTCTGTTAGAAGTATGCAGAATCATCGAGATCGCACATTTCGAACTATTTAATGCGAGAAACACGTTGTCTGGTGTTTTCACCACTCCACAGTTGGTTTGATATGCAGAACCGGCGATATCTGGGTTTTCGTGGGGTTTCAAGCTGAGATATGCATTTTCTGAGATAATCTTGGTGAGACCTCTGTCCGAAGTATGCAGAAACATCGAGATCGCTCTTTTCGACCTATTTAATGCGAGAAACACGTTATCTGGTGTTTTCACCAGTCCACAGTGCGTTTGATATGCAGAACTTGCGATATCTTGGTTTTCTTGGGGGTTCAAGCTGAGATATGTATTTTTTACGATAATCATGGTGAGACTTCTGTCCGAAGTATGCAGAATCATCGAGATCGCACTTTTCGAGCTATTTAATGCGAGAAACACGATATCTGGTGTTTTCAGCACTCCACAGTGCGTACGATATGCCGAACCGGCGATATCTTGGTTTTCGTGGGGTTTCAAGCTGAGATATGCATTGTCTGCGATAATCTTGGTGAGACTTCTGTCCGAAGTGTGCAGAATCATCGAGATCGCTCTTTTCGAGCTATTTAATGCGAGAAACACGTTTTCTGGGGTTTTCACCACACCACAGTTCGTTGGATATGCAGAACCAGCGATATCTTGGTTTTCGTGGGGTTTCAAGCTGAGATATGCATTTTTTACGATAATCATGGTGAGACTTTTGTCCGAAGTATGCAGAATCATCGAGATCACACTATTCGAGCTATTTAATGCGAGAAACACGATATCTGGTGTTTTCAGCAAACCACAGTGCGTACGATATGCAGAACCGGCGATATCTTCGTTTTCGTGGGGTTTCAAGCTGAGATATGCATTGTTTGCAATAATCTTGGTGAGACTTCTGTCCCAAGTATGCAGAACCATCGGGATCGCTCTTTTCGAGCTATTAAATGCGAGAAACACGTTTTCTGGGGTTTTCACCACTCCACAGTTCGTAGGATATGCAGAACAGGAGATATCTTAATTTTCGTGGTTTTTCCAGCTGAGATATGCATTTTCAGCGATAATCTTGGTGAGTCTTCTGTCAGAAGTATGCAGAATCTTCGAGATCGCTCATTTCGAGCTAGTTAATGCGAGAGACACGTTATCTGGTGTTTTCACCACTCCACAGTGCGTTTGATATGCAGAACCGGCGACATCTTGGCTGTCGTAGGGTATCAAGCTGAGATATGCATTTTCTACGATAATCTTGGTGAGTCTTCTGTCAGAAGTAAGCAGAATCTTCGAGATCGCTCATTTCGAGCTAGTTAATGCGAGAAACACGTTATCTGGTGTTTTCACCACTCCACAGTTCGTTGTATATGCAGAACAGGAGATATCTTGGTTTTCGTGGGGTTTCTAGCAGAGATATGCATTATCTGCGATAATCATGTTGAGACTTCTGTTAGAAGTATGCAGAATCTTCGAGATCGTACATTTCGAGCTATTTTATGCGAGAAACACGTTTTCTGGGGTTTTCACCACTGCACAGTTCGTTGGATATGCAGAACAGGAGATATCTTGGTTTTCGTGGGTTTTCTAGCAGAGATATGCATTTTCTGCGATTATCATGGTGAGACTTCTGTTAGAAGTATGCAGAATCATCGAGATCGCACATTTCGAACTATTTAATGCGAGAAACACGTTGTCTGGTGTTTTCACCACTCCACAGTTGGTTTGATATGCAGAACCGGCGATATCTGGGTTTTCGTGGGGTTTCAAGCTGAGATATGCATTTTCTGAGATAATCTTGGTGAGACCTCTGTCCGAAGTATGCAGAAACATCGAGATCGCTCTTTTCGACCTATTTAATGCGAGAAACACGTTATCTGGTGTTTTCACCAGTCCAGAGTGCGTTTGATGTGCAGAAACAGCGATATCTTGGTTTTCGTGGGGTTTCAAGCTGAGATATGCATTTTTTACGATAATCATGGTGAGACTTCTGTCCGAAGTATGCAGAATCATCGAGATCGCACTTTTCGAGCTATTTAATGCGAGAAACACGATATCTGCTGTTTTCAGCACTCCACAGTGCGTACGATTTGCAGAACCGGCGATATCTTGGTTTTCGTGGGGTTTCAAGCTGAGATATGCATTGTCTGCGATAATCTTGGTGAGACTTCTGTCCGAAGTGTGCAGAATCATCGAGATCGCTCTTTTCGAGCTATTTAATGCGAGAAACACGATATCTGGTGTTTTCAGCACTCCACAGTGCGTACGATATGCAGAACCGGCGATATCTTGGTTTTCGTGGGGTTTCAAGCTGAGATATGCATTGTCTGCGATAATCTTGGTGAGACTTCTGTCCGAAGTGTGCAGAATCATCGAGATCGCTCTTTTCGAGCTATTTAATGCGAGAAACACGTTTTCTGGGGTTTTCACAACACCACAGTTCGTTGGATATGCAGAACCAGCGATATCTTGGTTTTCGTGGGGTTTCAAGCTGAGATATGGATTTTTTACGATAATCAAGGTGAGACTTTTGTCCGAAGTATGCAGAATCATCGAGATCGCAGTTTTCGAGCAATTTAATGCGAGAAACACGATATCTGGTGTTTTCAGCACTCCACAGTGCGTACGATATGCAGAACCGGCGACATCTTGGCTGTCGTAGGGTATCAAGCTGAGATATGCATTTTCTACGATAATCTTGGTGAGTCTTCTGTCAGAAGTATGCAGAACCTTCGAGATCGCTCATTTCGAGCTAGTTAATGCGAGAAACACGTTATCTGGTGTTTTCACCACTCCACAGCGCGTTTGATATGCAGAACCGGCGATATCTTGATTTTCGTGGTTTTTCCTGCTGAGATATGCATTTTCAGCGATAATCTTGGGGAGTCTTCTGTCAGAAGTATGCAGAATCATCGAGATCGCTCATTTCGAGCTAGTTAATGCGAGAAACACGTTATCTGGTGTTTTCACCACTCCACAGTTCGTTGTATATGCAGAACAGGAGATATCTTGGTTTTCGTGGGGTTTCTAGCAGAGATATGCATTATCTGCGATAATCATGTTGAGACTTCTGTTAGAAGTATGCAGAATCTTCGAGATCGTACATTTCGAGCTATTTTATGCGAGAAACACGTTTTCTGGGGTTTTCACCACTGCACAGTTCGTTGGAAATGCAGAACAGGAGATATCTTGGTTTTCGTGGGTTTTCTAGCAGAGATATGCATTTTCTGCGATAATCATGGTGAGACTTCTGTTAGAAGTTTGCAGAATCATCGAGATCACACATTTCGAACTATTTAATGCGAGAAACACGTTGTCTGGTGTTTTCACCACTCCACAGTTGGTTTGATATGCAGAACCGGCGATATCTGGGTTTTCGTGGGGTTTCAAGCTGAGATATGCATTTTCTGAGATAATCTTGGTGAGACCTCTGTCCGAAGTATGCAGAAACTTCGAGATCGCTCTTTTCGACCTATTTAATGCGTGAAACACGTTATCTGGTGTTTTCACCAGTCCACAGTGCGTTTGATATGCAGAACCAGCGATATCTTGGTTTTCGTGGGGTTTCAAGCTGAGATATGCATTTTTTACGATAATCATGGTGAGACTTCTGTCCGAAGTATGGAGAATCATCGAGATCGCACTTTTCGAGCTACTTAATGCGAGAAACACGATATCTGGGGTTTTCACCACACCACAGTTCGTTGGATATGCAGAACAGGTGATATCTTGGTTTTCGAGGGGTTTCAAGCTGAGATATGCATTTTCTGCGATTAACTTGGGGAGGCTTCTGTCCGAAGTATGCTGAATCATCGAGATCGCACTTCTCGAGCTAGTTAATGCGAGAAAAACCTTATCTGGTGTTTTCACCACCCCACAGTGCGTTTGATATGCAGAACCGGCGATATCTGGGTTTTCGTGTGGTTTCAAGCTGAGATATGCATTTTGTGCGATAATCTTGGTGAGACCTCTGTCCGAAGTATGCAGAATCATCGAGATCGCACTTTTCGAGCTATTTAATGCGAGAAACACGATATCTGGTGTCTTCACCACTCCACAGTGCGATTGATATGCAGAACCAGCGATATCTTGGTTTTCGTGGGGTTTCAAGCTGAGATATGCATTGTCTGCGATAATCTTGGTGAGTCTTCTGTCAGAAGTAAGCAGAATCTTCGAGATCGCTCATTTCGAGCTAGTTAATGCGAGAAACACGTTATCTGGTGTTTTCACCACTCCACAGCGCGTTTGATATGCAGAACCGGCGATATCTTGATTTTCGTGGTTTTTCCTGCTGAGATATGCATTTTCAGCGATAATCTTGGGGAGTCTTCTGTTAGAAGTATGCAGAATCTTCGAGATCGTACATTTCGAGCTATTTTATGCGAGAAACACGTTTTCTGGGGTTTTCACCACTGCACAGTTCGTTGGATATGCAGAACAGGAGATATCTTGGTTTTCGTGGGTTTTCTAGCAGAGATATGCATTTTCTGCGATAATCATGGTGAGACTTCTGTTAGAAGTATGCAGAATCATCGAGATCGCACATTTCGAACTATTTAATGCGAGAAACACGTTGTCTGGTGTTTTCACCACTCCACAGTTGGTTTGATATGCAGAACCGGCGATATCTGGGTTTTCGTGGGGTTTCAAGCTGAGATATGCATTTTCTGAGATAATCTTGGTGAGACCTCTGTCCGAAGTATGCAGAAACATCGAGATCGCTCTTTTCGACCTATTTAATGCGAGAAACACGTTATCTGGTGTTTTCACCAGTCCACAGTGCGTTTGATATGCAGAACTTGCGATATCTTGGTTTTCTTGGGGGTTCAAGCTGAGATATGCATTTTTTACGATAATCATGGTGAGACTTCTGTCCGAAGTATGCAGAATCATCGAGATCGCACTTTTCGAGCTATTTAATGCGAGAAACACGATATCTGGTGTTTTCAGCACTCCACAGTGCGTACGATATGCCGAACCGGCGATATCTTGGTTTTCGTGGGGTTTCAAGCTGAGATATGCATTGTCTGCGATAATCTTGGTGAGACTTCTGTCCGAAGTGTGCAGAATCATCGAGATCGCTCTTTTCGAGCTATTTAATGCGAGAAACACGTTTTCTGGGGTTTTCACCACACCACAGTTCGTTGGATATGCAGAACCAGCGATATCTTGGTTTTCGTGGGGTTTCAAGCTGAGATATGCATTTTTTACGATAATCATGGTGAGACTTTTGTCCGAAGTATGCAGAATCATCGAGATCACACTATTCGAGCTATTTAATGCGAGAAACACGATATCTGGTGTTTTCAGCACTCCACAGTGCGTACGATATGCAGAACCGGCGATATCTTGGTTTTCGTGGGGTTTCAAGCTGAGATATGCATTGTTTGCGATAATCTTGGTGAGACTTCTGTCCGAAGTATGCAGAACCATCGGGATCGCTCTTTTCGAGCTATTAAATGCGAGAAACACGTTTTCTGGGGTTTTCACCACTCCACAGTTCGTAGGATATGCAGAACAGGAGATATCTTAATTTTCGTGGTTTTTCCAGCTGAGATATGCATTTTCAGCGATAATCTTGGTGAGTCTTCTGTCAGAAGTATGCAGAATCTTCGAGATCGCTCATTTCGAGCTAGTTAATGCGAGAGGCACGTTATCTGGTGTTTTCACCACTCCACAGTGCGTTTGATATGCAGAACCGGCGACATCTTGGCTGTCGTAGGGTATCATGCTGAGATATGCATTTTCTACGATAATCTTGGTGAGTCTTCTGTCAGAAGTAAGCAGAATCTTCGAGATCGCTCATTTCGAGCTAGTTAATGCGAGAAACACGTTATCTGGTGTTTTCACCACTCCACAGTTCGTTGTATATGCAGAACGGGAGATATCTTGGTTTTCGTGGGGTTTCTAGCAGAGATATGCATTATCTGCGATAATCATGTTGAGACTTCTGTTAGAAGTATGCAGAATCTTCGAGATCGTACATTTCGAGCTATTTTATGCGAGAAACACGTTTTCTGGGGTTTTCACCACTGCACAGTTCGTTGGATATGCAGAACAGGAGATATCTTGGTTTTCGTGGGTTTTCTAGCAGAGATATGCATTTTCTGCGATTATCATGGTGAGACTTCTGTTAGAAGTATGCAGAATCATCGAGATCGCACATTTCGAACTATTTAATGCGAGAAACACGTTGTCTGGTGTTTTCACCACTCCACAGTTGGTTTGATATGCAGAACCGGCGATATCTGGGTTTTCGTGGGGTTTCAAGCTGAGATATGCATTTTCTGAGATAATCTTGGTGAGACCTCTGTCCGAAGTATGCAGAAACATCGAGATCGCTCTTCTCGACCTATTTAATGCGAGAAACACGTTATCTGGTGTTTTCACCAGTCCAGAGTGCGTTTGATGTGCAGAAACAGCGATATCTTGGTTTTCGTGGGGTTTCAAGCTGAGATATGCATTTTTTACGATAATCATGGTGAGACTTCTGTCCGAAGTATGCAGAATCATCGAGATCGCACTTTTCGAGCTATTTAATGCGAGAAACACGATATCTGGTGTTTTCAGCACTCCACAGTGCGTACGATATGCAGAACCGGCGATATCTTGGTTTTCGTGGGGTTTCAAGCTGAGATATGCATTGTCTGCGATAATCTTGGTGAGACTTCTGTCCGAAGTGTGCAGAATCATCGAGATCGCTCTTTTCGAGCTATTTAATGCGAGAAACACGATATCTGGTGTTTTCAGCACTCCACAGTGCGTACGATATGCAGAACCGGCGATATCTTGGTTTTCGTGGGGTTTCAAGCTGAGATATGCATTGTCTGCGATAATCTTGGTGAGACTTCTGTCCGAAGTGTGCAGAATCATCGAGATCGCTCTTTTCGAGCTATTTAATGCGAGAAACACGTTTTCTGGGGTTTTCACAACACCACAGTTCGTTGGATATGCAGAACCAGCGATATCTTGGTTTTCGTGGGGTTTCAAGCTGAGATATGGATTTTTTACGATAATCAAGGTGAGACTTTTGTCCGAAGTATGCAGAATCATCGAGATCGCAGTTTTCGAGCAATTTAATGCGAGAAACACGATATCTGGTGTTTTCAGCACTCCACAGTGCGTACGATATGCAGAACCGGCGACATCTTGGCTGTCGTAGGGTATCAAGCTGAGATATGCATTTTCTACGATAATCTTGGTGAGTCTTCTGTCAGAAGTATGCAGAACCTTCGAGATCGCTCATTTCGAGCTAGTTAATGCGAGAAACACGTTATCTGGTGTTTTCACCACTCCACAGCGCGTTTGATATGCAGAACCGGCGATATCTTGATTTTCGTGGTTTTTCCTGCTGAGATATGCATTTTCAGCGATAATCTTGGGGAGTCTTCTGTCAGAAGTATGCAGAATCATCGAGATCGCTCATTTCGAGCTAGTTAATGCGAGAAACACGTTATCTGGTGTTTTCACCACTCCACAGTTCGTTGTATATGCAGAACAGGAGATATCTTGGTTTTCGTGGGGTTTCTAGCAGAGATATGCATTATCTGCGATAATCATGTTGAGACTTCTGTTAGAAGTATGCAGAATCTTCGAGATCGTACATTTCGAGCTATTTTATGCGAGAAACACGTTTTCTGGGGTTTTCACCACTGCACAGTTCGTTGGAAATGCAGAACAGGAGATATCTTGGTTTTCGTGGGTTTTCTAGCAGAGATATGCATTTTCTGCGATAATCATGGTGAGACTTCTGTTAGAAGTTTGCAGAATCATCGAGATCACACATTTCGAACTATTTAATGCGAGAAACACGTTGTCTGGTGTTTTCACCACTCCACAGTTGGTTTGATATGCAGAACCGGCGATATCTGGGTTTTCGTGGGGTTTCAAGCTGAGATATGCATTTTCTGAGATAATCTTGGTGAGACCTCTGTCCGAAGTATGCAGAAACTTCGAGATCGCTCTTTTCGACCTATTTAATGCGAGAAACACGTTATCTGGTGTTTTCACCAGTCCACAGTGCGTTTGATATGCAGAACCGGCGATATCTGGGTTTTCGTGGGGTTTCAAGCTGAGATATGCATTTTCTGAGATAATCTTGGTGAGACCTCTGTCCGAAGTATGCAGAAACATCGAGATCGCTCTTTTCGACCTATTTAATGCGAGAAACACGTTATCTGGTGTTTTCACCAGTCCACAGTGCGTTTGATATGCAGAACTTGCGATATCTTGGTTTTCTTGGGGGTTCAAGCTGAGATATGCATTTTTTACGATAATCATGGTGAGACTTCTGTCCGAAGTATGCAGAATCATCGAGATCGCACTTTTCGAGCTATTTAATGCGAGAAACACGATATCTGGTGTTTTCAGCACTCCACAGTGCGTACGATATGCCGAACCGGCGATATCTTGGTTTTCGTGGGGTTTCAAGCTGAGATATGCATTGTCTGCGATAATCTTGGTGAGACTTCTGTCCGAAGTGTGCAGAATCATCGAGATCGCTCTTTTCGAGCTATTTAATGCGAGAAACACGTTTTCTGGGGTTTTCACCACACCACAGTTCGTTGGATATGCAGAACCAGCGATATCTTGGTTTTCGTGGGGTTTCAAGCTGAGATATGCATTTTTTACGATAATCATGGTGAGACTTTTGTCCGAAGTATGCAGAATCATCGAGATCACACTATTCGAGCTATTTAATGCGAGAAACACGATATCTGGTGTTTTCAGCACTCCACAGTGCGTACGATATGCAGAACCGGCGATATCTTGGTTTTCGTGGGGTTCCAAGCTGAGATATGCATTGTTTGCGATAATCTTGGTGAGACTTCTTTCCGAAGTATGCAGAACCATCGGGATCGCTCTTTTCGAGCTATTAAATGCGAGAAACACGTTTTCTGGGGTTTTCACCGCTCCACAGTTCGTAGGAAATGCAGAACAGGAGATATCTTAATTTTCGTGGTTTTTCCTGCTGAGATATGCATTTTCAGCGATAATCTTGGTGAGTCTTCTGTCAGAAGTATGCAGAATCTTCGAGATCGCTCATTTCGAGCTAGTTAATGCGAGAGACACGTTATCTGGTGTTTTCACCACTCCACAGTGCGTTTGATATGCAGAACCGGCGACATCTTGGCTGTCGTAGGGTATCAAGCTGAGATATGCATTTTCTACGATAATCTTGGTGAGTCTTCTGTCAGAAGTAAGCAGAATCTTCGAGATCGCTCATTTCGAGCTAGTTAATGCGAGAAACACGTTATCTGGTGTTTTCACCACTCCACAGTTCGTTGTATATGCAGAACAGGAGATATCTTGGTTTTCGTGGGGTTTCTAGCAGAGATATGCATTATCTGCGATAATCATGTTGAGACTTCTGTTAGAAGTATGCAGAATCTTCGAGATCGTACATTTCGAGCTATTTTATGCGAGAAACACGTTTTCTGGGGTTTTCACCACTGCACAGTTCGTTGGATATGCAGAACAGGAGATATCTTGGTTTTCGTGGGTTTTCTAGCAGAGATATGCATTTTCTGCGATTATCATGGTGAGACTTCTGTTAGAAGTATGCAGAATCATCGAGATCGCACATTTCGAACTATTTAATGCGAGAAACACGTTGTCTGGTGTTTTCACCACTCCACAGTTGGTTTGATATGCAGAACCGGCGATATCTGGGTTTTCGTGGGGTTTCAAGCTGAGATATGCATTTTCTGAGATAATCTTGGTGAGACCTCTGTCCGAAGTATGCAGAAACATCGAGATCGCTCTTTTCGACCTATTTAATGCGAGAAACACGTTATCTGGTGTTTTCACCAGTCCAGAGTGCGTTTGATGTGCAGAAACAGCGATATCTTGGTTTTCGTGGGGTTTCAAGCTGAGATATGCATTTTTTACGATAATCATGGTGAGACTTCTGTCCGAAGTATGCAGAATCATCGAGATCGCACTTTTCGAGCTATTTAATGCGAGAAACACGATATCTGGTGTTTTCAGCACTCCACAGTGCGTACGATATGCAGAACCGGCGATATCTTGGTTTTCGTGGGGTTTCAAGCTGAGATATGCATTGTCTGCGATAATCTTGGTGAGACTTCTGTCCGAAGTGTGCAGAATCATCGAGATCGCTCTTTTCGAGCTATTTAATGCGAGAAACACGATATCTGATGTTTTCAGCACTCCACAGTGCGTACGATATGCAGAACCGGCGATATCTTGGTTTTCGTGGGGTTTCAAGCTGAGATATGCATTGTCTGCGATAATCTTGGTGAGACTTCTGTCCGAAGTGTGCAGAATCATCGAGATCGCTCTTTTCGAGCTATTTAATGCGAGAAACACGTTTTCTGGGGTTTTCACAACACCACAGTTCGTTGGATATGCAGAACCAGCGATATCTTGGTTTTCGTGGGGTTTCAAGCTGAGATATGGATTTTTTACGATAATCAAGGTGAGACTTTTGTCCGAAGTATGCAGAATCATCGAGATCGCAGTTTTCGAGCAATTTAATGCGAGAAACACGATATCTGGTGTTTTCAGCACTCCACAGTGCGTACGATATGCAGAACCGGCGACATCTTGGCTGTCGTAGGGTATCAAGCTGAGATATGCATTTTCTACGATAATCTTGGTGAGTCTTCTGTCAGAAGTATGCAGAACCTTCGAGATCGCTCATTTCGAGCTAGTTAATGCGAGAAACACGTTATCTGGTGTTTTCACCACTCCACAGCGCGTTTGATATGCAGAACCGGCGATATCTTGATTTTCGTGGTTTTTCCTGCTGAGATATGCATTTTCAGCGATAATCTTGGGGAGTCTTCTGTCAGAAGTATGCAGAATCATCGAGATCGCTCATTTCGAGCTAGTTAATGCGAGAAACACGTTATCTGGTGTTTTCACCACTCCACAGTTCGTTGTATATGCAGAACAGGAGATATCTTGGTTTTCGTGGGGTTTCTAGCAGAGATATGCATTATCTGCGATAATCATGTTGAGACTTCTGTTAGAAGTATGCAGAATCTTCGAGATCGTACATTTCGAGCTATTTTATGCGAGAAACACGTTTTCTGGGGTTTTCACCACTGCACAGTTCGTTGGAAATGCAGAACAGGAGATATCTTGGTTTTCGTGGGTTTTCTAGCAGAGATATGCATTTTCTGCGATAATCATGGTGAGACTTCTGTTAGAAGTATGCAGAATCATCGAGATCACACATTTCGAACTATTTAATGCGAGAAACACGTTGTCTGGTGTTTTCACCACTCCACAGTTGGTTTGATATGCAGAACCGGCGATATCTGGGTTTTCGTGGGGTTTCAAGCTGAGATATGCATTTTCTGAGATAATCTTGGTGAGACCTCTGTCCGAAGTATGCAGAAACTTCGAGATCGCTCTTTTCGACCTATTTAATGCGAGAAACACGTTATCTGGTGTTTTCACCAGTCCACAGTGCGTTTGATATGCAGAACCGGCGATATCTGGGTTTTCGTGGGGTTTCAAGCTGAGATATGCATTGTCTGCGATAATCTTGGTGAGACTTCTGTCCGAAGTGTGCAGAATCATCGAGATCGCTCTTTTCGAGCTATTTAATGCGAGAAACACGATATCTGGTGTTTTCAGCACTCCACAGTGCGTACGATATGCAGAACCGGCGATATCTTGGTTTTCGTGGGGTTTCAAGCTGAGATATGCATTGTCTGCGATAATCTTGGTGAGACTTCTGTCCGAAGTGTGCAGAATCATCGAGATCGCTCTTTTCGACCTATTTAATGCGAGAAACACGTTATCTGGTGTTTTCACCAGTCCACAGTGCGTTTGATATGCAGAACCAGCGATATCTTGGTTTTCGTGGGGTTTCAAGCTGAGATATGCATTTTTTACGATAATCATGGTGAGACTTCTGTCCGAAGTATGGAGAATCATCGAGATCGCACTTTTCGAGCTATTTAATGCGAGAAACACGATATCTGGGGTTTTCACCACACCACAGTTCGTTGGATATGCAGAACAGGTGATATCTTGGTTTTCGAGGGGTTTCAAGCTGAGATATGCATTTTCTGCGATTAACTTGGGGAGGCTTCTGTCCGAAGTATGCTGAATCATCGAGATCGCACTTCTCGAGCTAGTTAATGCGAGAAAAACCTTATCTGGTGTTTTCACCACCCCACAGTGCGTTTGATATGCAGAACCGGCGATATCTGGGTTTTCGTGGGGTTTCAAGCTGAGATATGCATTTTGTGCGATAATCTTGGTGAGACCTCTGTCCGAAGTATGCAGAATCATCGAGATCGCACTTTTCGAGCTATTTAATGCGAGAAACACGATATCTGGTGTCTTCACCACTCCACAGTGCGATTGATATGCAGAACCAGCGATATCTTGGTTTTCGTGGGGTTTCAAGCTGAGATATGCATTGTCTGCGATAATCTTGGTGAGACTTCTCTCCGAAGTGTGCAGAATCATCGCGACCGCTCTTTTCGAGCTATTTAATGCGAGAAACACGTTTTCTGGGGTTTTCACCACACCACAGTTCGTTGGATATGCAGAACAGTTGATATCTTGGTTTTCGAGGGGTTTCAAGCTGAGATATGCATTTTCTGCGATAAACTTGGAGAGACTTCTGTCCGAAGTATGCTGAATCATCGAGATCGCACTTTTCGAGCTAGTTAATGCGAGAAAAACCTTATCTGGTGTTATCAACACTCCACAGTGCGTTTGATATGCAGAACCAGCGATATCTTGGCTTTCGTGGGGTTTCAAGCTGAGATATGCATTTTTTACGTTAATCTTGGTGAGACTTCTGTCCGAAGTATGCTTAATCATCGAGATCGCTCTATTCGAACTATTTAATGCGACAAAACGTTATCTGGTGTTTTCAGCACTCCACAGTGCGTTTGATATGCAGAACCAGCGATATCTCAGTTTTCGTGGGGTTTCCAGCTGTGATATGCATATTTTTCGATAATCTTGGTGAGACTTCTGTCCGAAGTATGCAGAATCATCGAAATCGCTCTTTTCGAGCTATTTAATGCGAGAAACACGTTATCTGGTGTTTTCACCACTACACCGTGCGTTTGATATGCAGGACCGGCGACATCTTGGCTGTCGTAGGGTATCAAGCTGAGATATGCATTTTCTACGATAATCTTGGTGAGACTTCTGTCAGAAGTATGCAGAACCTTCGAGATCGCTCATTTCGAGCTAGTTAATGCGAGAAACACGTTATCTGGTGTTTTCACCACTCCACAGCGCGTTTGATATGCAGAACCGGCGATATCTTGATTTTCGTGGTTTTTCCTGCTGAGATATGCATTTTCAGCGATAATCTTGGGGAGTCTTCTGTCAGAAGTATGCAGAATCATCGATATCGCTCATTTCGAGCTAGTTAATGCGAGAAACACGTTATCTGGTGTTTTCACCACTCCACAGTTCGTTGTATATGCCGAACAGGAGATATCTTGGTTTTCGTGGGGTTTCTAGCAGAGATATGCATTATCTGCGATAATCATGTTGAGACTTCTGTTAGAAGTATGCAGAATCTTCGAGATCGTACATTTCGAGCTATTTTATGCGAGAAACACGTTTTCTGGGGTTTTCACCACTGTACAGTTCGTTGGAAATGCAGAACAGGAGATATCTTGGTTTTCGTGGGTTTTCTAGCAGAGATATGCATTTTCTGCGATAATCATGGTGAGACTTCTGTTAGAAGTTTGCAGAATCATCGAGATCACACATTTCGAACTATTTAATGCGAGAAACACGTTGTCTGGTGTTTTCACCACTCCACAGTTGGTTTGATATGCAGAACCGGCGATATCTGGGTTTTCGTGGGGTTTCAAGCTGAGATATGCATTTTCTGAGATAATCTTGGTGAGACCTCTGTCCGAAGTATGCAGAAACTTCGAGATCGCTCTTTTCGACCTATTTAATGCGAGAAACACGTTATCTGGTGTTTTCACCAGTCCACAGTGCGTTTGATACGCAGAACCAGCGATATCTTGGTTTTCGTGGGGTTTCAAGCTGAGATATGCATTTTCTAGGATAATCTTGGTGAGACTTCTGTCCGAAGTATGCTGAATCATCTAGATCGCTCTTTTCGAGCTAGTTAATGCGAGAAACTCGTTATCTGGCGTTTTTACCACTCAACAGTTCGTTGGAAATGCAGAACAGGAGATATCTTGGTTTTCGTGGGTTTTCTAGCAGAGATATGCATTTTCTGCGATAATCATGGTGAGACTTCTGTTAGAAGTTTGCAGAATCATCAGGATCGCTCTTTTCGAACTATTTAATGCGAGAGACACGTTTTCTGGGGTTTTCACCACTCCGCAGTTCGTTGGATATGCAGAACAGGAGATATCTTGGTTTTCGTGGAGTTTCTAGCAGAGATATGCATTTTCTGCGATAATCATGGTGAGACTTCTGTTAGAAGTATGCAGAATCATCGAGATCGCACATTTCGATCTATTTAATGCGAGAAACACGTTGTCTGGTGTTTTCACCACTCCACAGAGCGTTTGATATGCAGTACCATCGATATCTTGGTTTTCGTGGGGTTTCAAGCTGAGATATGCATTTTCTAGGATAATCTTGGTGAGACTTCTGTCCGAAGTATGCTGAATCATCTAGATCGCTCTTTTCGAGCTAGTTAATGCGAGAAACTCGTTATCTGGCGTTTTTACCACTCAACAGTGCGTATGATATGCAGAACGGACGATATCTTGGTTTTCGTGGGGTTTCAAGCTGAGATATGCATTGTCTGCGATAATCTTGGTGAGACTTCTGTCCGAAGTGTGCAGAATCATCGAGATCGCTCTTTTCGAGCTATTTAATGCGAGAAACACGTTTTCTGGGGTTTTCACAACACCACAGTTCGTTGGATATGCAGAACCAGCGATATCTTGGTTTTCGTGGGGTTTCAAGCTGAGATATGGATTTTTTACGATAATCAAGGTGAGACTTTTGTCCGAAGTATGCAGAATCATCGAGATCGCAGTTTTCGAGCAATTTAATGCGAGAAACACGATATCTGGTGTTTTCAGCACTCCACAGTGCGTACGATATGCAGAACCGGCGACATCTTGGCTGTCGTAGGGTATCAAGCTGAGATATGCATTTTCTACGATAATCTTGGTGAGTCTTCTGTCAGAAGTATGCAGAACCTTCGAGATCGCTCATTTCGAGCTAGTTAATGCGAGAAACACGTTATCTGGTGTTTTCACCACTCCACAGCGCGTTTGATATGCAGAACCGGCGATATCTTGATTTTCGTGGTTTTTCCTGTTGAGATATGCATTTTCAGCGATAATCTTGGGGAGTCTTCTGTCAGAAGTATGCAGAATCATCGATATCGCTCATTTCGAGCTAGTTAATGCGAGAAACACGTTATCTGGTGTTTTCACCACTCCACAGTTCGTTGTATATGCCGAACAGGAGA
Source organism: Anthophora plumipes (assembly GCA_951804975.1). NCBI lineage: Eukaryota > Metazoa > Arthropoda > Insecta > Hymenoptera > Apidae > Anthophora > Anthophora plumipes. Next base: position 87,893 of record CATORF010000903.1, on the reverse strand, counting down.
TATCTTGGTTTTCGTGGGGTTTCTAGCAGAGATATGCATTATCTGCGATAATCATGTTGAGACTTCTGTTAGAAGTATGCAGAATCTTCGAGATCGTACATTTCGAGCTATTTTATGCGAGAAACACGTTTTCTGGGGTTTTCACCACTGTACAGTTCGTTGGAAATGCAGAACAGGAGATATCTTGGTTTTCGTGGGTTTTCTAGCAGAGATATGCATTTTCTGCGATAATCATGGTGAGACTTCTGTTAGAAGTTTGCAGAATCATCGAGATCACACATTTCGAACTATTTAATGCGAGAAACACGTTGTCTGGTGTTTTCACCACTCCACAGTTGGTTTGATATGCAGAACCGGCGATATCTGGGTTTTCGTGGGGTTTCAAGCTGAGATATGCATTTTCTGAGATAATCTTGGTGAGACCTCTGTCCGAAGTATGCAGAAACTTCGAGATCGCTCTTTTCGACCTATTTAATGCGAGAAACACGTTATCTGGTGTTTTCACCAGTCCACAGTGCGTTTGATACGCAGAACCAGCGATATCTTGGTTTTCGTGGGGTTTCAAGCTGAGATATGCATTTTTTACGATAATCATGGTGAGACTTCTGTCCGAAGTATGGAGAATCATCGAGATCGCACTTTTCGAGCTATTTAATGCGAGAAACACGATATCTGGGGTTTTCACCACACCACAGTTCGTTGGATATGCAGAACAGGTGATATCTTGGTTTTCGAGGGGTTTCAAGCTGAGATATGCATTTTCTGCGATTAACTTGGGGAGGCTTCTGTCCGAAGTATGCTGAATCATCGAGATCGCACTTCTCGAGCTAGTTAATGCGAGAAAAAACTTATCTGGTGTTTTCACCACCCCACAGTGCGTTTGATATGCAGAACCGGCGATATCTGGGTTTTCGTGGGGTTTCAAGCTGAGATATGCATTTTGTGCGATAATCTTGGTGAGACCTCTGTCCGAAGTATGCAGAATCATCGAGATCGCACTTTCCGAGCTATTTAATGCGAGAAACACGATATCTGGTGTCTTCACCACTCCACAGTGCGATTGATATGCAGAACCAGCGATATCTTGGTTTTCGTGGGGTTTCAAGCTGAGATATGCATTGTCTGCGATAATCTTGGTGAGACTTCTCTCCGAAGTGTGCAGAATCATCGCGACCGCTCTTTTCGAGCTATTTAATGCGAGAAACACGTTTTCTGGGGTTTTCACCACACCACAGTTCGTTGTATATGCAGAACAGGAGATATCTTGGTTTTCGTGGGGTTTCTAGCAGAGATATGCATTATCTGCGATAATCATGTTGAGACTTCTGTTAGAAGTATGCAGAATCTTCGAGATCGTACATTTCGAGCTATTTTATGCGAGAAACACGTTTTCTGGGGTTTTCACCACTGCACAGTTCGTTGGATATGCAGAACTGGAGATATCTTGGTTTTCGTGGGTTTTCTAGCAGAGATATGCATTTTCTGAGATAATCTTGGTGAGACCTCTGTCCGAAGTATGCAGAAACATCGAGATCGCTCTTTTCGACCTATTTAATGCGGAAACACGTTATCTGGTGTTTTCACCACTCCACAGTTCGTTGGATATGCAGAACCAGCGATATCTTGGTTTTCGTGGGGTTTCAAGCTGAGATATGCATTTTTTACGATAATCATGGTGAGACTTTTGTCCGAAGTATGCAGAATCATCGAGATCGCACTTTTCGAGCTATTTAATGCGAGAAACACGAAATCTGGTGTTTTCAGCACTCCACAGTGCGTACGATATGCAGAACCGGCGATATCTTGGTTTTCGTGGGGTTTCAAGCTGAGATATGCATTGTCTGCGATAATCATGTTGAGACTTCTGTTAGAAGTATGCAGAATCTTCGAGATCGTACATTTCGAGCTATTTTATGCGAGAAACACGTTTTCTGGGGTTTTCACCACTGCACAGTTCGTTGGATATGCAGAACTGGAGATATCTTGGTTTTCGTGGGTTTTCTAGCAGAGATATGCATTTTCTGAGATAATCATGGTGAGACTTTTGTCCGAAGTATGCAGAATCATCGAGATCGCACTTTTCGAGCTATTTAATGCGAGAAACACGATATCTGGTGTTTTCAGCACTCCACAGTGCGTACGATATGCAGAACCGGCGATATCTTGGTTTTCGTGGGGTTTCAAGCTGAGATATGCATTGTCTGCGATAATCTTGGTGAGACTTCTGTCCGAAGTGTGCAGAATCATCGAGATCGCTCTTTTCGAGCTATTTAATGCGAGAAACACGTTTTCTGGGGTTTTCACCACACCACAGTTCGTTGGATATGCAGAACCAGCGATATCTTGGTTTTCGTGGGGTTTCAAGCTGAGATATGCATTTTTTACGATAATCATGGTGAGACTTTTGTCCGAAGTATGCAGAATCATCGAGATCGCACTTTTCGAACTATTTAATGCGAGAAACACGATATCTGGTATTTTCAGCACTCCACAGTGCGTACGATATGCAGAACCGGCGATATCTTGGTTTTCGTGGGGTTTCAAGCTGAGATATGCATTGTCTGCGATAATCTTGGTGAGACTTCTGTCCGAAGAATGCAGAATCATCGGGATCGCTCTTTTCGAGCTATTAAATGCGAGAAACACGTTTTCTGGGGTTTTCACCACTCCACAGTTCGTAGGATATGCAGAACAGGAGATATCTTAATTTTCGTGGTTTTTCCAGCTGAGATATGCATTTTCAGCGATAATCTTGGTGAGTCTTCTGTCAGAAGTATGCAGAATCTTCGAGATCGCTCATTTCGAGCTAGTTAATGCGAGAAACACGTTATCTGGTGTTTTCACCACTCCACAGTGCGTTTGATATGCAGAACCGGCGACATCTTGGCTGTCGTAGGGTATCAAGCTGAGATATGCATTTTCTACGATAATCTTGGTGAGTCTTCTGTCAGAAGTAAGCAGAATCTTCGAGATCGCTCATTTCGAGCTAGTTAATGCGAGAAACACGTTATCTGGTGTTTTCACCACTCCACAGCGCGTTTGATATGCAGAACCGGCGATATCTTGATTTTCGTGGTTTTTCCTGCTGAGATATGCATTTTCAGCGATAATCTTGGGGAATCTTCTGTCAGAAGTATGCAGAATCAAAGAGATCGCTCATTTCGAGCTAGTTAATGCGAGAAACACGTTATCTGGTGTTTTCACCACTCCACAGTTCGTTGTATATGCAGAACAGGAGATATCTTGGTTTTCGTGGGGTTTCTAGCAGAGATATGCATTATCTGCGATAATCATGGTGAGACTTCTGTTAGAAGTATGCAGATTCATCGAGATCGCACATTTCGAACTATTTAATGCGAGAAACACGTTGTCTGGTGTTTTCACCAGTCCACAGTGCGTTTGATATGCAGAACTAGCGATATCTTGGTTTTCTTGGGGGTTCAAGCTGAGATATGCATTTTTTACGATAATCATGGTGAGACTTCTGTCCGAAGTATGTAGAATCATCGAGATCGCACTTTTCGAGCTATTTAATGCGAGAAACACGATATCTGGTGTTTTCAGCACTCCACAGTGCGTACGATATGCAGAACCGGCGATATCTTGGTTTTCGTGGGGTTTCAAGCTGAGATATGCATTTTTTACGATAATCATGGTGAGACTTCTGTCCGAAGTATGCAGAATCATCGAGATCGCACTTTTCGAGCTATTTAATGCGAGAAACACGTTTTCTGGGGTTTTCACCACACCACAGTTCGTTGGATATGCAGAACCAGCGATATCTTGGTTTTCGTGGGGTTTCAAGCTGAGATATGCATTTTTTACGATAATCATGGTGATACTTTTGTCCGAAGTATGCAGAATCATCGAGATCGCACTTTTCGAACTATTTAATGCGAGAAACACGATATCTGGTGTTTTCAGCACTCCACAGTGAGTACGATATGCAGAACCGGCGATATCTTGGTTTTCGTGGGGTTTCAAGCTGAGATATGCATTGTCTGCGATAATCTTGGTGAGACTTCTGTCCGAAGTATGCAGAATCATCGGGATCGCTCTTTTCGAGCTATTAAATGCGAGAAACACGTTTTCTGGGGTTTTCACCACTCCACAGTTCGTAGGATATGCAGAACAGGAGATATCTTAATTTTCGTGGTTTTTCCAGCTGAGATATGCATTTTCAGCGATAATCTTGGTGAGTCTTCTGTCAGAAGTATGCAGAATCTTCGAGATCGCTCATTTCGAGGTAGTTAATGCGAGAAACACGTTATCTGGTGTTTTCACCACTCCACAGTGCGTTTGATATGCAGAACCGGCGACATCTTGGCTGTCGTAGGGTATCAAGCTGAGATATGCATTTTCTACGATAATCTTGGTGAGTCTTCTGTCAGAAGTAAGCAGAATCTTCGAGATCGCTCATTTCGAGCTAGTTAATGCGAGAAACACGTTATCTGGTGTTTTCACCACTCCACAGCGCGTTTGATATGCAGAACCGGCGATATCTTGATTTTCGTGGTTTTTCCTGCTGAGATATGCATTTTCAGTGATAATCTTGGGGAGTCTTCTGTCAGAAGTAAGCAGAATCAAAGAGATCGCTCATTTCGAGCTAGTTAATGCGAGAAACACGTTATCTGGTGTTTTCACCACGCCACAGTTCGTTGTATATGCAGAACAGGAGATATCTTGGTTTTCGTGGGGTTTCTAGCAGAGATATGCATTATCTGTGATAATCATGTTGAGACTTCTGTTAGAAGTATGCAGAATCTTCGAGATTGTACATTTCGTGCTATTTAATGCGAGAAACACGTTTTCTGGGGTTTGCACCACTGCACAGTTCGTTGGATATGCAGAACAGGAGATATCTTGGTTTTCGTGGGTTTTCTAGCAGAGATATTCATTTTCTGCGATAATCATGGTGAGACTTCTGTTAGAAGTATGCAGAATCATCGAGATCGCACATTTCGAACTATTTAATGCGAGAAACACGTTGTCTGGTGTTTTCACCACTCCACAGTTGGTTTGATATGCAGAACCGGCGATATCTGGGTTTTCGTGGGGTTTCAAGCTGAGATATGCATTTTCTGAGATAATCTTGGTGAGACCTCTGTCCGAAGTATGCAGAAACATCGAGATCGCTCTTTTCGACCTATTTAATGCGAGAAACACGTTATCTGGTGTTTTCACCAGTCCACAGTGCGTTTGATGTGCAGAACCAGCGATATCTTGGTTTTCGTGGGGTTTCAAGCTGAGATATGCATTTTTTACGATAATCATGGTGAGACCCATGTCCGAAGTATGCAGAATCATCGAGATCGCACTTTTCGAGCTATTTAATGCGAGAAACACGATATCTGGTGTTTTCAGCACTCCACAGTGCGTACGATATGGAGAACCGGCGATATCTTGGTTTTCGTGGGGTTTCAAGCTGAGATATGCATTGTCTGCGATAATCTTGGTGAGACTTCTGTCCGAAGTGTGCAGAATCATCGAGATCGCTCTTTTCGAGCTATTTAATGCGAGAAACACGTTTTCTGGGGTTTTCACCACACCACAGTTCGTTGGATATGCAGAACCAGCGATATCTTGGTTTTCGTGGGGTTTCAAGCAGAGACATGCATTTTTTACGATAATCATGGTGAGACTTTTGTCCGAAGTATGCAGAATCATCGAGATCGCAGTTTTCGAGCTATTTAATGCGAGAAACACGATATCTGGTGTTTTCAGCACTCTACAGTGCGTACGATATGCAGAACCGGCGACATCTTGGCTGTCGTAGGGTATCAAGCTGAGATATGCATTTTCTACGATAATCTTGGTGAGTCTTCTGTCAGAAGTATGCAGAACCTTCGAGATCGCTCATTTCGAGCTAGTTAATGCGAGAAACACGTTATCTGGTGCTTTCACCACTCCACAGCGCGTTTGATATGCAGAACCGGCGATATCTTGATTTTCGTGGTTTTTCCTGCTGAGATATGCATTTTCAGCGATAATCTTGGTGAGACTTCTGTCCGAAGTGTGCAGAATCATCGAGATCGCTCTTTTCGAGCTATTTAATGCGAGAAACACGTTTTCTGGGGTTTTCACCACACCACAGTTCGTTGGATATGCAGAACCACCGATATCTTGGTTTTCGTGGGGTTTAAAGTTGAGATATGCATTTCTTACGATAATCATGGTGAGACTTTTGTCCGAAGTATGCAGAATCATCGAGATCGCACTTTTCGAGCTATTTAATGCGAGAAACACGATATCTGGTGTTTTCAGCACTCCACAGTGCGTACGATATGCAGAACCGGCGATATCTTGGTTTTCGTGGGGTTTCAAGCTGAGATATGCATTGTCTGCGATAATCTTGGTGAGACTTCTGTCCGAAGTATGCAGAATCATCGGGATCGCTCTTTTCGAGCTATCAAATGCGAGAAACTCGTTTTCTGGGGTTTTCACCACTCCACAGTTCGTAGGATATGCAGAACAGGAGATATCTTAATTTTCGTGGATTTTCCAGCTGAGATATGCATTTTCAGCGATAATCTTGGTGAGTCTTCTGTCAGAAGTATGCAGAATCTTCGAGATCGCTCATTTCGAGCTAGTTAATGCGAGAAACACGTTATCTGGTGTTTTCACCACTCCACAGTGCGTTTGATATGCAGAACCGGCGACATCTTGGCTGTCGTAGGGTATCAAGCTGAGATATGCATTTTCTACGATAATCTTGGTGAGTCTTCTTTCAGAAGTAAGCAGAATCTTCGAGATCGCTCATTTCGAGCTAGTTAATGCGAGAAACACGTTATCTGGTGTTTTCACCACTCCACAGCGCGTTTGATATGCAGAACCGGCGATATCTTGATTTTCGTGGTTTTTCCTGCTGAGATATGCATTTTCAGCGATAATCTTGGGGAGTCTTCTGTCAGAAGTATGCAGAATCAAAGAGATCGCTCATTTCGAGCTAGTTAATGCGAGAAACACGTTATCTGGTGTTTTCACCACTCCACAGTTCGTTGTATATGCAGAACAGGAGATATCTTGGTTTTCGTGGGGTTTCTAGCAGAGATATGCATTATCTGTGATAATCATGTTGAGACTTCTGTTAGAAGTATGCAGAATCTTCGAGATTGTACATTTCGTGCTTTTTAATGCGAGAAACACGTTTTCTGGGGTTTTCACCACTGCACAGTTCGTTGGATATGCAGAACAGGAGATATCTTGGTTTTCGTGGGTTTTCTAGCAGAGATATTCATTTTCTGCGATAATCATGGTGAGACTTCTGTTAGAAGTATGCAGAATCATCGAGATCGCACATTTCGAACTATTTAATGCGAGAAACACGTTGTCTGGTGTTTTCACCACTCCACAGTTGGTTTGATATGCAGAACCGGCGATATCTGGGTTTTCGTGGGGTTTCAAGCTGAGATATGCATTTTCTGAGATAATCTTGGTGAGACCTCTGTCCGAAGTATGCAGAAACATCGAGATCGCTCTTTTCGACCTATTTAATGCGAGAAACACGTTATCTGGTGTTTTCACCAGTCCACAGTGCGTTTGATGTGCAGAACCAGCGATATCTTGGTTTTCGTGGGGTTTCAAGCTGAGATATGCATTTTTTACGATAATCATGGTGAGACCCATGTCCGAAGTATGCAGAATCATCGAGATCGCACTTTTCGAGCTATTTAATGCGAGAAACACGATATCTGGTGTTTTCAGCACTCCACAGTGCGTACGATATGGAGAACCGGCGATATCTTGGTTTTCGTGGGGTTTCAAGCTGAGATATGCATTGTCTGCGATAATCTTGGTGAGACTTCTGTCCGAAGTGTGCAGAATCATCGAGATCGCTCTTTTCGAGCTATTTAATGCGAGAAACACGTTTTCTGGGGTTTTCACCACACCACAGTTCGTTGGATATGCAGAACCAGCGATATCTTGGTTTTCGTGGGGTTTCAAGCAGAGACATGCATTTTTTACGATAATCATGGTGAGACTTTTGTCCGAAGTATGCAGAATCATCGAGATCGCAGTTTTCGAGCTATTTAATGCGAGAAACACGATATCTGGTGTTTTCAGCACTCCACAGTGCGTACGATATGCAGAACCGGCGACATCTTGGCTGTCGTAGGGTATCAAGCTGAGATATGCATTTTCTACGATAATCTTGGAGAGTCTTCTGTCAGAAGTAAGCAGAATCTTCGAGATCGCTCATTTCGAGCTAGTTAATGCGAGAAACACGTTATCTGGTGTTTTCACCACTCCACAGCGCGTTTGATATGCAGAACCGGCGATATCTTGATTTTCGTGGTTTTTCCTGCTGAGATATGCATTTTCAGCGATAATCTTGGGGAGTCTTCTGTCAGAAGTATGCAGAATCAAAGAGATCGCTCATTTCGAGCTAGTTAATGCGAGAAACACGTTGTCTGGTGTTTTCACCACTCCACAGTTGGTTTGATATGCAGAACCGGCGATATCTGGGTTTTCGTGGGGTTTCAAGCTGAGATATGCATTTTCTGAGATAATCTTGGTGAGACCTCTGTCCGAAGTATGCAGAAACATCGAGATCGCTCTTTTCGACCTATTTAATGCGAGAAACACGTTATCTGGTGTTTTCAGCACTCCACAGTGCGTACGATTTGCAGAACCGGCGATATCTTGGTTTTCGTGGGGTTTCAAGCTGAGATATGCATTGTCTGCGATAATCTTGGTGAGACTTCTGTCCGAAGTGTGCAGAATCATCGAGATCGCTCTTTTCGAGCTATTTAATGCGAGAAACACGTTTTCTGGGGTTTTCACCACACCACAGTTCGTTGGATATGCAGAACCAGCGATATCTTGGTTTTCGTGGGGTTTCAAGCAGAGACATGCATTTTTTACGATAATCATGGTGAGACTTTTGTCCGAAGTATGCAGAATCATCGAGATCGCAGTTTTCGAGCTATTTAATGCGAGAAACACGATATCTGGTGTTTTCAGCACTCCACAGTGCGTACGATATGCAGAACCGGCGACATCTTGGCTGTCGTAGGGTATCAAGCTGAGATATGCATTTTCTACGATAATCTTGGTGAGTCTTCTGTCAGAAGTAAGCAGAATCTTCGAGATCGCTCATTTCGAGCTAGTTAATGCGAGAAACACGTTATCTGGTGTTTTCACCACTCCACAGCGCGTTTGATATGCAGAACCGGCGATATCTTGATTTTCGTGGTTTTTCCTGCTGAGATATGCATTTTCAGCGATAATCTTGGTGAGACTTCTGTCCGAAGTGTGCAGAATCATCGAGATCGCTCTTTTCGAGCTATTTAATGCGAGAAACACGTTTTCTGGGGTTTTCACCACACCACAGTTCGTTGGATATGCAGAACCACCGATATCTTGGTTTTCGTGGGGTTTCAAGTTGAGATATGCATTTTTTACGATAATCATGGTGAGACTTTTGTCCGAAGTATGCAGAATCATCGAGATCGCACTTTTCGAGCTATTTAATGCGAGAAACACGATATCTGGTGTTTTCAGCACTCCACAGTGCGTACGATATGCAGAACCGGCGATATCTTGGTTTTCGTGGGGTTTCAAGCTGAGATATGCATTGTCTGCGATAATCTTGGTGAGACTTCTCTCCGAAGTATGCAGAATCATCGAGATCGCTCTATTCGACCTATTTAATGCGAGAAACACGTTATCTGGTGTTTTCACCACTCCACAGTGTGTTTGATATGCAGAACCAGCGATATCTTGGTTTTCTTGGGGGTTCAAGCTGAGATATGCATTTTTTACGATAATCATGGTGAGACTTCTGTCCGAAGTATGCAGAATCATCGAGATCGCACTTTTCGAGCTATTTAATGCGAGAAACACGATATCTGGTGTTTTCAGCACTCCACAGTGCGTACGATATGCAGAACCGGCGATATCTTGGTTTTCGTGGGGTTTCAAGCTGAGATATGCATTGTCTGCGATAATCTTGGTGAGACTTCTGTCCGAAGTGTGCAGAATCATCGAGATCGCTCTTTTCGAGCTATTTAATGCGAGAAACACGTTTTCTGGGGTTTTCACCACACCACAGTTCGTTGGATATGCAGAACCAGCGATATCTTGGTTTTCGTGGGGTTTCAAGCTGAGATATGCATTTTTTACGATAATCATGGTGAGACTTTTGTCCGAAGTATGCAGAATCATCGAGATCGCTCTTTTCGAACTATTTAATGCGAAAAACACGATATCTGGTGTTTTCAGCACTCCACAGTGCGTACGATATGCAGAACCGGCGATATCTTGGTTTTCGTGGGGTTTCAAGCTGAGATATGCATTGTCTGCGATAATCTTGGTGAGACTTCTGTCCGAAGTATGCAGAATCATCGGGATCGCTCTTTTCGAGCTATTAAATGCGAGAAACTCGTTTTCTGTGGTTTTCACCACTCCACAGTTCGTAGGATATGCAGAACAGGAGATATCTTAATTTTCGTGGATTTTCCAGCTGAGATATGCATTTTCAGCGATAATCTTGGTGAGTCTTCTGTCAGAAGTATGCAGAATCTTCGAGATCGCTCATTTCGAGCTAGTTAATGCGAGAAACACGTTATCTGGTGTTTTCACCACTCCACAGTGCGTTTGATATGCAGAACCGGCGACATCTTGGCTGTCGTAGGGTATCAAGCTGAGATATGCATTTTCTACGATAATCGTGGTGAGTCTTCTGTCAGAAGTAAGCAGAATCTTCGAGATCGCTCATTTCGAGCTAGTTAATGCGAGAAACACGTTATCTGGTGTTTTCACCACTCCACAGCGCGTTTGATATGCAGAACCGGCGATATCTTGATTTTCGTGGTTTTTCCTGCTGAGATATGCATTTTCAGCGATAATCTTTGGAAGTCTTCTGTCAGAAGTATGCAGAATCAAAGAGATCGCTCATTTCGAGCTAGTTAATGCGAGAAACACGTTATCTGGTGTTTTCACCACTCCACAGTTCGTTGTATATGCAGAACAGGAGATATCTTGGTTTTCGTGGGGTTTCTAGCAGAGATATGCATTATCTGCGATAATCATGTTGAGACTTCTGTTAGAAGTATGCAGAATCTTCGAGATCGTACATTTCGTGCTATTTAATGCGAGAAACACGTTTTCTGGGGTTTTCACCACTGCACAGTTCGTTGGATATGCAGAACAGGAGATATCTTGGTTTTCGTGCGTTTTCTAGCAGAGATATGCATTTTCTGCGATAATCATGGTGAGACTTCTGTTAGAAGTATGCAGAATCATCGAGATCGCACATTTCGAACTATTTAATGCGAGAAACACGTTGTCTGGTGTTTTCACCACTCCACAGTTGGTTTGATATGCAGAACCGGCGATATCTGGGTTTTCGTGGGGTTTCAAGCTGAGATATGCATTTTCTGAGATAATCTTGGTGAGACCTCTGTCCGAAGTATGCAGAAACATCGAGATCGCTCTTTTCGACCTATTTAATGCGAGAAACACGTTATCTGGTGTTTTCACCAGTCCACAGTGCGTTTGATGTGCAGAACCGGCGATATCTTGGTTTTCGTGGGGTTTCAAGCTGATATATGCATTGTCTGCGATAATCTTGGTGAGACTTCTGTCCGAAGTGTGCAGAACCTTCGAGATCGCTCATTTCGAGCTAGTTAATGCGAGAAACACGTTTTCTGGGGTTTTCACCACACCACAGTTCGTTGGATATGCAGAACCAGCGATATCTTGGTTTTCGTGGGGTTTCAAGCAGAGACATGCATTTTTTACGATAATCATGGTGAGACTTTTGTCCGAAGTATGCAGAATCATCGAGATCGCAGTTTTCGAGCTATTTAATGCGAGAAACACGATATCTGGTGTTTTCAGCACTCCACAGTGCGTACGATATGCAGAACCGGCGACATCTTGGCTGTCGTAGGGTATCAAGCTGAGATATGCATTTTCTACGATAATCTTGGTGAGTCTTCTGTCAGAAGTATGCAGAACCTTCGAGATCGCTCATTTCGAGCTAGTTAATGCGAGAAACACGTTATCTGGTGTTTTCACCACTCCACAGCGCGTTTGATATGCAGAACCGGCGATATCTTGATTTTCGTGGTTTTTCCTGCTGAGATATGCATTTTCAGCGATAATCTTGGTGAGACTTCTGTCCGAAGTGTGCAGAATCATCGAGATCGCTCTTTTCGAGCTATTTAATGCGAGAAACACGTTTTCTGGGGTTTTCACCACACCACAGTTCGTTGGATATGCAGAACCACCGATATCTTGGTTTTCGTGGGGTTTCAAGTTGAGATATGCATTTTTTACGATAATCATGGTGAGACTTTTGTCCGAAGTATGCAGAATCATCGAGATCGCAGTTTTCGAGCTATTTAATGCGAGAAACACGATATCTGGTGTTTTCAGCACTCCACAGTGCGTACGATATGCAGAACCGGCGACATCTTGGCTGTCGTAGGGTATCAAGCTGAGATATGCATTTTCTACGATAATCTTGGTGAGTCTTCTGTCAGAAGTATGCAGAACCTTCGAGATCGCTCATTTCGAGCTAGTTAATGCGAGAAACACGTTATCTGGTGTTTTCACCACTCCACAGCGCGTTTGATATGCAGAACCGGCGATATCTTGATTTTCGTGGTTTTTCCTGCTGAGATATGCATTTTCAGCGATAATCTTGGTGAGACTTCTGTCCGAAGTGTGCAGAATCATCGAGATCGCTCTTTTCGAGCTATTTAATGCGAGAAACACGTTTTCTGGGGTTTTCACCACACCACAGTTCGTTGGATATGCAGAACCACCGATATCTTGGTTTTCGTGGGGTTTCAAGTTGAGATATGCATTTTTTACGATAATCATGGTGAGACTTTTGTCCGAAGTATGCAGAATCATCGAGATCGCACTTTTCGAGCTATTTAATGCGAGAAACACGATATCTGGTGTTTTCAGCACTCCACAGTGCGTACGATATGCAGAACCGGCGATATCTTGGTTTTCGTGGGGCTTCAAGCTGAGATATGCATTGTCTGCGATAATCTTGGTGAGACTTCTTTCCGAAGTATGCAGAATCATCGAGTTTCTCTTTTCGAGCTATTTAATGCGAGAAACACGATATCTGGTGTTTTCAGCACTCCACAGTGCGTACGATATGCAGAACCGGCGATATCTTGGTTTTCGTGGGGTTTCAAGCTGAGATATGCATTGTCTGCGATAATCTTGGTGAGACTTCTGTCCGAAGTGTGCAGAATCATCGAGATCGCTCTTTTCGAGCTATTTAATGCGAGAAACACGTTTTCTGGGGTTTTCACCACACCACAGTTCGTTGGATATGCAGAACCAGCGATATCTTGGTTTTCGTGGGGTTTCAAGCTGAGATATGCATTTTTTACGATAATCATGGAGAGACTTCTGTCCGAAGTATGCAGAATCATCGAGATCGCACTTTTCGAGCTATTTAATGCGAGAAACACGATATCTGGTGTTTTCAGCACTCCACAGTGCGTACGATATGCAGAACCGGCGATATCTTGGTTTTCGTGGGGCTTCAAGCTGAGATATGCATTGTCTGCGATAATCTTGGTGAGACTTCTTTCCGAAGTATGCAGAATCATCGAGTTTCTCTTTTCGAGCTATTTAATGCGAGAAACACGATATCTGGTGTTTTCAGCACTCCACAGTGCGTACGATATGCAGAACCGGCGATATCTTGGTTTTCGTGGGGTTTCAAGCTGAGATATGCATTGTCTGCGATAATCTTGGTGAGACTTCTGTCCGAAGTGTGCAGAATCATCGAGATCGCTCTTTTCGAGCTATTTAATGCGAGAAACACGTTTTCTGGGGTTTTCACCACACCACAGTTCGTTGGATATGCAGAACCAGCGATATCTTGGTTTTCGTGGGGTTTCAAGCTGAGATATGCATTTTTTACGATAATCATGGAGAGACTTCTGTCCGAAGTATGCAGAATCATCGAGATAGCACCTTTCGAGCTAGTTAATGCGAGAAAAACCTTATCTGGTGTTTTCACCACTCCACAGTGCGTTTGATATGCAGAACCGGCGATATCTTGGTTTTCGTGGGGTTTCAAGCTGAGATATGCATTGTCTGCGATAATCTTGGTGAGACTTCTGTCCGAAGTATGCAGAAACATCGAGATCGCTCTTTTGGACCTATTTAATGCGAGAAACACGTTATCTGGTGTTTTCACCACTCCACAGTGCGTTTGATATGCAGAACCAGCGATATCTTGGTTTTCGAGGGGTTTCAAGCTGAGATATGCATCTTCTGCGATAAACTTGGAGAGACTTCTGTCCGAAGTAAGCTGAATCATCGAGATCGCACTTTTCGAGCTATTTAATGCGAGAAACACGATATCTGGTGTTTTCAGCACTCCACAGTGCGTATGAAATGCAGAACCGGCGATATCTTGGTTTTCGTGGGGTTTCAAGCTGAGATATGCATTGTCTTCGATAATCTTGGTGAGACTTCTGTCCGAAGTGTGCAGAATCATCGAGATCGCTCTTTTCGAGCTATTTAATGCGAGAAACACGTTTTCTGGGGTTTCCACCACACCACAGTTCGTTGGATATGCAGAACAGGTGATATCTTGGTTTTCGAGGGGTTTCAAGCTGAGATATGCATCTTCTGCGATAAACTTGGAGAGACTTCTGTCCGAAGTATGCTGAATCATCGAGATCGCACTTTTCGAGCTATTTAATGCGAGAAACACGATATCTGGTGTTTTCAGCACTCCACAGTGCGTATGATATGCAGAACCGGCGATATCTTGGTTTTCGTGGGGTTTCAAGCTGAGATATGCATTGTCTGCGATAATCTTGGTGAGACTTCTGTCCGAAGTATGCAGAAACATCGAGATCGCTCTTTTCGACCTATTTAATGCGAGAAACACGTTATCTGGTGTTTTCACCACTCCACAGTGTGTTTGATATGCAGAACCAGCGATATCTTGGTTTTCGTGGGGTTTCAAGCTGAGATATGCATTTTTTACGATAATCATGGTGAGACTTCTGTCAGAAGTATGCAGAATCATCGAGATCGCACTTTTCGAGCTATTTAATGCGAGAAACACGATATCTGGTGTTTTCAGCACTCCACAGTGCGTATGAAATGCAGAACCGGCGATATCTTGGTTTTCGTGGGGTTTCAAGCTGAGATATGCATTGTCTGCGATAATCTTGGTGAGACTTCTGTCCGAAGTGTGCAGAATCATCGAGATCGCTCTTTTCGAACTATTTAATGCGAGAAACACGTTTTCTGGGGTTTTCACCACACCACAGTTCGTTGGATATGCAGAACAGGTGATATCTTGGTTTTCGAGGGGTTTCAAGCTGAGATATGCATTTTCTGCGATAATCTTGGTGAGACTTCTGTCCGAAGTATGCTGAAACATCGAGATCGCTCTTTTCGGGCTAGTTAATGCGAGAAAAACCTTATCCGGTGTATTCACCGCTCCACAGTGCGTTTGATATGCAGAACCAGCGATATCTTGGCTTTCGTGCGGTTTCAAGCTGAGATATGCATTTTCTACGATAATCTTGGTGAAACATCTGTCCGAAGTATGCAGAAACATCGAGAGCGCTCTTTTCGAGCTATTTAATGCGAGAAACTCGTTTTCTGGGGTTTTCACCACTCCACAGTTCGTTGGATATGCAGAACAGTAGATATCTTGGTTTTCGTCGGGTTTCAAGCAGAGATATGCATTTTCTGCGATAATCTTCGTGAGACTTCTGTTAGAAGTATGCAGAATCATCGAGATCGCGCTTTTCGAGCTACATAATGCGAGAAACACGTTATCTGGTGTTTTCACCACTCCACAGTGCGTTTGATATGCAGAACCGGCAACATCTTGATTTTCGTGAGGTTTCAAGCTGAGATATGCATTTTCTGACATAATATTGGTGAGACTTCAGTCAGAAGTATGCAGAATCATCTAGATCGCTCGTTTCGAGCTATTTAATGCGAAAAAACAAGTTTTCTGGTGTTTTCACCACTCCACAGTGCGTTTGATATGCACAACCGGCAACATCTTGATTTTCGTGAGGTTTCAAGCTGAGATATGCATTTTCTGACATAATATTGGTGAGACTTCAGTCAGAAGTATGCAGAATCATCTAGATCGCTCGTTTCGAGCTATTTAATGCGAAAAAACAAGTTTTCTGGTGTTTTCAACATTCCACAGTGCGTTTGATATGCAGAACCGGCGATATCTTGATTTTCGTGGTGTTTCCAGCTGAGATATGCATTTTCTGCGATAATCTTGGTAAGTCTTCTGTCAGAAGTATGTAGAACCATCTGGATCGCTCTTTTCGAGCTATTTAATGCGAGAAACACGTTTTCTGGTGTATTCACCACTCCACAGTACGTTTGACATGCAGAACCAGAGATATCTTTGTTTCGGTCGGGTATCAAGCTGAGATATGGTATTTTCTACGATAATCTTGGAGAGACTTCTGTCAGAAGTATGCAGAATCTTCGAGAACGCTCTTTTCGAGCTACATAATGCGAGAAACACGTTATCTGGTGTTTTCACCACTCCACAGTGCGTTTGATATGCAGAACCGGCGACATCTTGGCTTTCGTCGGGCATCAAGCTGAGATATGCATTTTCCACGATAATCTTGGTGAGACTTCTGTCAGAAGTATGCAGAATCATCGGGATCGCTCTTTTCGAGCTATGTAATGCGAGAAACACGTTGTCTGGATGTTTTCCCCACCCCACAGTGCGTTTGATATGCAGAACCGGCGATATCTGGGTTTTCGTGGGGTTTCAAGCTGAGATATGCATTGTCTGCGATAATCTTGGTGAGACTTCTGTCCGAAGTATGCAGAAACATCGAGATCGCTCTTTTCGACCTATTTAATGCGAGAAACACGTTATCTGGTGTTTTCACCACTCCACAGTGCGTTTGATATGCAGAACCAGCGATATCTTGGTTTTCGTGGGGTTTCAAGCTGAGATATGCATTTTTTACGATAATCATGGTGAGACTTCTGTCAGAAGTATGCTGAATCATCGAGATAGCACCTTTCGAGCTAGTTAATGCGAGAAAAACCTTATCTGGTGTTTTCACCACTCCACAGTGCGTTTGATATGCAGAACCGGCGATATCTTGGTTTTCGTGGGGTTTCAAGCTGAGATATGCATTGTCTGCGATAATCTTGGTGAGACTTCTGTCCGAAGTGTGCAGAATCATCGAGATCGCTCTTTTCGAGCTATTTAATGCGAGAAACACGTTTTCTGGGGTTTTCACCACACCACAATTCGTTGGATATGCAGAACAGGTGATATCTTGGTTTTCGAGGGGTTTCAAGCTGAGATATGCATTTTCTGCGATAAACTTGGAGACACTTCTGTCCGAAGTATGCTGAATCGTCGAGATCGCACTTTTCGAGCTAGTTAATGCGAGAAAAACCTTATCTGGTGTTTTCCCCACCCCACAGTGCGTTTGATATGCAGAACCGGCGATATCTGGGTTTTCGTGGGGTTTCAAGCTGAGATATGCATTGTCTGCGATAATCTTGGTGAGACTTCTGTCCGAAGTATGCAGAAACATCGAGATCGCTCTTTTCGACCTATTTAATGCGAGAAACACGATATCTGGTGTTTTCAGCACTCCACAGTGCGTATGAAATGCAGAACCGGCGATATCTTGGTTTTCGTGGGGTTTCAAGCTGAGATATGCATTGTCTGCGATAATCTTGGTGAGACTTCTGTCCGAAGTATGCTGAATCATCGAGATCGCACTTTTCGAGCTATTTAATGCGAGAAACACGATATCTGGTGTTTTCAGCACTCCACAGTGCGTATGATATGCAGAACCGACGATATCTTGGTTTTCGTGGGGTTTCAAGCTGAGATATGCATTGTCTGCGATAATCTTGGTGAGACTTCTGTCCGAAGTATGCAGAAACATCGAGATCGCTCTTTTCGACCTATTTAATGCGAGAAACACGTTATCTGGTGTTTTCACCACTCCACAGTGCGTTTGATATGCAGAACCAATGATATCTTGGTTTTCGTGGGGTTTCAAGCTGAGATATGCATTTTTTACGATAATCATGGTGAGACTTCTGTCAGAAGTATGCAGAATCATCGAGATTGCACTTTTCGAGCTATTTAATGCGAGAAACACGATATCTGGCGTTTTCAGCACTCCACAGTGCGTATGAAATGCAGAACCGGCGATATCTTGGTTTTCGTGGGGTTTCAAGCTGAGATATGCATTGTCTGCGATAATCTTGGTGAGACTTCTGTCCGAAGTGTGCAGAATCATCGAGATCGCTCTTTTCGAGCTATTTAATGCGAGAAACACGATATCTGGTGTTTTCAGCACTCCACAGTGCGTATGATATGCAGAACCGGCGATATCTTGGTTTTCGTGGGGTTTCAAGCTGAGATATGCATTGTCTGCGATAATCTTGGTGAGACTTCTGTCCGAAGTATGCAGAAACATCGAGATCGCTCTTTTCGACCTATTTAATGCGAGAAACACGTTATCTGGTGTTTTCACCACTCCACAGTGCGATTGATATGCAGAACCAGCGATATCTTGGTTTTGGTGGGGTTTCAAGCTGAGATATGCATTTTTTACGATAATCATGGTGAGACTTCTGTCAGAAGTATGCAGAATCATCGAGATCGCACTTTTCGAGCTATTTAATGCGAGAAACACGATATCTGGTGTTTTCAGCACTCCACAGTGCGTATGAAATGCAGAACCGGCGATATCTTGGTTTTCGTGGGGTTTCAAGCTGAGATATGCATTGTCTGCGATAATCTTGGTGAGACTTCTGTCCGAAGTGTGCAGAATCATCGAGATCGCTCTTTTCGAGCTATTTAATGCGAGAAACACGTTTTCTGGGGTTTTCACCACACCACAGTCCGTTGGATATGCAGAACAGGTGATATCTTGGTTTTCGAGGGGTTTCAAGCTGAGATATGCATCTTCTGCGATAAACTTGGAGAGACTTCTGTCCGAAGTATGCTGAATCATCGAGATCGCACTTTTCGAGCTATTTAATGCGAGAAACACGATATCTGGTGTTTTCAGCACTCCACAGTGCGTATGATATGCAGAACCGGCGATATCTTGGTTTTCGTGGGGTTTCAAGCTGAGATATGCATTGTCTGCGATAATCTTGGTGAGACTTCTGTCAGAAGTATGCAGAATCATCGAGATCGCACTTTTCGAGCTATTTAATGCGAGAAACACGATATCTGGTGTTTTCAGCACTCCACAGTGCGTATGAAATGCAGAACCGGCGATATCTTGGTTTTCGTGGGGTTTCAAGCTGAGATATGCATTGTCTTCGATAATCTTGGTGAGACTTCTGTCCGAAGTGTGCAGAATCATCGAGATCGCTCTTTTCGAGCTATTTAATGCGAGAAACACGTTTTCTGGGGTTTCCACCACACCACAGTTCGTTGGATATGCAGAACAGGTGATATCTTGGTTTTCGAGGGGTTTCAAGCTGAGATATGCATCTTCTGCGATAAACTTGGAGAGACTTCTGTCCGAAGTATGCTGAATCATCGAGATCGCACTTTTCGAGCTATTTAATGGGAGAAACACGATATCTGGTGTTTTCAGCACTCCACAGTGCGTATGATATGCAGAACCGGCGATATCTTGGTTTTCGTGGGGTTTCAAGCTGAGATATGCATTGTCTGCAATAATCTTGGTGAGACTTCTGTCCGAAGTATGCAGAAACATCGAGATCGCTCTTTTCGACCTATTTAATGCGAGAAACACGTTATCTGGTGTTTTCACCACTCCACAGTGCGTTTGATATGCAGAACCAGCGATATCTTGGTTTTCGTGGGGTTTCAAGCTGAGATATGCATTTTTTACGGTAATCATGGTGAGACTTCTGTCAGAAGTATGCAGAATCATCGAGATCGCACTTTTCGAGCTATTTAATGCGAGAAACACGATATCTGGTGTTTTCAGCACTCCACAGTGCGTATGAAATGCAGAACCGGCGATATCTTGGTTTTCGTGGGGTTTCAAGCTGAGATATGCATTGTCTGCGATAATCTTGGTGAGACTTCTGTCCGAAGTGTGCAGAATCATCGAGATCGCTCTTTTCGAGCTATTTAATGCGAGAAACACGTTTTCTGGGGTTTTCACCACACCACAGTTCGTTGGATATGCAGAACAGGTGATATCTTGGTTTTCGAGGGGTTTCAAGCTGAGATATGCATTTTCTGCGATAATCTTGGTGAGACTTCTGTCCGAAGTATGCTGAAACATCGAGATCGCTCTTTTCGGGCTAGTTAATGCGAGAAAAACCTTATCCGGTGTATTCACCGCTCCACAGTGCGTTTGATATGCAGAACCAGCGATATCTTGGCTTTCGTGCGGTTTCAAGCTGAGATATGCATTTTCTACGATAATCTTGGTGAAACATCTGTCCGAAGTATGCAGAAACATCGAGAGCGCTCTTTTCGAGCTATTTAATGCGAGAAACTCGTTTTCTGGGGTTTTCACCACTCCACAGTTCGTTGGATATGCAGAACAGTAGATATCTTGGTTTTCGTCGGGTTTCAAGCAGAGATATGCATTTTCTGCGATAATCTTCGTGAGACTTCTGTTAGAAGTATGCAGAATCATCGAGATCGCGCTTTTCGAGCTACATAATGCGAGAAACACGTTATCTGGTGTTTTCACCACTCCACAGTGCGTTTGATATGCAGAACCGGCAACATCTTGATTTTCGTGAGGTTTCAAGCTGAGATATGCATTTTCTGACATAATATTGGTGAGACTTCAGTCAGAAGTATGCAGAATCATCTAGATCGCTCGTTTCGAGCTATTTAATGCGAAAAATCAAGTTTTCTGGTGTTTTCACCACTCCACAGTGCGTTTGATATGCAGAACCGGCAACATCTTGATTTTCGTGAGGTTTCAAGCTGAGATATGCATTTTCTGACATAATATTGGTGAGACTTCAGTCAGAAGTATGCAGAATCATCTAGATCTCTCGTTTCGAGCTATTTAATGCGAAAAAACAAGTTTTCTGGTGTTTTCAACATTCCACAGTGCGTTTGATATGCAGAACCGGCGATATCTTGATTTTCGTGGTGTTTCCAGCTGAGATATGCATTTTCTGCGATAATCTTGGTAAGTCTTCTGTCAGAAGTATGTAGAACCATCTGGATCGCTCTTTTCGAGCTATTTAATGCGAGAAACACGTTTTCTGGTGTATTCACCACTCCACAGTACGTTTGACATGCAGAACCAGAGATATCTTTGTTTCGGTCGGGTTTCAAGCTGAGATATGGTATTTTCTACGATAATCTTGGAGAGACTTCTGTCAGAAGTATGCAGAATCTTCGAGAACGCTCTTTTCGAGCTACATAATGCGAGAAACACGTTATCTGGTGTTTTCACCACTCCACAGTGCGTTTGATATGCAGAACCGGCGACATCTTGGCTTTCGTCGGGCATCAAGCTGAGATATGCATTTTCCACGATAATCTTGGTGAGACTTCTGTCAGAAGTATGCAGAATCATCGGGATCGCTCTTTTCGAGCTATGTAATGCGAGAAACACGTTGTCTGGATGTTTTCACGACTCCACAGTGCGTTTGATATGCAGAACCGGCGACATCTTGATTTTCGTGAGGTTTCAAGCTGAGATATGGATTGTCTGTGATAATCTTGGTGCGACTTCAGTCAGAAGTATACAGAATCATCTAGATCGCTCTTTTCAAGCTATTTAATGCGAAAAAACAAATTTTCTGGTGTTTTCAACATTCCACAGTGCGTTTTATATGCAGAACCGGCGATATGTTGATTTTCGTGGTGTTTCCAGCTGAGATATGCATTTTCTGCGTTGATCTTGGTGAGTCTTCTGTCAGAAGTATGCAGAGTCATCGAGATCCCTTTTTTCGAGCTACTTATTGCGCGAAACACGATATCTGGTGTTTTCACCACTCCACAGTGCGTTTGATATACAGAACCGGCGACATCTTGGATTTCGTCGGGATTCATACTGAGATATGCATTCTCTGCGATAATCTTGGTGAGTCTTCTTTCAGAAGTATGCAGAATCATCTAGATCGCTCTTTTCGAGCTAGTTAATGCGAGAAACACGTTTTCTGGTGTATTCACCACTCCACAGTACGTTTGATGTGCAGAACCGGAGATAACTTGGTTTTCGTGAGGTTTCAAGCTGAGATATGGATTTTCTGCGATAATCTTCGTGACACTTCAGTCAGAAGTATGCTTAATCATTGAGATCGCTCTATTCGAGCTAATTAATGTGAAAAAACAAGTTTTCTGGTGTTTTCCACATTCCACAGTTCGTTGTATATGCAGAACAGGAGATATCTTGGTTTTCGTGGGGTTTCTAGCAGAGATATGCATTATCTGCGATAATCATGTTGAGACTTCTGTTAGAAGTATGCAGAATCTTCGAGATCGTACATTTCGAGCTATTTTATGCGAGAAACACGTTTTCTGGGGTTTTCACCAGTCCACAGTGCGTTTGATATGCAGAACCAGCGATATCTTGGTTTTCGTGGGGTTTCAAGCTGAGATATGCATTTTTTACGATAATCATGGTGAGACTTCTGTCCGAAGTATGCAGAATCATCGAGATCGCACTTTTCGAGCTATTTAATGCGAGAAACACGATATCTGTTGTTTTCAGCAATCCACAGTGCGTATGATATGCAGAACCGGCGATATCTTGGTTTTCGTGGGGTTTCAAGCTGAGATATGCATTGTCTGCGATAATCTTGGTGAGACTTCTGTCCGAAGTATGCAGAAACATCGAAATCGCTCTTTTCGACCTATTTAATGCGAGAAACACGTTATCTGGTGTTTTCACCAGTCCACAGTGCGTTTGATATGCAGAACCAGCGATATCTTGGTTTTCGTGGGGTTTCAAGCTGAGATATGCATTTTTTACGATAATCATGGTGAGACTTCTGTCCGAAGTATGCAGAATCATCGAGATCGCACTTTTCGAGCTATTTAATGCGAGAAACACGATATCTGTTGTTTTCAGCAATCCACAGTGCGTATGATATGCAGAACCGGCGATATCTTGGTTTTCGTGGGGTTTCAAGCTGAGATATGCATTGTCTGCGATAATCTTGGTGAGACTTCTGTCCGAAGTATGCAGAAACATCGAAATCGCTCTTTTCGACCTATTTAATGCGAGAAACACGTTATCTGGTGTTTTCACCACTCCACAGTGCGTTTGATATGCAGAGCCAGCGATATCTTGGTTTTCGTGGGGTTTCAAGATGAGATATGCATTTTTGACGATAATCATGGTGAGACTTCTGTCCGAAGTATGCAGAATCATCGAGTTTCTCTTTTCGAGCTATTTAATGCGAGAAACACGATATCTGGTGTTTTCAGCACTCCACAGTGCGTACGATATGCAGAACCGGCGATATCTTGGTTTTCGTGGGGTTTCAAGCTGAGATATGCATTGTCTGCGATAATCTTGGTGAGACTTCTGTCCGAAGTGTGCAGAATCATCGAGATCGCTCTTTTCGAGCTATTTAATGCGAGAAACACGTTTTCTGGGGTTTTCACCACACCACAGTTCGTTGGATATGCAGAACCAGCGATATCTTGGTTTTCGTGGGGTTTCAAGCTGAGATATGCATTTTTTACGATAATCATGGTGAGACTTCTGTCCGAAGTATGCAGTATCATCGAGATCGCACTTTTCGAGCTATTTAATGCGAGAAACACGATATCTGGTGTTTTCAGCACTCCACAGTGCGTATGATATGCAGTACCGGCGATATCTTGGTTTTCGTGGGGTTTCAAGCTGAGATATGCATTCTCTGCGATAATCTTGGTGAGACTTCTGTCCGAAGTGTGCAGAATCATCGAGATCGATCTTTTCGAGCTATGTAATGCGAGAAACACGTTTTCTGGGGTTTTCACCACACCACAGATCGTTGGATATGCAGAACAGGTGATATCTTGGTTTTCAAGGGGTTTCAAGCAGAGATATGCATTTTCTGCGATAAACTTGGAGAGACTTCTGTCCGAAGTATGCTGAATCATCGAGATAGCACCTTTCGAGCTAGTTAATGCGAGAAAAACCTTATCTGGTGTTTTCACCACTCCACAGTGCGTTTGATATGCAGAACCGGCGATATCTTGGTTTTCGTGGGGTTTCAAGCTGAGATATGCATTGTCTGCGATAATCTTGGTGAGACTTCTGTCCGAAGTGTGCAGAATCATCGAGATCGCTCTTTTCGAGCTATTTAATGCGAGAAACACGTTTTCTGTGGTTTTCACCACACCACAATTCGTTGGATATGCAGAACAGGTGATATCTTGGTTTTCGAGGGGTTTCAAGCTGAGATATGCATTTTCTGCGATAAACTTGGAGACACTTCTGTCCGAAGTATGCTGAATCGTCGAGATCGCACTTTTCGAGCTAGTTAATGCGAGAAAAACCTTATCTGGTGTTTTCCCCACCCCACAGTGCGTTTGATAGGCAGAACCGGCGATATCTGGGTTTTCGTGGGGTTTCAAGCTGAGATATGCATTGTCTGCGATAATCTTGGTGAGACTTCTGTCCGAAGGATGCAGAAACATCGAGATCGCTCTTTTCGACCTATTTAATGCGAGAAACACGTTATCTGGTGTTTTCACCACTCCACAGTGCGTTTGATATGCAGAACCAGCGATATCTTGGTTTTCGTGGGGTTTCAAGCTGAGATATGCATTTTTTACGATAATCATGGTGAGACTTCTGTCAGAAGTATGCTGAATCATCGAGATAGCACCTTTCGAGCTAGTTAATGCGAGAAAAACCTTATCTGGTGTTTTCACCACTCCACAGTGCGTTTGATATGCAGAACCGGCGATATCTTGGTTTTCGTGGGGTTTCAAGCTGAGATATGCATTGTCTGAAATAATCTTGGTGAGACTTCTGTCCGAAGTGTGCAGAATCATCGAGATCGCTCTTTTCGAGCTATTTAATGCGAGAAACACGTTTTCTGGGGTTTTCACCACACCACAATTCGTTGGATATGCAGAACAGGTGATATCTTGGTTTTCGAGGGGTTTCAAGCTGAGATATGCATTTTCTGCGATAAACTTGGAGACACTTCTGTCCGAAGTATGCTGAATCGTCGAGATCGCACTTTTCGAGCTAGTTAATGCGAGAAAAACCTTATCTGGTGTTTTCCCCACCCCACAGTTCGTTGGATATGCAGAACAGGTGATATCTTGGTTTTCGAGGGGTTTCAAGCTGAGATATGCATTTTCTGCGATAATCTTGGTGAGACTTCTGTCCGAAGTATGCTGAAACATCGAGATCGCTCTTTTCGGGCTAGTTAATGCGAGAAAAACCTTATCCGGTGTATTCACCGCTCCACAGTGCGTTTGATATGCAGAACCAGCGATATCTTGGCTTTCGTGCGGTTTCAAGCTGAGATATGCATTTTCTACGATAATCTTGGTGAAACATCTGTCCGAAGTATGCAGAAACATCGAGAGCGCTCTTTTCGAGCTATTTAATGCGAGAAACTCGTTTTCTGGGGTTTTCACCACTCCACAGTTCGTTGGATATGCAGAACAGTAGATATCTTGGTTTTCGTCGGGTTTCAAGCAGAGATATGCATTTTCTGCGATAATCTTCGTGAGACTTCTGTTAGAAGTATGCAGAATCATCGAGATCGCGCTTTTCGAGCTACATAATGCGAGAAACACGTTATCTGGTGTTTTCACCACTCCACAGTGCGTTTGATATGCAGAACCGGCAACATCTTGATTTTCGTGAGGTTTCAAGCTGAGATATGCATTTTCTGACATAATATTGGTGAGACTTCAGTCAGAAGTATGCAGAATCATCTAGATCCGTCGTTTCGAGCTATTTAATGCGAAAAATCAAGTTTTCTGGTGTTTTCACCACTCCACAGTGCGTTTGATATGCAGAACCGGCAACATCTTGATTTTCGTGAGGTTTCAAGCTGAGATATGCATTTTCTGACATAATATTGGTGAGACTTCAGTCAGAAGTATGCAGAATCATCTAGATCGCTCGTTTCGAGCTATTTAATGCGAAAAAACAAGTTTTCTGGTGTTTTCAACATTCCACAGTGCGTTTGATATGCAGAACCGGCGATATCTTGATTTTCGTGGTGTTTCCAGCTGAGATATGCATTTTCTGCGATAATCTTGGTAAGTCTTCTGTCAGAAGTATGTAGAACCATCTGGATCGCTCTTTTCGAGCTATTTAATGCGAGAAACACGTTTTCTGGTGTATTCACCACTCCACAGTACGTTTGACATGCAGAACCAGAGATATCTTTGTTTCGGTCGGGTTTCAAGCTGAGATATGGTATTTTCTACGATAATCTTGGAGAGACTTCTGTCAGAAGTATGCAGAATCTTCGAGAACGCTCTTTTCGAGCTACATAATGCGAGAAACACGTTATCTGGTGTTTTCACCACTCCACAGTGCGTTTGATATGCAGAACCGGCGACATCTTGGCTTTCGTCGGGCATCAAGCTGAGATATGCATTTTCCACGATAATCTTGGTGAGACTTCTGTCAGAAGTATGCAGAATCATCGGGATCGCTCTTTTCGACCTATTTAATGCGAGAAACACGTTATCTGGTGTTTTCACCACTCCACAGTGCGTTTGATATGCAGAACCAGCGATATCTTGGTTTTCGTGGGGTTTCAAGCTGAGATATGCATTGTCTGAAATAATCTTGGTGAGACTTCTGTCCGAAGTGTGCAGAATCATCGAGATCGCTCTTTTCGAGCTATTTAATGCGAGAAACACGTTTTCTGGGGTTTTCACCACACCACAATTCGTTGGATATGCAGAACAGGTGATATCTTGGTTTTCGAGGGGTTTCAAGCTGAGATATGCATTTTCTGCGATAAACTTGGAGACACTTCTGTCCGAAGTATGCTGAATCGTCGAGATCGCACTTTTCGAGCTAGTTAATGCGAGAAAAACCTTATCTGGTGTTTTCCCCACCCCACAGTTCGTTGGATATGCAGAACAGGTGATATCTTGGTTTTCGAGGGGTTTCAAGCTGAGATATGCATTTTCTGCGATAATCTTGGTGAGACTTCTGTCCGAAGTATGCTGAAACATCGAGATCGCTCTTTTCGGGCTAGTTAATGCGAGAAAAACCTTATCCGGTGTATTCACCGCTCCACAGTGCGTTTGATATGCAGAACCAGCGATATCTTGGCTTTCGTGCGGTTTCAAGCTGAGATATGCATTTTCTACGATAATCTTGGTGAAACATCTGTCCGAAGTATGCAGAAACATCGAGAGCGCTCTTTTCGAGCTATTTAATGCGAGAAACTCGTTTTCTGGGGTTTTCACCACTCCACAGTTCGTTGGATATGCAGAACAGTAGATATCTTGGTTTTCGTCGGGTTTCAAGCAGAGATATGCATTTTCTGCGATAATCTTCGTGAGACTTCTGTTAGAAGTATGCAGAATCATCGAGATCGCGCTTTTCGAGCTACATAATGCGAGAAACACGTTATCTGGTGTTTTCACCACTCCACAGTGCGTTTGATATGCAGAACCGGCAACATCTTGATTTTCGTGAGGTTTCAAGCTGAGATATGCATTTTCTGACATAATATTGGTGAGACTTCAGTCAGAAGTATGCAGAATCATCTAGATCGCTCGTTTCGAGCTATTTAATGCGAAAAATCAAGTTTTCTGGTGTTTTCACCACTCCACAGTGCGTTTGATATGCAGAACCGGCAACATCTTGATTTTCGTGAGGTTTCAAGCTGAGATATGCATTTTCTGACATAATATTGGTGAGACTTCAGTCAGAAGTATGCAGAATCATCTAGATCGCTCGTTTCGAGCTATTTAATGCGAAAAAACAAGTTTTCTGGTGTTTTCAACATTCCACAGTGCGTTTGATATGCAGAACCGGCGATATCTTGATTTTCGTGGTGTTTCCAGCTGAGATATGCATTTTCTGCGATAATCTTGGTAAGTCTTCTGTCAGAAGTATGTAGAACCATCTGGATCGCTCTTTTCGAGCTATTTAATGCGAGAAACACGTTTTCTGGTGTATTCACCACTCCACAGTACGTTTGACATGCAGAACCAGAGATATCTTTGTTTCGGTCGGGTTTCAAGCTGAGATATGGTATTTTCTACGATAATCTTGGAGAGACTTCTGTCAGAAGTATGCAGAATCTTCGAGAACGCTCTTTTCGAGCTACATAATGCGAGAAACACGTTATCTGGTGTTTTCACCACTCCACAGTGCGTTTGATATGCAGAACCGGCGACATCTTGGCTTTCGTCGGGCATCAAGCTGAGATATGCATTTTCCACGATAATCTTGGTGAGACTTCTGTCAGAAGTATGCAGAATCATCGGGATCGCTCTTTTCGAGCTATGTAATGCGAGAAACACGTTGTCTGGATGTTTTCACGACTCCACAGTGCGTTTGATATGCAGAACCGGCGACATCTTGATTTTCGTGAGGTTTCAAGCTGAGATATGGATTGTCTGTGATAATCTTGGTGCGACTTCAGTCAGAAGTATACAGAATCATCTAGATCGCTCTTTTCAAGCTATTTAATGCGAAAAAACAAATTTTCTGGTGTTTTCAACATTCCACAGTGCGTTTTATATGCAGAACCGGCGATATGTTGATTTTCGTGGTGTTTCCAGCTGAGATATGCATTTTCTGCGTTGATCTTGGTGAGTCTTCTGTCAGAAGTATGCAGAGTCATCGAGATCCCTTTTTTCGAGCTACTTATTGCGCGAAACACGATATCTGGTGTTTTCACCACTCCACAGTGCGTTTGATATACAGAACCGGCGACATCTTGGATTTCGTCGGGATTCATACTGAGATATGCATTCTCTGCGATAATCTTGGTGAGTCTTCTTTCAGAAGTATGCAGAATCATCTAGATCGCTCTTTTCGAGCTAGTTAATGCGAGAAACACGTTTTCTGGTGTATTCACCACTCCACAGTACGTTTGATGTGCAGAACCGGAGATAACTTGGTTTTCGTGAGGTTTCAAGCTGAGATATGGATTTTCTGCGATAATCTTCGTGACACTTCAGTCAGAAGTATGCTTAATCATCGAGATCGCTCTATTCGAGCTAATTAATGTGAAAAAACAAGTTTTCTGGTGTTTTCCACATTCCACAGTTCGTTGTATATGCAGAACAGGAGATATCTTGGTTTTCGTGGGGTTTCTAGCAGAGATATGCATTATCTGCGATAATCATGTTGAGACTTCTGTTAGAAGTATGCAGAATCTTCGAGATCGTACATTTCGAGCTATTTTATGCGAGAAACACGTTTTCTGGGGTTTTCACCAGTCCACAGTGCGTTTGATATGCAGAACCAGCGATATCTTGGTTTTCGTGGGGTTTCAAGCTGAGATATGCATTTTTTACGATAATCATGGTGAGACTTCTGTCCGAAGTATGCAGAATCATCGAGATCGCACTTTTCGAGCTATTTAATGCGAGAAACACGATATCTGTTGTTTTCAGCAATCCACAGTGCGTATG
Source organism: Anthophora plumipes (assembly GCA_951804975.1). Taxonomy (NCBI): domain Eukaryota; kingdom Metazoa; phylum Arthropoda; class Insecta; order Hymenoptera; family Apidae; genus Anthophora; species Anthophora plumipes. The sequence goes on along the minus strand of CATORF010000903.1, from coordinate 58,375 downwards.
ATATGCAGAACCGGCGATATCTTGGTTTTCGTGGGGTTTCAAGCTGAGATATGCATTGTCTGCGATAATCTTGGTGAGACTTCTGTCCGAAGTATGCAGAAACATCGAAATCGCTCTTTTCGACCTATTTAATGCGAGAAACACGTTATCTGGTGTTTTCACCAGTCCACAGTGCGTTTGATATGCAGAACCAGCGATATCTTGGTTTTCGTGGGGTTTCAAGCTGAGATATGCATTTTTTACGATAATCATGGTGAGACTTCTGTCCGAAGTATGCAGAATCATCGAGATCGCACTTTTCGAGCTATTTAATGCGAGAAACACGATATCTGTTGTTTTCAGCAATCCACAGTGCGTATGATATGCAGAACCGGCGATATCTTGGTTTTCGTGGGGTTTCAAGCTGAGATATGCATTGTCTGCGATAATCTTGGTGAGACTTCTGTCCGAAGTATGCAGAAACATCGAAATCGCTCTTTTCGACCTATTTAATGCGAGAAACACGTTATCTGGTGTTTTCACCACTCCACAGTGCGTTTGATATGCAGAGCCAGCGATATCTTGGTTTTCGTGGGGTTTCAAGATGAGATATGCATTTTTGACGATAATCATGGTGAGACTTCTGTCCGAAGTATGCAGAATCATCGAGTTTCTCTTTTCGAGCTATTTAATGCGAGAAACACGATATCTGGTGTTTTCAGCACTCCACAGTGCGTACGATATGCAGAACCGGCGATATCTTGGTTTTCGTGGGGTTTCAAGCTGAGATATGCATTGTCTGCGATAATCTTGGTGAGACTTCTGTCCGAAGTGTGCAGAATCATCGAGATCGCTCTTTTCGAGCTATTTAATGCGAGAAACACGTTTTCTGGGGTTTTCACCACACCACAGTTCGTTGGATATGCAGAACCAGCGATATCTTGGTTTTCGTGGGGTTTCAAGCTGAGATATGCATTTTTTACGATAATCATGGTGAGACTTCTGTCCGAAGTATGCAGTATCATCGAGATCGCACTTTTCGAGCTATTTAATGCGAGAAACACGATATCTGGTGTTTTCAGCACTCCACAGTGCGTATGATATGCAGTACCGGCGATATCTTGGTTTTCGTGGGGTTTCAAGCTGAGATATGCATTCTCTGCGATAATCTTGGTGAGACTTCTGTCCGAAGTGTGCAGAATCATCGAGATCGATCTTTTCGAGCTATGTAATGCGAGAAACACGTTTTCTGGGGTTTTCACCACACCACAGATCGTTGGATATGCAGAACAGGTGATATCTTGGTTTTCAAGGGGTTTCAAGCAGAGATATGCATTTTCTGCGATAAACTTGGAGAGACTTCTGTCCGAAGTATGCTGAATCATCGAGATAGCACCTTTCGAGCTAGTTAATGCGAGAAAAACCTTATCTGGTGTTTTCACCACTCCACAGTGCGTTTGATATGCAGAACCGGCGATATCTTGGTTTTCGTGGGGTTTCAAGCTGAGATATGCATTGTCTGCGATAATCTTGGTGAGACTTCTGTCCGAAGTGTGCAGAATCATCGAGATCGCTCTTTTCGAGCTATTTAATGCGAGAAACACGTTTTCTGTGGTTTTCACCACACCACAATTCGTTGGATATGCAGAACAGGTGATATCTTGGTTTTCGAGGGGTTTCAAGCTGAGATATGCATTTTCTGCGATAAACTTGGAGACACTTCTGTCCGAAGTATGCTGAATCGTCGAGATCGCACTTTTCGAGCTAGTTAATGCGAGAAAAACCTTATCTGGTGTTTTCCCCACCCCACAGTGCGTTTGATAGGCAGAACCGGCGATATCTGGGTTTTCGTGGGGTTTCAAGCTGAGATATGCATTGTCTGCGATAATCTTGGTGAGACTTCTGTCCGAAGGATGCAGAAACATCGAGATCGCTCTTTTCGACCTATTTAATGCGAGAAACACGTTATCTGGTGTTTTCACCACTCCACAGTGCGTTTGATATGCAGAACCAGCGATATCTTGGTTTTCGTGGGGTTTCAAGCTGAGATATGCATTTTTTACGATAATCATGGTGAGACTTCTGTCAGAAGTATGCTGAATCATCGAGATAGCACCTTTCGAGCTAGTTAATGCGAGAAAAACCTTATCTGGTGTTTTCACCACTCCACAGTGCGTTTGATATGCAGAACCGGCGATATCTTGGTTTTCGTGGGGTTTCAAGCTGACATATGCATTGTCTGAAATAATCTTGGTGAGACTTCTGTCCGAAGTGTGCAGAATCATCGAGATCGCTCTTTTCGAGCTATTTAATGCGAGAAACACGTTTTCTGGGGTTTTCACCACACCACAATTCGTTGGATATGCAGAACAGGTGATATCTTGGTTTTCGAGGGGTTTCAAGCTGAGATATGCATTTTCTGCGATAAACTTGGAGACACTTCTGTCCGAAGTATGCTGAATCGTCGAGATCGCACTTTTCGAGCTAGTTAATGCGAGAAAAACCTTATCTGGTGTTTTCCCCACCCCACAGTGCGTTTGATATGCAGAACCGGCGATATCTGGGTTTTCGTGGGGTTTCAAGCTGAGATATGCATTGTCTGCGATAATCTTGGTGAGACTTCTGTCCGAAGTATGCAGAAACATCGGGATCGCTCTTTTCGAGCTATTTAATGCGAGAAACACGTTGTCTGGTTGTTTTCACGACTCCACAGAGCGTTTGATATGCAGAACCGGCGAAATCTTAATTTTCGTGATGTTTCAAGCTGAGATATGGATTTTCTGCGATAATCTTGGTGACACTTCAGTCAGAAGTATGCAGAATCATCTAGATCGCTGTTTTCAAGCTATGTAATGCGAAAAAACAAGTTTTCTGGTGTTTTCAACATTCCACAGTGCGTTTGATATGCAGAACCGGCGACATCTTGATTTTCGTGAGGTTTCAAGCTGAGATATAGATTGTCTATGATAATCTTGGTGCGACTTCAGTCAGAAATATACAGAATCATCTAGATCGCTCTTTTCAAGGTATTTAATGCGAAAAAACAAATTTTCTGGTGTTTTCAACATTCCACAGTGCGTTTTATATGCAGAACCGGCGATATGTTGATTTTCGTGGTGTTTCCAGCTGAGATATGGATTTTCTGCGATAATCTTGGTGAGACTTCTGTCAGAAGTATGCAGAGTCATCGAGATCCCTTTTTTCCAGCTAGTTATTGCGCGAAACACGATATCTGGTGTTTTCACCACTCGACAGTGCGTTTGATATACAGAACCGACGATATGTTGATTTTCGTGGTGTTTCCATCTGAGATATGCATTTTCTGCGATGATCTTGGTGAGTCTTCTGTCAGAAGTATGCAGAGTCATCGAGATTCCTTTTTTCGAGCTACTTATTGCGCGAAACACGATATCTGGTGTTTTCACCACTCCACAGTGCGTTTGATATACAGAACCGGAGACATCTTGGATTTCGTCGGGGTTCATACTGAGATATGCATTCTCTGCGATAATCTTGGTGAGACTTCAGTCAGAAGTATGCAGAATCATCTAGATCGCTCGTTTCGAGCTATTTAATGCGAAAAAACAAGTTTTCTGGTGTTTTCAACATTCCACAGTGCGTGTGATATGCAGAACCGGCGATATCTTGATTTTCGTGGTGTTTCCAGCTGAGATATGCATTTTCTGCGATAATCTTGGTGAGTCTTCTGTCAGAAGTATGCAGAATCATCTAGATCGCTGTTTTCAAGCTATGTAATGCGAAAAAACAAGTTTTCTGGTGTTTTCAACATTCCACATCGCGTTTTATATGCAGAACCGGCGATATCTTGATTTTCGTTGTGTTTCCAGCTGAGATATGCATTGTCTGCGATAATCTTGGTGAGTCTTCTGTCAGAAGTATGCAGAATCATCGATATCCCTCTTTGCGAGCTATTTAATGCGAGAAACACGATATCTGGTGTTTTCACCACTCCACAGTGCGTTTGATATGCAGAACCGGCAACATCTTGATTTTCGTGAGGTTTCAAGCTGAGATATGCATTTTCTGACATAATATTGGTGAGACTTCAGTCAGAAGTATGCAGAATCATCTAGATCACTCGTTTCGAGCTATTTAATGCGAAAAAACAAGTTTTCTGGTGTTTTCAACATTCCACAGTGCGTTTGATATGCAGAACCGGCGATATCTTGATTTTCGTGGTGTTTCCAGCTGAGATATGCATTTTCTGCGATAATCTTGGTGAGTCTTCTGTCAGAAGTATGTAGAACCATCTGGATCGCTCTTTTCGAGCTATTTAATGCGAGAAACACGTTTTCTGGTGTATTCACCACTCCACAGTACGTTTGACATGCAGAACCAGAGATATCTTTGTTTCGGTCGGGTTTCAAGCTGAGATATGGTATTTTCTACGATAATCTAGGAGAGACTTCTGTCAGAAGTATGCAGAATCTTCGAGAACGCTCTTTTCGAGCTACATAATGCGAGAAACACGTTATATGGTGTTTTCACCACTCCACAGTGCGTTTGATATGCAGAACCGGCGACATCTTGGCTTTCGTCGGGCATCAAGCTGAGATATGCATTTTCAACGATAATCTTGGTGCGACTTCAGTCAGAAATATACAGAATCATCTAGATCGCTCTTTTCAAGGTATTTAATGCGAAAAAACAAATTTTCTGGTGTTTTCAACATTCCACAGTGCGTTTTATATGCAGAACCGGCGATATGTTGATTTTCGTGGTGTTTCCAGCTGAGATATGGATTTTCTGCGATAATCTTGGTGAGACTTCTGTCAGAAGTATGCAGAGTCATCGAGATCCCTTTTTTCCAGCTACTTATTGCGCGAAACACGATATCTGGTGTTTTCACCACTCCACAGTGCGTTTGATATACAGAACCGGCGATATGTTGATTTTCGTGGTGTTTCCAGCTGAGATATGCATTTTCTGCGATAATCTTGGTGAGACTTCTGTCAGAAGTATGCAGAATCATCGGGATCGCTCTTTTCGAGCTATTTAATGCGAGAAACACGTTGTCTGGTTGTTTTCACGACTCCACAGTGCGTTTGATATGCAGAACCGGCGACATCTTAATTTTCGTGATGTTTCAAGCTGAGATATGGATTTTCTGCGATAATCTTGGTGACACTTCAGTCAGAAGTATGCAGAATCATCTAGATCGCTGTTTTCAAGCTATGTAATGCGAAAAAACAAGTTTTCTGGTGTTTTCAACATTCCACAGCGCGTTTTATATGCAGAACCGGCGATATCTTGATTTTCGTTGTGTTTCCAGCTGAGATATGCATTTTCTGCGATAATCTTGGTGAGTCTACTGTCAGAAGTATGCAGAATCATCGAGATCACTCTTTGCGAGCTATTTAATGCGAGATACACGATATCTGGTGTTTTCACCACTCCACAGTGCGTTTGATATGCAGACCCGGCAACATCTTGATTTTCGTGAGGTTTCAAGCTGAGATATGCATTTTCTGACGTAATATTGGTGAGACTTCAGTCAGAAGTATGCAGAATCATCTAGATCGCTCGTTTCGAGCTATTTAATGCGAGAAACACGTTTTCTGGTGTATTCACCACTCCACAGTACGTTTGACATGCAGAACCGGCGAAATCTTGCTTTTCGTGGGTTTTCAAGCTGAGATATGCATTTTCTGCGATAATCTTGGTGAGACTTCTGTCAGAAGTATGCAGAATCTTCGAGAACGCTCTTTTCGAGCTACATAATGCGAGAAACACGATATCTGGTGTTTTCACCACTCCACAGTGCGTTTGATATGTAGAACCGGCAACATCTTGATTTTCGTGAGGTTTCAAGCTGAGATATGCATTTTCTGACATAATATTGGTGAGACTTCAGTCAGAAGTATGCAGAATCATCTAGATCGCTCGTTTCGAGCTATTTAATGCGAAAAAACAAGTTTTCTGGTGTTTTCAACATTCCACAGTGCGTGTGATATGCAGAACCGGCGATATCTTGATTTTCGTGGTGTTTCCAGCTGAGATATGCATTTTCTGCGATAATCTTGGTGAGTCTTCTGTCAGAAGTATGCAGAATCATCTAGATCGCTGTTTTCAAGCTATGTAATGCGAAAAAACAAGTTTTCTGGTGTTTTCAACATTCCACAGCGCGTTTTATATGCAGAACCGGCGATATCTTGATTTTCGTTGTGTTTCCAGCTGAGATATGCATTTTCTGCGATAATCTTGGGGAGTCTTCTGTCAGAAGTATGCAGAAACATCGAGATCCCTCTTTGCAAGCTATTTAATGCGAGAAACACGATATCTGGTGTTTTCACCACTCCACAGTGCGTTTGATATGCAGAACCGGCAACATCTTGATTTTCGTGAGGTTTCAAGCTGAGATATGCATTTTCTGACATAATATTGGTGAGACTTCAGTCAGAAGTATGCAGAATCATCTAGATCGCTCGTTTCGAGCTATTTAATGCGAAAAAACAAGTTTTCTGGTGTTTTCAACATTCCACAGTGCGTTTGATATGCAGAACCGGCGATATCTTGATTTTCGTGGTGTTTCCAGCTGAGATATGCATTTTCTGCGATAATCTTGGTAAGTCTTGTGTCAGAAGTATGTGGAACCATCTGGATCGCTCTTTTCGAGCTATTTAATGCGAGAAACACGTTTTCTGGTGTATTCACCACTCCACAGTACGTTTGACATGCAGAACCAGAGATATCTTTGTTTCGGTCGGGTTTCAAGCTGAGATATGGTATTTTCTACGATAATCTAGGAGAGACTTCTGTCAGAAGTATGCAGAATCTTCGAGAACGCTCTTTTCGAGCTACATAATGCGAGAAACACGTTATCTGGTGTTTTCACCACTCCACAGTGCGTTTGATATGCAGAACCGGCGACATCTTGGCTTTCGTCGGGCATCAAGCTGAGATATGCATTTTCAACGATAATCTTGGTGAGACTTCTGTCAGAAGTATGCAGAATCATCGGGATCGCTCTTTTCGAGCTATTTAATGCGAGAAACACGTTGTCTGGATGTTTTCACGACTCCACAGTGCGTTTGATATGCAGAACCGGCGACATCTTGATTTTCGTGAGGTTTCAAGCTGAGATATAGATTGTCTATGATAATCTTGGTGCGACTTCAGTCAGAAATATACAGAATCATCTAGATCGCTCTTTTCAAGGTATTTAATGCGAAAAAACAAGTTTTCTGGTGTTTTCAACATTCCACAGTGCGTGTGATATGCAGAACCGGCGATATCTTGATTTTCGTGGTGTTTCCAGCTGAGATATGCATTTTCTGCGATAATCTTGGTGAGTCTTCTGTCAGAAGTATGCAGAATCATCTAGATCGCTGTTTTCAAGCTATGTAATGCGAAAAAACAAGTTTTCTGGTGTTTTCAACATTCCACATCGCGTTTTATATGCAGAACCGGCGATATCTTGATTTTCGTTGTGTTTCCAGCTGAGATATGCATTGTCTGCGATAATCTTGGTGAGTCTTCTGTCAGAAGTATGCAGAATCATCGATATCCCTCTTTGCGAGCTATTTAATGCGAGAAACACGATATCTGGTGTTTTCACCACTCCACAGTGCGTTTGATATGCAGAACCGGCAACATCTTGATTTTCGTGAGGTTTCAAGCTGAGATATGCATTTTCTGACATAATATTGGTGAGACTTCAGTCAGAAGTATGCAGAATCATCTAGATCACTCGTTTCGAGCTATTTAATGCGAAAAAACAAGTTTTCTGGTGTTTTCAACATTCCACAGTGCGTTTGATATGCAGAACCGGCGATATCTTGATTTTCGTGGTGTTTCCAGCTGAGATATGCATTTTCTGCGATAATCTTGGTGAGTCTTCTGTCAGAAGTATGTAGAACCATCTGGATCGCTCTTTTCGAGCTATTTAATGCGAGAAACACGTTTTCTGGTGTATTCACCACTCCACAGTACGTTTGACATGCAGAACCAGAGATATCTTTGTTTCGGTCGGGTTTCAAGCTGAGATATGGTATTTTCTACGATAATCTAGGAGAGACTTCTGTCAGAAGTATGCAGAATCTTCGAGAACGCTCTTTTCGAGCTACATAATGCGAGAAACACGTTATCTGGTGTTTTCACCACTCCACAGTGCGTTTGATATGCAGAACCGGCGACATCTTGGCTTTCGTCGGGCATCAAGCTGAGATATGCATTTTCAACGATAATCTTGGTGCGACTTCAGTCAGAAATATACAGAATCATCTAGATCGCTCTTTTCAAGGTATTTAATGCGAAAAAACAAATTTTCTGGTGTTTTCAACATTCCACAGTGCGTTTTATATGCAGAACCGGCGATATGTTGATTTTCGTGGTGTTTCCAGCTGAGATATGGATTTTCTGCGATAATCTTGGTGAGACTTCTGTCAGAAGTATGCAGAGTCATCGAGATCCCTTTTTTCCAGCTACTTATTGCGCGAAACACGATATCTGGTGTTTTCACCACTCCACAGTGCGTTTGATATACAGAACCGGCGATATGTTGATTTTCGTGGTGTTTCCAGCTGAGATATGCATTTTCTGCGATGATCTTGGTGAGTCTTCTGTCAGAAGTATGCAGAGTCATGGAGATCCCTTTTTTCGAGCTACTTATTGCGCGAAACACGATATCTGGTGTTTTCACCACTCCACAGTGCGTTTGATATACAGAACCGGAGACATCTTGGATTTCGTCGGGGTTCATACTGAGATATGCATTCTCTGCGATAATCTTGGTGAGTCTTCTGTCAGAAGTATGCAGAATCATCTAGATCGCTCTTTTCGAGCTAGTTAATGCGAGAAACACGTTTTCTGGTGTATTCACCACTCCACAGTACGTTTGATGTGCAGAACCGGAGATAACTTGGTTTTCGTGAGGTTTCAAGCTGAGATATGGATTTTCTGCGATAATCTTCGTGACACTTCAGTCAGAAGTATGCAGAATCATTTAGATCGCTCTTTTCGAGCTAATTAATGTAAAAAAACAAGTTTTCTGGTGTTTTCAACATTCCACAGTGCGTTTTATATGCAGAACCGGCGACATCTTGATTTTCGTGAGGTTTCAGGCTGAGATATGCATTTTCTGCGATAATCTTGGTGAGACTTCTGTCAGAAGTATGCACAATCATCGGGATCGCTCTTTTCGACCTATTTAATGCGAGAAACACGTTTTGTGGTTGTTTTCACGACTCCACAGTGCGTTTGATATGCAGAACCGGCGACATCTTAATTTTCGTGATGTTTCAAGCTGAGATATGGATTTTCTGCGATAATCTTGGTGACACTTCAGTCAGAAGTATGCAGAATCAACTAGATCGCTGTTTTCAAGCTATGTAATGCGAAAAAACAAGTTTTCTGGTGTTTTCAACATTCCACAGCGCGTTTTATATGCAGAACCGGCGATATCTTGATTTTCGTTGGGTTTCCAGCTGAGATATGCATTTTCTGCGATAATCTTGGTGAGTCTTCTGTCAGAAGTATGCAGAATCATCGAGATCCCTCTTTGCGAGCTATTTAATGCGAGAAACACGATATCTGGTGTTTTCACCACTCCACAGTGCGTTTGATATGCAGAACCGGCAACATCTTGATTTTCGTGAGGTTTCAAGCTGAGATATGCAATTTCTGACGTAATATTGGTGAGACTTCAGTCAGAAGTATGCAGAATCATCTAGATCGCTCGTTTCGAGCTATTTAATGCGAAAAAACAAGTTTTCTGGTGTTTTCAACATTCCACAGTGCGTGTGATATGCAGAACCGGCGATATCTTGATTTTCGTGGTGTTTCCAGCTGAGATATGCATTTTCTGCGATAATCTTGGTGAGTCTTCTGTCAGAAGTATGCAGAATCATCGAGATCCCTTTTTTCGAGCTATTTAATGCGAGAAACACGTTTTCTGGTATATTCACCACTCCACAGTACGTTTGACATGCAGAACCGGCGAAATCTTGCTTTTCGTGGGTTTTCAAGCTGAGATATGCATTTTCTGCGATAATCTTGGTGACACTTCTGTCAGAAGTATGCAGAATCTTCGAGAACGCTCTTTTCGAGCTACATAATGCGAGAAACACGATATCTGGTGTTTTCACCACTCCACAGTGCGTTTGATATGCAGAACCGGCAACATCTTGATTTTCGTGAGGTTTCAAGCTGAGATATGCATTTTCTGACATAATATTGGTGAGACTTCAGTCAGAAGTATGCAGAATCATCTAGATCGCTCGTTTCGAGCTATTTAATGCGAAAAAACAAGTTTTCTGGTGTTTTCAACATTCCACAGTGCGTGTGATATGCAGAACCGGCGATATCTTGATTTTCGTGGTGTTTCCAGCTGAGATATGCATTTTCTGCGATAATCTTGGTGAGTCTTCTGTCAGAAGTATGCAGAATCATCTAGATCGCTGTTTTCAAGCTATGTAATGCGAAAAAACAAGTTTTCTGGTGTTTTCAACATTCCACAGCGCGTTTTATATGCAGAACCGGCGATATCTTGATTTTCGTTGTGTTTCCAGCTGAGATATGCATTTTCTGCGATAATCTTGGTGAGTCTTCTGTCAGAAGTATGCAGAATCATCGAGATCCCTCTTTGCGAGCTATTTAATGCGAGAAACACGATATCTGGTGTTTTCACCACTCCACAGTGCGTTTGATATGCAGAACCGGCAACATCTTGATTTTCGTGAGGTTTCAAGCTGAGATATGCATTTTCTGACATAATATTGGTGAGACTTCAGTCAGAAGTATGCAGAATCATCTAGATCGCTCGTTTCGAGCTATTGAATGCAAAAAAACAAGTTTTCTGGTGTTTTCAACATTCCACAGTGCGTTTGATATGCAGAACCGGCGATATCTTGATTTTCGTGGTGTTACCAGCTGAGATATGCATTTTCTGCGATAATCTTGGTAAGTCTTCTGTCAGAAGTATGTAGAACCATCTGGATCGCTCTTTTCGAGCTATTTAATGCGAGAAACACGTTTTCTGGTGTATTCACCACTCCACAGTACGTTTGACATGCAGAACCAGAGATATCTTTGTTTCGGTCGGGTTTCAAGCTGAGATATGGTATTTTCTACGATAATCTAGGAGAGACTTCTGTCAGAAGTATGCAGAATCTTCGAGAACGCTCTTTTCGAGCTACATAATGCGAGAAACACGTTATCTGGTGTTTTCACCACTCCACAGTGCGTTTGATATGCAGAACCGGCGACATCTTGGCTTTCGTCGGGCATCAAGCTGAGATATGCATTTTCAACGATAATCTTGGTGAGACTTCTGTCAGAAGTATGCAGAATCATCGGGATCGCTCTTTTCGAGCTATTTAATGCGAGAAACACGTTGTCTGGATGTTTTCACGACTCCACAGTGCGTTTGATATGCAGAACCGGCGACATCTTGATTTTCGTGAGGTTTCAAGCTGAGATATAGATTGTCTATGATAATCTTGGTGCGACTTCATTCAGAAAATTACAGAATCATCTAGATCGCTCTTTTCAAGCTATTTAATGCGAAAAAACAAATTTTCTGGTGTTTTCAACATTCCACAGTGCGTTTTATATGCAGAACCGGCGATATGTTGATTTTCGTGGTGTTTCCAGCTGAGATATGGATTTTCTGCGATAATCTTGGTGAGACTTCTGTCAGAAGTATGCAGAGTCATCGAGATCCCTTTTTTCCAGCTACTTATTGCGCGAAACACGATATCTGGTGTTTTCACCACTCCACAGTGCGTTTGATATACAGAACCGGCGATATGTTGATTTACGTGGTGTTTCCAGCTGAGATATGCATTTTCTGCGATGATCTTGGTGAGTCTTCTGTCAGAAGTATGCAGAGTCATCGAGATCCCTTTTTCGAGCTACTTATTGCGCGAAACACGATATCTGGTGTTTTCACCACTCCACAGTGCGTTTGATATGCAGAACCGGCGACATCTTGGATTTCGTCGGGGTTCATACTGAGATATGCATTCTCTGCGATAATCTTGGTGAGTCTTCTGTCAGAAGTATGCAGAATCATCTAGATCGCTCTTTTCGAGCTAGTTAATGCGAGAAACACGTTTTCTGGTGTATTCACCACTCCACAGTACGTTTGATGTGCAGAACCGGAGATAACTTGGTTTTCGTGAGGTTTCAAGCTGAGATATGGATTTTCTGCGATAATCTTGGTGAGACTTCTGTCAGAAGTATGCAGAGTCATCGAGATCCCATTTTTCCAGCTACTTATTGCGCGAAACACGATATCTGGTGTTTTCACCACTCCACAGTGCGTTTGATATACAGAACCGGCGATATGTTGATTTACGTGGTGTTTCCAGCTGAGATATGCATTTTCTGCGATGATCTTGGTGAGTCTTCTGTCAGAAGTATGCAGAGTCATCGAGATCCCTTTTTTCGAGCTACTTATTGCGCGAAACACGATATCTGGTGTTTTCACGACTCCACAGTGCGTTTGATATGCAGAACCAGCGACATCTTAATTTTCGTGATGTTTCAAGCTGAGATATGGATTTTCTGCGATAATCTTGGTGAGTCTTCTGTCAGAAGTATGCAGAATCATCTAGATCGCTCTTTTCGAGCTGTTTAATTCGGGAAACACGTTATCTGGTTGTTTTCACCACTCCACAGTGCGTTTGATATGCAGAAGCGGCGACATCTTGATTTTCGGGAGATTTCAAGCTGAGATATGCATTTTCTGCGATAATCTTGGTGAGTCTTCTGTCAGAAGTATGCAGAATCATCTAGATCGCTGTTTTCAAGCTATGTAATGCGAAAAAACAAGTTTTCTGGTGTTTTCAACATTCCACAGCGCGTTTTATATGCAGAACCGGCGATATCTTGATTTTCGTTGTGTTTCCAGCTGAGATATGCATTTTCTGCGATAATCTTGGTGAGTCTTCTGTCAGAAGTATGCAGAATCATCGAGATCCCTCTTTGCGAGCTATTTAATGCGAGAAACACGATATCTGGTGTTTTCACCACTCCACAGTGCGTTTGATATGCAGAACCGGCAACATCTTGATTTTCGTGAGGTTTCAAGCTGAGATATGCATTTTCTGACATAATATTGGTGAGACTTCAGTCAGAAGTATGCAGAATCATCTAGATCGCTCGTTTCGAGCTATTGAATGCAAAAAAACAAGTTTTCTGGTGTTTTCAACATTCCACAGTGCGTTTGATATGCAGAACCGGCGATATCTTGATTTTCGTGGTGTTTCCAGCTGAGATATGCATTTTCTGCGATAATCTTGGTAAGTCTTCTGTCAGAAGTATGTAGAACCATCTGGATCGCTCTTTTCGAGCTATTTAATGCGAGAAACACGTTTTCTGGTGTATTCACCACTCCACAGTACGTTTGATATGCAGAACCGGCGACATCTTGGCTTTCGTCGGGCATCAAGCTGAGATATGCATTTTCAACGATAATCTTGGTGAGACTTCTGTCAGAAGTATGCAGAATCATCGGGATCGCTCTTTTCGAGCTATTTAATGCGAGAAACACGTTGTCTGGATGTTTTCACGACTCCACAGTGCGTTTGATATGCAGAAACTGCGACATCTTGGATTTCGTCGGGGTTCAAACTGAGATATGCATTTTCTGCGATAATCTTGGTGAGTCTTCTGTCAGAAGTATGTAGAATCATCTAGATCGCTCTTTTCGAGCTATTTAATGCGAGAAACACGTTTTCTGGTGTATTCACCACTCCACAGTACGTTTGACATGCAGAACCGGAGATATCTTTGTTTCGGTCGGGTTTCAAGTTGAGATATGCATTTTCTACGATAATCTTGGTGAGACTTCTGTCAGAAGTATGCAGAATCTTCGAGAACGCTCTTTTCGAGCTACATAATGCGAGAAACACGTTATCTGGTGTTTTCACAACTAAACAGTGCGTTTGATATGCAGAACCGGCGACATCTTGGATTTCGTCGGGTTTCAAGCTGAGATATGCATTTTCTACGTTAATCTTTGTGAGACTTCTGTCAGAAGTATGTAGAATCATCTAGATCGCTCTTTTCGAGCTATTTAATGCGAGAAACACGTTTTCTGGTGTATTCACCACTCCACAGTACGTTTGACATGCAGAACCGGAGATATCTTTGTTTCGGTCGGGTTTCAAGTTGAGATATGCATTTTCTTCGATAATCTTGGTGAGACTTCTGTCAGAAGTATGCAGAATCTTCGAGAACGCTCTTTTCGAGCTACATAATGCGAGAAACACGTTATCTGGTGTTTTCACCACTCCACAGTGCGTTTGATATGCAGAAACAGCGACATCTTGGCTTTCGTCGGGTATCAAGCTGAGATGTGCATTTTCAACGATAATCTTGGTGAGACTTCTGTCAGAAGTATGCAGAATCATCGGGATCGCTCTTTGCGAGCTATTTAATGCGAGAAACACGTTGTCTGGTTGTTTTCACGACTCCACAGTGCGTTTGATATGCAGAACCAGCGACATCTTAATTTTCGTGATGTTTCAAGCTGAGATATGGATTTTCTGCGATAATCTTGGTGAGACTTCAGTCAGAAGTATGCAGAATCATCTAGATCGCTCTTTTCAAGCTATTTAATGCGAAAAAACAAGTTTTCTGGTGTTTTCAACATTCCACAGTGCGTTTGATATGCAGAACCGGCGACATCTTGGATTTCGTCGGGTTTCAAGCTGAGATATGCATTTTCTACGATAATCATGGTGAGACTTCTGTCAGAAGTATGCAGAATCTTCGAGATCGCTCTTTTCGAGCTACTTAATGCGAGAAACACGATATCTGGTGTTTTCACCACTCCACAGTGCGTTTGATATGCAGAACCGGCGATATCTTGATTTTCGTGGTGTTTCCAGCTGAGATATGCATTTTCTGCGATAATCTTGGTGAGTCTTCTGTCAGAAGTATGCAGAATCATCTAGATCGCTCTTTTCGAGCTATTTAATGCGAGAAACACGTTTTCTGGTGTATTCACCACTCCACAGTGCGTTTGATATGCAGAACCGGCGACATCTTGAATTTCGTCGGGTTTCAAGCTGAGATATGCATTTTCTACGATAATCTTGGTGAGTCTTCTGTCAGAAGTATGCAGAATCATCTAAATCGCTCTTTTCGAGCTATTTAATGCGAGAAACACGTTTTCTGGTGTATTCACCAATCCACAGTGCGTTTGACATGCAGAACCGGCGAAATCTTGCTTTTCGTGGGTTTTCAAGCTGAGATATGCATTTTCTGCGATAATCTTGGTGAGACTTCTGTCAGAAGTATGCAGAATCATCTAAATCGATCTTTTCGAGCTATTTAATGCGAGAAACACGTTTTCTGGTGTATTCGCCACTCCACAGTACGTTTGACATGCAGAACCGGCGATATCATGGTTTCGGTCGGGTTTCATAATGAGATATGCATTTTCTACGATAATCTTGGTGAGACTTCTGTCACAAGTATGCAGAATCTTCGAGAACGCTCTTTTCGAGCTACTTAATGCGAGAAACACGTTTTCGGGTGTTTTCACCACTCCACAGTACGTTTGATGTGCAGAACCGGAGATAACTTGGTTTTCGTGAGGTTTCAAGCTGAGATATGCATTTTCAACGATAATCTTGGTGAGACTTCTGTCAGAAGTATGCAGAATCATGGGGATCGCTCTTTTCGAGCTATTTAATGCGAGAAACACGTTGTCTGGTTGTTTTCAACATTCCACAGTGCGTTTGATATGCAGAACCGGCGACATCTTGGATTTCGTCGGGTTTCAAGCTGAGATATGCATTTTCTACGATAATCTTAGTGAGACTTCTGTCAGAAGTATGCAGAATCTTAGAGATCGCTCTTTTCGAGCTATTTAATGCGAGAAACACGTTGTCTGGTTGTTTTCACGACACCACAGTGCGTTTGATATGCAGAACCGGCGACATCTTGATTTTCGTGATGTTTTCCAGCTGAGATACGGATTTTCTGCGATAATCTTGGTGAGGCTTCAGTCAGAAGTATGCAGAATCATCTAGATCGCTCTTTTCAAGCTATTTAATGCGAAAAAACAAGTTTTCTGGTGTTTTCAACATTCCACAGTGCGTTTGATATGCAGAACCGGCGACATCTTGGATTTCGTCGGGTTTCAAGCTGAGATATGCATTTTCTACGATAATCTTGGTGAGACTTCTGTCAGAAGTATGCAGAATCATCGGGATCGCACTTTTCGAGCTGTTTAATGCGAGAAACACGTTGTCTGGTTGTTTTCACGACTCCACAGTGCGTTTGATATGCAGAACCGGCGACATCTTGATTTTCGTGATGTTTTCCAGCTGAGATATGGATTTTCTGCGATAATCTTGGTGAGGCTTCAGTCAGAAGTATGCAGAATCATCTAGATCGCTCTTTTCAAGCTATTTAATGCGAAAAAACAAGTTTTCTGGTGTTTTCAACATTCCACAGTGCGTTTGATATGCAGAACCGGCGACATCTTGGATTTCGTCGGGTTTCAAGCTGAGATATGCATTTTCTACGATAATCTTGGTGAGACTTCTGTCAGAAGTATGCAGAATCTTCGAGATCGCTCTTTTCGAGCTACTTAATGCGACAAACACGATATCTGGTGTTTTCACCACTCCACAGTGCGTTTGATATGCAGAACCGGCGATATCTTGATTTTCGTGGTGTTTCCAGCTGAGATATGCATTTTCTGCGATAATCTTGGTGAGTCTTCTGTCAGAAGAATGCAGAATCATCTAGATCGCTCTTTTCGAGCTATTTAATGCGAGAAACACGTTTTGTGGTGTATTCGCCACTCCACAGTACGTTTGACATGCAGAACCGGCGATATCATGGTTTCGGTCGGGTTTCATACTGAGATATGCATTTTCTACGATAATCTTGGTGAGACTTCTGTCACAAGTATGCAGAATCTTCGAGAACGCTCTTTTCGAGCTACTTAATGCGAGAAACACGTTTTCTGGTGTTTTCACCACTCCGCAGTACGTTTGATGTGCAGAACCGGAGATAACTTGGTTTTCGTGAGGTTTCAAGCTGAGATATGCATTTTCTGCGATTATCTTGGTGAGACTTCTGTCAGAAGTATGCATAATCATCGGGATCGCACTTCTCGAGCTATTTAATGCGAGAAACACGTTATCTGGTTGTTTTCACCACTCCACAGTGCGTTTGATTTGCAGTACCGGCGACATCTTGATTTTCGTGAGGTTTCAAGCTGAGATATGCATTTTCTGCGATAATCTTGGTGAGACTTCTGTCAGAAGTATGCAGAATCATCGGGATCGCTCTTTTCGAGCTATTTAATGCGAGAAACACGTTGTCTGGTTGTTTTCACGACTCCACAGTGCGTTTGATATGCAGAACCGGCGACATCTTAATTTTCGTGATGTTTCAAGCTGAGATATGGATTTTCTGCGATAATCTTGGTGACACTTCAGTCAGAAGTATGCAGAATCATCTAGATCGCTCTTTTCAAGCTATTTAATGCGAAAAATCAAGTTTTCTAGTGTTTTCACGACACCACAGTGCGTTTGATATCCAGAACCGGCTACATCTAGATTTTCGTGAGATTTCAACCTGAGATATGCATTTTCGTCGATAATCTAGGTGAGTCTTCTGTCAGTAGTATGCAGAATCATCGGGACCCCTCTTTTCGAGCTATTTAATGCGAGAAACACGTTATGTGTTGTTTTCACCACTCCGCAGTGCGTTTGATATGCAGAACCGGCGACATCTTGATTTTCGTGAGATTTCAACCTGAGATATGCATTTTCTACGATAATCTTGGTGAGACTTCCGTCAGAAGTATGCAGAATCTTCGAGATCGCTCTTTTCGAGCTATTTAATGCGAGAAACACGTTATCTGGTGTTTTCACGGCACCACAGTGCGTTTGATATCCAGAACAGGCGACATCTTGAATTTCGTGAGATTTCAACCTGAGATATGCATTTTCGTCGATAATCTTGGTGAGACTTCTGTCAGAAGTATGCAGAATCTTCGAGAACGCTCTTTTCGAGCTACATAATGCGAGAAACACGTTTTCTGGTGTTTTCACCACTCCACAGTACGTTTGATGTGCAGAACCGGAGATAACTTGGTTTTCGTGAGGTTTCAAGCTGAGATATGCATTTTCTGCGATTATCTTGGTGAGACTTCTGTCAGAAGTATGCATAATCATCGGGATCGCACTTCTCGAGCTATTTAATGCGAGAAACACGTTATCTGGTTGTTTTCACCACTCCACAGTGCGTTTGATTTGCAGAACCGGCGACATCTTGATTTTCGTGAGGTTTCAAGCTGAGATATGCATTTTCTGCGATAATCTTGGTGAGACTTCTGTCAGAAGTATGCAGAATCATCGGGATCGCTCTTTTCGAGCTATTTAATGCGAGAAACACGTTGTCTGGTTGTTTTCACGACTCCACAGTGCGTTTGATATGCAGAACCGGCGACATCTTAATTTTCGTGATGTTTCAAGCTGAGATATGGATTTTCTGCGATAATCTTGGTGACACTTCAGTCAGAAGTATGCAGAATCATCTAGATCGCTCTTTTCAAGCTATTTAATGCGAAAAATCAAGTTTTCTAGTGTTTTCACGACACCACAGTGCGTTTGATATCCAGAACCGGCGACATCTAGATTTTCGTGAGATTTCAACCTGAGATATGCATTTTCGTCGATAATCTAGGTGAGTCTTCTGTCAGTAGTATGCAGAATCATCGGGACCCCTCTTTTCGAGCTATTTAATGCGAGAAACACGTTATCTGTTGTTTTCACCACTCCGCAGTGCGTTTGATATGCAGAACCGGCGACATCTTGATTTTCGTGAGATTTCAACCTGAGATATGCATTTTCTACGATAATCTTGGTGAGACTTCCGTCAGAAGTATGCAGAATCTTCGAGATCGCTCTTTTCGAGCTATTTAATGCGAGAAACACGTTGTCTGGTTGTTTTCACGACTCCACAGTGCGTTTGATATGCAGAACCGGCGACATCTTAATTTTCGTGATGTTTCAAGCTGAGATATGGATTTTCTGCGATAACCTTGGTGAGACTTCAGTCAGAGGTATGCAGAATCATCTAGATCGCTCTTTTCAAGCTATTTAATGCGAAAAAACAAGTTTTCTAGTGTTTTCAACATTCCACAGTGCGTTTGATATGCAGAACCGGCGACATCTTGGATTTCGTCGGGTTTCAAGCTGAGATATGCATTTTCTACGATAATCTTGGTGAGACTTCTGTCAGAA
This sequence comes from Anthophora plumipes, assembly GCA_951804975.1. Lineage (NCBI taxonomy): Eukaryota > Metazoa > Arthropoda > Insecta > Hymenoptera > Apidae > Anthophora > Anthophora plumipes. The sequence continues at coordinate 39,155 of CATORF010000903.1, read as the reverse complement.
GTATGCAGAATCTTCGAGATCGCTCTTTTCGAGCTACTTAATGCGAGAAACACGATATCTGGTGTTTTCACCACTCCACAGTGCGTTTGATATGCAGAACCGGCGATATCTTGATTTTCGTGGTGTTTCCAGCTGAGATATGCATTTTCTGCGATAATCTTGGTGAGTCTTCTGTCAGAAGTATGCAGAATCATCGAGATCCCTCTTTGCGAGCTATTTAATGCGAGAAACACGATATCTGGTGTTTTCACCACTCCACAGTGCGTTTGATATGCAGAACCGGCAACATTTTGATTTTCGTGAGATTTCAACCTGAGATATGCATTTTCGTCGATAATCTAGGTGAGTCTTCTGTCAGTAGTATGCAGAATCATCGGGACCCCTCTTTTCGAGCTATTTAATGCGAGAAACACGTTATCTGTTGTTTTCACCACTCCGCAGTGCGTTTGATATGCAGAACCGGCGACATCTTGATTTTCGTGAGATTTCAACCTGAGATATGCATTTTCTGCGATAATCTTGGTGAGTCTTCTGTCAGAAGTATGCAGAATCATCTAGATCGCTCTTTTCGAGCTAGTTAATGCGAGAAACACGTTTTCTGGTGTATTCACCACTCCACAGTACGTTTGATGTGCAGAACCGGAGATAACTTGGTTTTCGTGAGGTTTCAAGCTGAGATATGGATTTTCTGCGATAATCTTGGTGAGACTTCTGTCAGAAGTATGCAGAGTCATCGAGATCCCATTTTTCCAGCTACTTATTGCGCGAAACACGATATCTGGTGTTTTCACCACTCCACAGTGCGTTTGATATACAGAACCGGCGATATGTTGATTTACGTGGTGTTTCCAGCTGAGATATGCATTTTCTGCGATGATCTTGGTGAGTCTTCTGTCAGAAGTATGCAGAGTCATCGAGATCCCTTTTTTCGAGCTACTTATTGCGCGAAACACGATATCTGGTGTTTTCACGACTCCACAGTGCGTTTGATATGCAGAACCAGCGACATCTTAATTTTCGTGATGTTTCAAGCTGAGATATGGATTTTCTGCGATAATCTTGGTGAGTCTTCTGTCAGAAGTATGCAGAATCATCTAGATCGCTCTTTTCGAGCTGTTTAATTCGGGAAACACGTTATCTGGTTGTTTTCACCACTCCACAGTGCGTTTGATATGCAGAAGCGGCGACATCTTGATTTTCGGGAGATTTCAAGCTGAGATATGCATTTTCTGCGATAATCTTGGTGAGTCTTCTGTCAGAAGTATGCAGAATCATCTAGATCGCTGTTTTCAAGCTATGTAATGCGAAAAAACAAGTTTTCTGGTGTTTTCAACATTCCACAGCGCGTTTTATATGCAGAACCGGCGATATCTTGATTTTCGTTGTGTTTCCAGCTGAGATATGCATTTTCTGCGATAATCTTGGTGAGTCTTCTGTCAGAAGTATGCAGAATCATCGAGATCCCTCTTTGCGAGCTATTTAATGCGAGAAACACGATATCTGGTGTTTTCACCACTCCACAGTGCGTTTGATATGCAGAACCGGCAACATCTTGATTTTCGTGAGGTTTCAAGCTGAGATATGCATTTTCTGACATAATATTGGTGAGACTTCAGTCAGAAGTATGCAGAATCATCTAGATCGCTCGTTTCGAGCTATTGAATGCAAAAAAACAAGTTTTCTGGTGTTTTCAACATTCCACAGTGCGTTTGATATGCAGAACCGGCGATATCTTGATTTTCGTGGTGTTTCCAGCTGAGATATGCATTTTCTGCGATAATCTTGGTAAGTCTTCTGTCAGAAGTATGTAGAACCATCTGGATCGCTCTTTTCGAGCTATTTAATGCGAGAAACACGTTTTCTGGTGTATTCACCACTCCACAGTACGTTTGATATGCAGAACCGGCGACATCTTGGCTTTCGTCGGGCATCAAGCTGAGATATGCATTTTCAACGATAATCTTGGTGAGACTTCTGTCAGAAGTATGCAGAATCATCGGGATCGCTCTTTTCGAGCTATTTAATGCGAGAAACACGTTGTCTGGATGTTTTCACGACTCCACAGTGCGTTTGATATGCAGAAACTGCGACATCTTGGATTTCGTCGGGGTTCAAACTGAGATATGCATTTTCTGCGATAATCTTGGTGAGTCTTCTGTCAGAAGTATGTAGAATCATCTAGATCGCTCTTTTCGAGCTATTTAATGCGAGAAACACGTTTTCTGGTGTATTCACCACTCCACAGTACGTTTGACATGCAGAACCGGAGATATCTTTGTTTCGGTCGGGTTTCAAGTTGAGATATGCATTTTCTACGATAATCTTGGTGAGACTTCTGTCAGAAGTATGCAGAATCTTCGAGAACGCTCTTTTCGAGCTACATAATGCGAGAAACACGTTATCTGGTGTTTTCACAACTAAACAGTGCGTTTGATATGCAGAACCGGCGACATCTTGGATTTCGTCGGGTTTCAAGCTGAGATATGCATTTTCTACGTTAATCTTTGTGAGACTTCTGTCAGAAGTATGTAGAATCATCTAGATCGCTCTTTTCGAGCTATTTAATGCGAGAAACACGTTTTCTGGTGTATTCACCACTCCACAGTACGTTTGACATGCAGAACCGGAGATATCTTTGTTTCGGTCGGGTTTCAAGTTGAGATATGCATTTTCTTCGATAATCTTGGTGAGACTTCTGTCAGAAGTATGCAGAATCTTCGAGAACGCTCTTTTCGAGCTACATAATGCGAGAAACACGTTATCTGGTGTTTTCACCACTCCACAGTGCGTTTGATATGCAGAAACAGCGACATCTTGGCTTTCGTCGGGTATCAAGCTGAGATGTGCATTTTCAACCATAATCTTGGTGAGACTTCTGTCAGAAGTATGCAGAATCATCGGGATCGCTCTTTGCGAGCTATTTAATGCGAGAAACACGTTGTCTGGTTGTTTTCACGACTCCACAGTGCGTTTGATATGCAGAACCAGCGACATCTTAATTTTCGTGATGTTTCAAGCTGAGATATGGATTTTCTGCGATAATCTTGGTGAGACTTCAGTCAGAAGTATGCAGAATCATCTAGATCGCTCTTTTCAAGCTATTTAATGCGAAAAAACAAGTTTTCTGGTGTTTTCAACATTCCACAGTGCGTTTGATATGCAGAACCGGCGACATCTTGGATTTCGTCGGGTTTCAAGCTGAGATATGCATTTTCTACGATAATCATGGTGAGACTTCTGTCAGAAGTATGCAGAATCTTCGAGATCGCTCTTTTCGAGCTACTTAATGCGAGAAACACGATATCTGGTGTTTTCACCACTCCACAGTGCGTTTGATATGCAGAACCGGCGATATCTTGATTTTCGTGGTGTTTCCAGCTGAGATATGCATTTTCTGCGATAATCTTGGTGAGTCTTCTGTCAGAAGTATGCAGAATCATCTAGATCGCTCTTTTCGAGCTATTTAATGCGAGAAACACGTTTTCTGGTGTATTCACCACTCCACAGTGCGTTTGATATGCAGAACCGGCGACATCTTGAATTTCGTCGGGTTTCAAGCTGAGATATGCATTTTCTACGATAATCTTAGTGAGACTTCTGTCAGAAGTATGCAGAATCTTAGAGATCGCTCTTTTCGAGCTATTTAATGCGAGAAACACGTTGTCTGGTTGTTTTCACGACACCACAGTGCGTTTGATATGCAGAACCGGCGACATCTTGATTTTCGTGATGTTTTCCAGCTGAGATACGGATTTTCTGCGATAATCTTGGTGAGGCTTCAGTCAGAAGTATGCAGAATCATCTAGATCGCTCTTTTCAAGCTATTTAATGCGAAAAAACAAGTTTTCTGGTGTTTTCAACATTCCACAGTGCGTTTGATATGCAGAACCGGCGACATCTTGGATTTCGTCGGGTTTCAAGCTGAGATATGCATTTTCTACGATAATCTTGGTGAGACTTCTGTCAGAAGTATGCAGAATCATCGGGATCGCACTTTTCGAGCTGTTTAATGCGAGAAACACGTTGTCTGGTTCTTTTCACGACTCCACAGTGCGTTTGATATGCAGAACCGGCGACATCTTGATTTTCGTGATGTTTTCCAGCTGAGATATGGATTTTCTGCGATAATCTTGGTGAGGCTTCAGTCAGAAGTATGCAGAATCATCTAGATCGCTCTTTTCAAGCTATTTAATGCGAAAAAACAAGTTTTCTGGTGTTTTCAACATTCCACAGTGCGTTTGATATGCAGAACCGGCGACATCTTGGATTTCGTCGGGTTTCAAGCTGAGATATGCATTTTCTACGATAATCTTGGTGAGACTTCTGTCAGAAGTATGCAGAATCATCGGGATCGCACTTTTCGAGCTATTTAATGCGAGAAACACGTTGTCTGGTTGTTTTCACGACTCCACAGTGCGTTTGATATGCAGAACCGGCGACATCTTGATTTTCGTGATGTTTTCCAGCTGAGATATGGATTTTCTGCGATAATCTTGGTGAGACTTCAGTCAGAAGTATGCAGAATCATCTAGATCGCTCTTTTCAAGCTATTTAATGCGAAAAAACAAGTTTTCTGGTGTTTTCAACATTCCACAGTGCGTTTGATATGCAGAACCGGCGATATCTTGGATTTCGTCGGGTTTCAAGCTGAGATATGCATTTTCTACGATAATCTTGGTGAGACTTCTGTCAGAAGTATGCAGAATCTTCGAGATCGCTCTTTTCGAGCTACTTAATGCGACAAACACGATATCTGGTGTTTTCACCACTCCACAGTGCGTTTGATATGCAGAACCGGCGATATCTTGATTTTCGTGGTGTTTCCAGCTGAGATATGCATTTTCTGCGATAATCTTGGTGAGTCTTCTGTCAGAAGAATGCAGAATCATCTAGATCGCTCTTTTCGAGCTATTTAATGCGAGAAACACGTTTTGTGGTGTATTCGCCACTCCACAGTACGTTTGACAAGCAGAACCGGCGATATCATGGTTTCGGTCGGGTTTCATACTGAGATATGCATTTTCTACGATAATCTTGGTGAGACTTCTGTCACAAGTATGCAGAATCTTCGAGAACGCTCTTTTCGAGCTACTTAATGCGAGAAACACGTTTTCTGGTGTTTTCACCACTCCGCAGTACGTTTGATGTGCAGAACCGGAGATAACTTGGTTTTCGTGAGGTTTCAAGCTGAGATATGCATTTTCTGCGATTATCTTGGTGAGACTTCTGTCAGAAGTATGCATAATCATCGGGATCGCACTTCTCGAGCTATTTAATGCGAGAAACACGTTATCTGGTTGTTTTCACCACTCCACAGTGCGTTTGATTTGCAGTACCGGCGACATCTTGATTTTCGTGAGGTTTCAAGCTGAGATATGCATTTTCTGCGATAATCTTGGTGAGACTTCTGTCAGAAGTATGCAGAATCATCGGGATCGCTCTTTTCGAGCTATTTAATGCGAGAAACACGTTGTCTGGTTGTTTTCACGACTCCACAGTGCGTTTGATATGCAGAACCGGCGACATCTTAATTTTCGTGATGTTTCAAGCTGAGATATGGATTTTCTGCGATAATCTTGGTGACACTTCAGTCAGAAGTATGCAGAATCATCTAGATCGCTCTTTTCAAGCTATTTAATGCGAAAAATCAAGTTTTCTAGTGTTTTCACGACACCACAGTGCGTTTGATATCCAGAACCGGCTACATCTAGATTTTCGTGAGATTTCAACCTGAGATATGCATTTTCGTCGATAATCTAGGTGAGTCTTCTGTCAGTAGTATGCAGAATCATCGGGACCCCTCTTTTCGAGCTATTTAATGCGAGAAACACGTTATCTGTTGTTTTCACCACTCCGCAGTGCGTTTGATATGCAGAACCGGCGACATCTTGATTTTCGTGAGATTTCAACCTGAGATATGCATTTTCTACGATAATCTTGGTGAGACTTCCGTCAGAAGTATGCAGAATCTTCGAGATCGCTCTTTTCGAGCTATTTAATGCGAGAAACACGTTATCTGGTGTTTTCACGGCACCACAGTGCGTTTGATATCCAGAACAGGCGACATCTTGAATTTCGTGAGATTTCAACCTGAGATATGCATTTTCGTCGATAATCTTGGTGAGACTTCTGTCAGAAGTATGCAGAATCTTCGAGAACGCTCTTTTCGAGCTACATAATGCGAGAAACACGTTTTCTGGTGTTTTCACCACTCCACAGTACGTTTGATGTGCAGAACCGGAGATAACTTGGTTTTCGTGAGGTTTCAAGCTGAGATATGCATTTTCTGCGATTATCTTGGTGAGACTTCTGTCAGCAGTATGCATAATCATCGGGATCGCACTTCTCGAGCTATTTAATGCGAGAAACACGTTATCTGGTTGTTTTCACCACTCCACAGTGCGTTTGATTTGTAGAACCGGCGACATCTTGATTTTCGTGAGGTTTCAAGCTGAGATATGCATTTTCTGCGATAATCTTGGTGAGACTTCTGTCAGAAGTATGCAGAATCATCGGGATCGCTCTTTTCGAGCTATTTAATGCGAGAAACACGTTGTCTGGTTGTTTTCACGACTCCACAGTGCGTTTGATATGCAGAACCGGCGACATCTTAATTTTCGTGATGTTTCAAGCTGAGATATGGATTTTCTGCGATAATCTTGGTGACACTTCAGTCAGAAGTATGCAGAATCATCTAGATCGCTCTTTTCAAGCTATTTAATGCGAAAAATCAAGTTTTCTAGTGTTTTCACGACACCACAGTGCGTTTGATATCCAGAACCGGCGACATCTAGATTTTCGTGAGATTTCAACCTGAGATATGCATTTTCGTCGATAATCTAGGTGAGTCTTCTGTCAGTAGTATGCAGAATCATCGGGACCCCTCTTTTCGAGCTATTTAATGCGAGAAACACGTTATCTGTTGTTTTCACCACTCCGCAGTGCGTTTGATATGCAGAACCGGCGACATCTTGATTTTCGTGAGATTTCAACCTGAGATATGCATTTTCTACGATAATCTTGGTGAGACTTCCGTCAGAAGTATGCAGAATCTTCGAGATCGCTCTTTTCGAGCTATTTAATGCGAGAAACACGTTGTCTGGTTGTTTTCACGACTCCACAGTGCGTTTGATATGCAGAACCGGCGACATCTTAATTTTCGTGATGTTTCAAGCTGAGATATGGATTTTCTGCGATAACCTTGGTGAGACTTCAGTCAGAGGTATGCAGAATCATCTAGATCGCTCTTTTCAAGCTATTTAATGCGAAAAAACAAGTTTTCTAGTGTTTTCAACATTCCACAGTGCGTTTGATATGCAGAACCGGCGACATCTTGGATTTCGTCGGGTTTCAAGCTGAGATATGCATTTTCTACGATAATCTTGGTGAGACTTCTGTCAGAAGTATGCAGAATCTTCGAGATCGCTCTTTTCGAGCTACTTAATGCGAGAAACACGATATCTGGTGTTTTCACCACTCCACAGTGCGTTTGATATGCAGAACCGGCGATATCTTGATTTTCGTGGTGTTTCCAGCTGAGATATGCATTTTCTGCGATAATCTTGGTGAGTCTTCTGTCAGAAGTATGCAGAATCATCGAGATCCCTCTTTGCGAGCTATTTAATGCGAGAAACACGATATCTGGTGTTTTCACCACTCCACAGTGCGTTTGATATGCAGAACCGGCAACATCTTGATTTTCGTGAGATTTCAACCTGAGATATGCATTTTCGTCGATAATCTAGGTGAGTCTTCTGTCAGTAGTATGCAGAATCATCGGGACCCCTCTTTTCGAGCTATTTAATGCGAGAAACACGTTATCTGTTGTTTTCACCACTCCGCAGTGCGTTTGATATGCAGAACCGGCGACATCTTGATTTTCGTGAGATTTCAACCTGAGATATGCATTTTCTGCGATAATCTTGGTGAGTCTTCTGTCAGAAGTATGCAGAATCATCTAGATCGCTCTTTTCGAGCTAGTTAATGCGAGAAACACGTTTTCTGGTGTATTCACCACTCCACAGTACGTTTGATGTGCAGAACCGGAGATAACTTGGTTTTCGTGAGGTTTCAAGCTGAGATATGGATTTTCTGCGATAATCTTGGTGAGACTTCTGTCAGAAGTATGCAGAGTCATCGAGATCCCATTTTTCCAGCTACTTATTGCGCGAAACACGATATCTGGTGTTTTCACCACTCCACAGTGCGTTTGATATACAGAACCGGCGATATGTTGATTTACGTGGTGTTTCCAGCTGAGATATGCATTTTCTGCGATGATCTTGGTGAGTCTTCTGTCAGAAGTATGCAGAGTCATCGAGATCCCTTTTTTCGAGCTACTTATTGCGCGAAACACGATATCTGGTGTTTTCACGACTCCACAGTGCGTTTGATATGCAGAACCAGCGACATCTTAATTTTCGTGATGTTTCAAGCTGAGATATGGATTTTCTGCGATAATCTTGGTGAGTCTTCTGTCAGAAGTATGCAGAATCATCTAGATCGCTCTTTTCGAGCTGTTTAATTCGGGAAACACGTTATCTGGTTGTTTTCACCACTCCACAGTGCGTTTGATATGCAGAAGCGGCGACATCTTGATTTTCGGGAGATTTCAAGCTGAGATATGCATTTTCTGCGATAATCTTGGTGAGTCTTCTGTCAGAAGTATGCAGAATCATCTAGATCGCTGTTTTCAAGCTATGTAATGCGAAAAAACAAGTTTTCTGGTGTTTTCAACATTCCACAGCGCGTTTTATATGCAGAACCGGCGATATCTTGATTTTCGTTGTGTTTCCAGCTGAGATATGCATTTTCTGCGATAATCTTGGTGAGTCTTCTGTCAGAAGTATGCAGAATCATCGAGATCCCTCTTTGCGAGCTATTTAATGCGAGAAACACGATATCTGGTGTTTTCACCACTCCACAGTGCGTTTGATATGCAGAACCGGCAACATCTTGATTTTCGTGAGGTTTCAAGCTGAGATATGCATTTTCTGACATAATATTGGTGAGACTTCAGTCAGAAGTATGCAGAATCATCTAGATCGCTCGTTTCGAGCTATTGAATGCAAAAAAACAAGTTTTCTGGTGTTTTCAACATTCCACAGTGCGTTTGATATGCAGAACCGGCGATATCTTGATTTTCGTGGTGTTTCCAGCTGAGATATGCATTTTCTGCGATAATCTTGGTAAGTCTTCTGTCAGAAGTATGTAGAACCATCTGGATCGCTCTTTTCGAGCTATTTAATGCGAGAAACACGTTTTCTGGTGTATTCACCACTCCACAGTACGTTTGATATGCAGAACCGGCGACATCTTGGCTTTCGTCGGGCATCAAGCTGAGATATGCATTTTCAACGATAATCTTGGTGAGACTTCTGTCAGAAGTCTGCAGAATCATCGGGATCGCTCTTTTCGAGCTATTTAATGCGAGAAACACGTTGTCTGGATGTTTTCACGACTCCACAGTGCGTTTGATATGCAGAAACTGCGACATCTTGGATTTCGTCGGGGTTCAAACTGAGATATGCATTTTCTGCGATAATCTTGGTGAGTCTTCTGTCAGAAGTATGTAGAATCATCTAGATCGCTCTTTTCGAGCTATTTAATGCGAGAAACACGTTTTCTGGTGTATTCACCACTCCACAGTACGTTTGACATGCAGAACCGGAGATATCTTTGTTTCGGTCGGGTTTCAAGTTGAGATATGCATTTTCTACGATAATCTTGGTGAGACTTCTGTCAGAAGTATGCAGAATCTTCGAGAACGCTCTTTTCGAGCTACATAATGCGAGAAACACGTTATCTGGTGTTTTCACAACTAAACAGTGCGTTTGATATGCAGAACCGGCGACATCTTGGATTTCGTCGGGTTTCAAGCTGATATATGCATTTTCTACGTTAATCTTTGTGAGACTTCTGTCAGAAGTATGTAGAATCATCTAGATCGCTCTTTTCGAGCTATTTAATGCGAGAAACACGTTTTCTGGTGTATTCACCACTCCACAGTACGTTTGACATGCAGAACCGGAGATATCTTTGTTTCGGTCGGGTTTCAAGTTGAGATATGCATTTTCTTCGATAATCTTGGTGAGACTTCTGTCAGAAGTATGCAGAATCTTCGAGAACGCTCTTTTCGAGCTACATAATGCGAGAAACACGTTATCTGGTGTTTTCACCACTCCACAGTGCGTTTGATATGCAGAAACAGCGACATCTTGGCTTTCGTCGGGTATCAAGCTGAGATGTGCATTTTCAACGATAATCTTGGTGAGACTTCTGTCAGAAGTATGCAGAATCATCGGGATCGCTCTTTGCGAGCTATTTAATGCGAGAAACACGTTGTCTGGTTGTTTTCACGACTCCACAGTGCGTTTGATATGCAGAACCAGCGACATCTTAATTTTCGTGATGTTTCAAGCTGAGATATGGATTTTCTGCGATAATCTTGGTGAGACTTCAGTCAGAAGTATGCAGAATCATCTAGATCGCTCTTTTCAAGCTATTTAATGCGAAAAAACAAGTTTTCTGGTGTTTTCAACATTCCACAGTGCGTTTGATATGCAGAACCGGCGACATCTTGGATTTCGTCGGGTTTCAAGCTGAGATATGCATTTTCTACGATAATCATGGTGAGACTTCTGTCAGAAGTATGCAGAATCTTCGAGATCGCTCTTTTCGAGCTACTTAATGCGAGAAACACGATATCTGGTGTTTTCACCACTCCACAGTGCGTTTGATATGCAGAACCGGCGATATCTTGATTTTCGTGGTGTTTCCAGCTGAGATATGCATTTTCTGCGATAATCTTGGTGAGTCTTCTGTCAGAAGTATGCAGAATCATCTAGATCGCTCTTTTCGAGCTATTTAATGCGAGAAACACGTTTTCTGGTGTATTCACCACTCCACAGTGCGTTTGATATGCAGAACCGGCGACATCTTGAATTTCGTCGGGTTTCAAGCTGAGATATGCATTTTCTACGATAATCTTGGTGAGTCTTCTGTCAGAAGTATGCAGAATCATCTAAATCGCTCTTTTCGAGCTATTTAATGCGAGAAACACGTTTTCTGGTGTATTCACCAATCCACAGTGCGTTTGACATGCAGAACCGGCGAAATCTTGCTTTTCGTGGGTTTTCAAGCTGAGATATGCATTTTCTGCGATAATCTTGGTGAGACTTCTGTCAGAAGTATGCAGAATCATCTAAATCGCTCTTTTCGAGCTATTTAATGCGAGAAACACGTTTTCTGGTGTATTCGCCACTCCACAGTACGTTTGACATGCAGAACCGGCGATATCATGGTTTCGGTCGGGTTTCATAATGAGATATGCATTTTCTGCGATAATCTTGGTGAGACTTCTGTCACAAGTATGCAGAATCTTCGAGAACGCTCTTTTCGAGCTACTTAATGCGAGAAACACGTTTTCGGGTGTTTTCACCACTCCACAGTACGTTTGATGTGCAGAACCGGAGATAACTTGGTTTTCGTGAGGTTTCAAGCTGAGATATGCATTTTCAACGATAATCTTGGTGAGACTTCTGTCAGAAGTATGCAGAATCATCGGGATCGCTCTTTTCGAGCTATTTAATGCGAGAAACACGTTGTCTGGTTGTTTTCAACATTCCACAGTGCGTTTGATATGCAGAACCGGCGACATCTTGGATTTCGTCGGGTTTCAAGCTGAGATATGCATTTTCTACGATAATCTTAGTGAGACTTCTGTCAGAAGTATGCAGAATCTTAGAGATCGCTCTTTTCGAGCTATTTAATGCGAGAAACACGTTGTCTGGTTGTTTTCACGACACCACAGTGCGTTTGATATGCAGAACCGGCGACATCTTGATTTTCGTGATGTTTTCCAGCTGAGATACGGATTTTCTGCGATAATCTTGGTGAGGCTTCAGTCAGAAGTATGCAGAATCATCTAGATTGCTCTTTTCAAGCTATTTAATGCGAAAAAACAAGTTTTCTGGTGTTTTCAACATTCCACAGTGCGTTTGATATGCAGAACCGGCGACATCTTGGATTTCGTCGGGTTTCAAGCTGAGATATGCATTTTCTACGATAATCTTGGTGAGACTTCTGTCAGAAGTATGCAGAATCATCGGGATCGCACTTTTCGAGCTGTTTAATGCGAGAAACACGTTGTCTGGTTGTTTTCACGACTCCACAGTGCGTTTGATATGCAGAACCGGCGACATCTTGATTTTCGTGATGTTTTCCAGCTGAGATATGGATTTTCTGCGATAATCTTGGTGAGGCTTCAGTCAGAAGTATGCAGAATCATCTAGATCGCTCTTTTCAAGCTATTTAATGCGAAAAAACAAGTTTTCTGGTGTTTTCAACATTCCACAGTGCGTTTGATATGCAGAACCGGCGACATCTTGGATTTCGTCGGGTTTCAAGCTGAGATATGCATTTTCTACGATAATCTTGGTGAGACTTCTGTCAGAAGTATGCAGAATCATCGGGATCGCACTTTTCGAGCTATTTAATGCGAGAAACACGTTGTCTGGTTGTTTTCACGACTCCACAGTGCGTTTGATATGCAGAACCGGCGACATCTTGATTTTCGTGATGTTTTCCAGCTGAGATATGGATTTTCTGCGATAATCTTGGTGAGACTTCAGTCAGAAGTATGCAGAATCATCTAGATCGCTCTTTTCAAGCTATTTAATGCGAAAAAACAAGTTTTCTGGTGTTTTCAACATTCCACAGTGCGTTTGATATGCAGAACCGGCGATATGTTGGATTTCGTCGGGTTTCAAGCTGAGATATGCATTTTCTACGATAATCTTGGTGAGACTTCTGTCAGAAGTATGCAGAATCTTCGAGATCGCTCTTTTCGAGCTACTTAATGCGACAAACACGATATCTGGTGTTTTCACCACTCCACAGTGCGTTTGATATGCAGAACCGGCGATATCTTGATTTTCGTGGTGTTTCCAGCTGAGATATGCATTTTCTGCGATAATCTTGGTGAGTCTTCTGTCAGAAGAATGCAGAATCATCTAGATCGCTCTTTTCGAGCTATTTAATGCGAGAAACACGTTTTGTGGTGTATTCGCCACTCCACAGTACGTTTGACATGCAGAACCGGCGATATCATGGTTTCGGTCGGGTTTCATACTGAGATATGCATTTTCTACGATAATCTTGGTGAGACTTCTGTCACAAGTATGCAGAATCTTCGAGAACGCTCTTTTCGAGCTACTTAATGCGAGAAACACGTTTTCTGGTGTTTTCACCACTCCGCAGTACGTTTGATGTGCAGAACCGGAGATAACTTGGTTTTCGTGAGGTTTCAAGCTGAGATATGCATTTTCTGCGATTATCTTGGTGAGACTTCTGTCAGAAGTATGCATAATCATCGGGATCGCACTTCTCGAGCTATTTAATGCGAGAAACACGTTATCTGGTTGTTTTCACCACTCCACAGTGCGTTTGATTTGCAGTACCGGCTACATCTTGATTTTCGTGAGGTTTCAAGCTGAGATATGCATTTTCTGCGATAATCTTGGTGAGACTTCTGTCAGAAGTATGCAGAATCATCGGGATCGCTCTTTTCGAGCTATTTAATGCGAGAAACACGTTGTCTGGTTGTTTTCACGACTCCACAGTGCGTTTGATATGCAGAACCGGCGACATCTTAATTTTCGTGATGTTTCAAGCTGAGATATGGATTTTCTGCGATAATCTTGGTGACACTTCAGTCAGAAGTATGCAGAATCATCTAGATCGCTCTTTTCAAGCTATTTAATGCGAAAAATCAAGTTTTCTAGTGTTTTCACGACACCACAGTGCGTTTGATATCCAGAACCGGCTACATCTAGATTTTCGTGAGATTTCAACCTGAGATATGCATTTTCGTCGATAATCTAGGTGAGTCTTCTGTCAGTAGTATGCAGAATCATCGGGACCCCTCTTTTCGAGCTATTTAATGCGAGAAACACGTTATCTGTTGTTTTCACCACTCCGCAGTGCGTTTGATATGCAGAACCGGCGACATCTTGATTTTCGTGAGATTTCAACCTGAGATATGCATTTTCTACGATAATCTTGGTGAGACTTCCGTCAGAAGTATGCAGAATCTTCGAGATCGCTCTTTTCGAGCTATTTAATGCGAGAAACACGTTATCTGGTGTTTTCACGGCACCACAGTGCGTTTGATATCCAGAACAGGCGACATCTTGAATTTCGTGAGATTTCAACCTGAGATATGCATTTTCGTCGATAATCTTGGTGAGACTTCTGTCAGAAGTATGCAGAATCTTCGAGAACGCTCTTTTCTAGCTACATAATGCGAGAAACACGTTTTCTGGTGTTTTCACCACTCCACAGTACGTTTGATGTGCAGAACCGGAGATAACTTGGTTTTCGTGAGGTTTCAAGCTGAGATATGCATTTTCTGCGATTATCTTGGTGAGACTTCTGTCAGAAGTATGCATAATCATCGGGATCGCACTTCTCGAGCTATTTAATGCGAGAAACACGTTATCTGGTTGTTTTCACCACTCCACAGTGCGTTTGATTTGCAGAACCGGCGACATCTTGATTTTCGTGAGGTTTCAAGCTGAGATATGCATTTTCTGCGATAATCTTGGTGAGACTTCTGTCAGAAGTATGCAGAATCATCGGGATCGCTCTTTTCGAGCTATTTAATGCGAGAAACACGTTGTCTGGTTGTTTTCACGACTCCACAGTGCGTTTGATATGCAGAACCGGCGACATCTTAATTTTCGTGATGTTTCAAGCTGAGATATGGATTTTCTGCGATAATCTTGGTGACACTTCAGTCAGAAGTATGCAGAATCATCTAGATCGCTCTTTTCAAGCTATTTAATGCGAAAAATCAAGTTTTCTAGTGTTTTCACGACACCACAGTGCGTTTGATATCCAGAACCGGCGACATCTAGATTTTCGTGAGATTTCAACCTGAGATATGCATTTTCGTCGATAATCTAGGTGAGTCTTCTGTCAGTAGTATGCAGAATCATCGGGACCCCTCTTTTCGAGCTATTTAATGCGAGAAACACGTTATCTGTTGTTTTCACCACTCCGCAGTGCGTTTGATATGCAGAACCGGCGACATCTTGATTTTCGTGAGATTTCAACCTGAGATATGCATTTTCTACGATAATCTTGGTGAGACTTCCGTCAGAAGTATGCAGAATCTTCGAGATCGCTCTTTTCGAGCTATTTAATGCGAGAAACACGTTGTCTGGTTGTTTTCACGACTCCACAGTGCGTTTGATATGCAGAACCGGCGACATCTTAATTTTCGTGATGTTTCAAGCTGAGATATGGATTTTCTGCGATAACCTTGGTGAGACTTCAGTCAGAGGTATGCAGAATCATCTAGATCGCTCTTTTCAAGCTATTTAATGCGAAAAAACAAGTTTTCTAGTGTTTTCAACATTCCACAGTGCGTTTGATATGCAGAACCGGCGACATCTTGGATTTCGTCGGGTTTCAAGCTGAGATATGCATTTTCTACGATAATCTTGGTGAGACTTCTGTCAGAAGTATGCAGAATCTTCGAGATCGCTCTTTTCGAGCTACTTAATGCGAGAAACACGATATCTGGTGTTTTCACCACTCCACAGTGCGTTTGATATGCAGAACCGGCGATATCTTGATTTTCGTGGTGTTTCCAGCTGAGATATGCATTTTCTGCGATGATCTTGGTGAGTCTTCTATCAGTAGTATGCAGAATCATCGGGACCCCTCTTTTCGAGCTATTTAATGCGAGAAACACGTTATCTGTTGTTTTCACCACTCCGCAGTGCGTTTGATATGCAGAACCGGCGACATCTTGATTTTCGTGAGATTTCAACCTGAGATATGCATTTTCTACGATAATCTTGGTGAGACTTCCGTCAGAAGTATGCAGAATCTTCGAGATCGCTCTTTTCGAGCTATTTAATGCGAGAAACACGTTATCTGGTGTTTTCACGGCACCACAGTGCGTTTGATATCCAGAACAGGCGACATCTTGAATTTCGTGAGATTTCAACCTGAGATATGCATTTTCGTCGATAATCTTGGTGAGACTTCTGTCAGAAGTACGCAGAATCTTGGAGAACGCTCTTTTCGAGCTACATAATGCGAGAAACACGTTTTCTGGTGTTTTCACCACTCCACAGTACGTTTGATGTGCAGAACCGGAGATAACTTGGTTTTCGTGAGGTTTCAAGCTGAGATATGCATTTTCTGCGATTATCTTGGTGAGACTTCTGTCAGAAGTATGCATAATCATCGGGATCGCACTTCTCGAGCTATTTAATGCGAGAAACACGTTATCTGGTTGTTTTCACCACTCCACAGTGCGTTTGATTTGCAGAACCGGCGACATCTTGATTTTCGTGAGGTTTCAAGCTGAGATATGCATTTTCTGCGATAATCTTGGTGAGACTTCTGTCAGAAGTATGCAGAATCATCGGGATCGCTCTTTTCGAGCTATTTAATGCGAGAAACACGTTGTCTGGTTGTTTTCACGACTCCACAGTGCGTTTGATATGCAGAACCGGCGACATCTTAATTTTCGTGATGTTTCAAGCTGAGATATGGATTTTCTGCGATAATCTTGGTGACACTTCAGTCAGAAGTATGCAGAATCATCTAGATCGCTCTTTTCAAGCTATTTAATGCGAAAAATCAAGTTTTCTAGTGTTTTCACGACACCACAGTGCGTTTGATATCCAGAACCGGCGACATCTAGATTTTCGTGAGATTTCAACCTGAGATATGCATTTTCGTCGATAATCTAGGTGAGTCTTCTGTCAGTAGTATGCAGAATCATCGGGACCCCTCTTTTCGAGCTATTTAATGCGAGAAACACGTTATCTGGTGTTTTCACGGCACCACAGTGCGTTTGATATCCAGAACAGGCGACATCTTGAATTTCGTGAGATTTCAAACTGAGATATGCATTTTCGTCGATAATCTTGGTGAGACTTCTGTCAGAAGTATGCAGAATCTTCGAGAACGCTCTTTTCGAGCTACATAATGCGAGAAACACGTTTTCTGGTGTTTTCACCACTCCACAGTACGTTTGATGTGCAGAACCGGAGATAACTTGGTTTTCGTGAGGTTTCAAGCTGAGATATGCATTTTCTGCGATTATCTTGGTGAGACTTCTGTCAGAAGTATGCATAATCATCGGGATCGCACTTCTCGAGCTATTTAATGCGAGAAACACGTTATCTGGTTGTTTTCACCACTCCACAGTGCGTTTGATTTGCAGAACCGGCGACATCTTGATTTTCGTGAGGTTTCAAGCTGAGATATGCATTTTCTGCGATAATCTTGGTGAGACTTCTGTCAGAAGTATGCAGAATCATCGGGATCGCTCTTTTCGAGCTATTTAATGCGAGAAACACGTTGTCTGGTTGTTTTCACGACTCCACAGTGCGTTTGATATGCAGAACCGGCGACATCTTAATTTTCGTGATGTTTCAAGCTGAGATATGGATTTTCTGCGATAATCTTGGTGACACTTCAGTCAGAAGTATGCAGAATCATCTAGATCGCTCTTTTCAAGCTATTTAATGCGAAAAATCAAGTTTTCTAGTGTTTTCACGACACCACAGTGCGTTTGATATCCAGAACCGGCGACATCTAGATTTTCGTGAGATTTCAACCTGAGATATGCATTTTCGTCGATAATCTAGGTGAGTCTTCTGTCAGTAGTATGCAGAATCATCGGGACCCCTCTTTTCGAGCTATTTAATGCGAGAAACACGTTATCTGTTGTTTTCACCACTCCGCAGTGCGTTTGATATGCAGAACCGGCGACATCTTGATTTTCGTGAGATTTCAACCTGAGATATGCATTTTCTACGATAATCTTGGTGAGACTTCCGTCAGAAGTATGCAGAATCTTCGAGATCGCTCTTTTCGAGCTATTTAATGCGAGAAACACGTTGTCTGGTTGTTTTCACGACTCCACAGTGCGTTTGATATGCAGAACCGGCGACATCTTAATTTTCGTGATGTTTCAAGCTGAGATATGGATTTTCTGCGATAACCTTGGTGAGACTTCAGTCAGAGGTATGCAGAATCATCTAGATCGCTCTTTTCAAGCTATTTAATGCGAAAAAACAAGTTTTCTAGTGTTTTCAACATTCCACAGTGCGTTTGATATGCAGAACCGGCGACATCTTGGATTTCGTCGGGTTTCAAGCTGAGATATGCATTTTCTACGATAATCTTGGTGAGACTTCTGTCAGAAGTATGCAGAATCTTCGAGATCGCTCTTTTCGAGCTACTTAATGCGAGAAACACGATATCTGGTGTTTTCACCACTCCACAGTGCGTTTGATATGCAGAACCGGCGATATCTTGATTTTCGTGGTGTTTCCAGCTGAGATATGCATTTTCTGCGATGATCTTGGTGAGTCTTCTGTCAGTAGTATGCAGAATCATCGGGACCCCTCTTTTCGAGCTATTTAATGCGAGAAACACGTTATCTGTTGTTTTCACCACTCCGCAGTGCGTTTGATATGCAGAACCGGCGACATCTTGATTTTCGTGAGATTTCAACCTGAGATATGCATTTTCTACGATAATCTTGGTGAGACTTCCGTCAGAAGTATGCAGAATCTTCGAGATCGCTCTTTTCGAGCTATTTAATGCGAGAAACACGTTATCTGGTGTTTTCACGGCACCACAGTGCGTTTGATATCCAGAACAGGCGACATCTTGAATTTCGTGAGATTTGAACCTGAGATATGCATTTTCGTCGATAATCTTGGTGAGACTTCTGTCAGAAGTATGCAGAATCTTCGAGAACGCTCTTTTCGAGCTACATAATGCGAGAAACACGTTTTCTGGTGTTTTCACCACTCCACAGTACGTTTGATGTGCAGAACCGGAGATAACTTGGTTTTCGTGAGGTTTCAAGCTGAGATATGCATTTTCTGCGATTATCTTGGTGAGACTTCTGTCAGAAGTATGCATAATCATCGGTATCGCACTTCTCGAGCTATTTAATGCGAGAAACACGTTATCTGGTTGTTTTCACCACTCCACAGTGCGTTTGATTTGCAGAACCGGCGACATCTTGATTTTCGTGAGGTTTCAAGCTGAGATATGCATTTTCTGCGATAATCTTGGTGAGACTTCTGTCAGAAGTATGCAGAATCATCGGGATCGCTCTTTTCGAGCTATTTAATGCGAGAAACACGTTGTCTGGTTGTTTTCACGACTCCACAGTGCGTTTGATATGCAGAACCGGCGACATCTTAATTTTCGTGATGTTTCAAGCTGAGAAATGGATTTTCTGCGATAATCTTGGTGACACTTCAGTCAGAAGTATGCAGAATCATCTAGATCGCTCTTTTCAAGCTATTTAATGCGAAAAATCAAGTTTTCTAGTGTTTTCACGACACCACAGTGCGTTTGATATCCAGAACCGGCGACATCTAGATTTTCGTGAGATTTCAACCTGAGATATGCATTTTCGTCGATAATCTAGGTGAGTCTTCTGTCAGTAGTATGCAGAATCATCGGGACCCCTCTTTTCGAGCTATTTAATGCGAGAAACACGTTATCTCTTGTTTTCACCACTCCGCAGTGCGTTTGATATGCAGAACCGGCGACATCTTGATTTTCGTGAGATTTCAACCTGAGATATGCATTTTCTACGATAATCTTGGTGAGACTTCCGTCAGAAGTATGCAGAATCTTCGAGATCGCTCTTTTCGAGCTATTTAATGCGAGAAACCCGTTGTCTGGTTGTTTTCACGACTCCACAGTGCGTTTGATATGCAGAACCGGCGACATCTTAATTTTCGTGATGTTTCAAGCTGAGATATGGATTTTCTGCGATAACCTTGGTGAGACTTCAGTCAGAGGTATGCAGAATCATCTAGATCGCTCTTTTCAAGCTATTTAATGCGAAAAAACAAGTTTTCTAGTGTTTTCAACATTCCACAGTGCGTTTGATATGCAGAACCGGCGACATCTTGGATTTCGTCGGGTTTCAAGCTGAGATATGCATTTTCTACGATAATCTTGGTGAGACTTCTGTCAGAAGTATGCAGAATCTTCGAGATCGCTCTTTTCGAGCTACTTAATGCGAGAAACACGATATCTGGTGTTTTCACCACTCCACAGTGCGTTTGATATGCAGAACCGGCGATATCTTGATTTTCGTGGTGTTTCCAGCTGAGATATGCATTTTCTGCGATGATCTTGGTGAGTCTTCTGTCAGTAGTATGCAGAATCATCGGGACCCCTCTTTTCGAGCTATTTAATGCGAGAAACACGTTATCTGTTGTTTTCACCACTCCGCAGTGCGTTTGATATGCAGAACCGGCGACATCTTGATTTTCGTGAGGTTTCAAGCTGACATATGCATTTTCTGCGATTATCTTGGTGAGACTTCTGTCAGAAGTATGCATAATCATCGGGATCGCACTTCTCGAGCTATTTAATGCGAGAAACACGTTATCTGGTTGTTTTCACCACTCCACAGTGCGTTTGATTTGCAGAACCGGCGACATCTTGATTTTCGTGAGGTTTCAAGCTGAGATATGCATTTTCTGCGATAATCTTGGTGAGACTTCTGTCAGAAGTATGCAGAATCATCGGGATCGCTCTTTTCGAGCTATTTAATGCGAGAAACACGTTGTCTGGTTGTTTTCACGACTCCACAGTGCGTTTGATATGCAGAACCGGCGACATCTTGAATTTCGTGAGATTTCAACCTGAGATATGCATTTTCGTCGATAATCTTGGTGAGACTTCTGTCAGAAGTATGCAGAATCTTCGAGAACGCTCTTTTCGAGCTACATAATGCGAGAAACACGTTTTCTGGTGTTTTCACCACTCCACAGTACGTTTGATGTGCAGAACCGGAGATAACTTGGTTTTCGTGAGGTTTCAAGCTGAGATATGCATTTTCTGCGATTATCTTGGTGAGACTTCTGTCAGAAGTATGCATAATCATCGGGATCGCACTTCTCGAGCTATTTAATGCGAGAAACACGTTATCTGGTTGTTTTCACCACTCCACAGTGCGTTTGATTTGCAGAACCGGCGACATCTTGATTTTCGTGAGGTTTCAAGCTGAGATATGCATTTTCTGCGATAATCTTGGTGAGACTTCTGTCAGAAGTATGCAGAATCATCGGGATCGCTCTTTTCGAGCTATTTAATGCGAGAAACACGTTGTCTGGTTGTTTTCACGACTCCACAGTGCGTTTGATATGCAGAACCGGCGACATCTTAATTTTCGTGATGTTTCAAGCTGAGATATGGATTTTCTGCGATAATCTTGGTGACAATTCAGTCAGAAGTATGCAGAATCATCTAGATCGCTCTTTTCAAGCTATTTAATGCGAAAAATCAAGTTTTCTAGTGTTTTCACGACACCACAGTGCGTTTGATATCCAGAACCGGCGACATCTAGATTTTCGTGAGATTTCAACCTGAGATATGCATTTTCGCCGATAATCTAGGTGAGTCTTCTGTCAGTAGTATGCAGAATCATCGGGACCCCTCTTTTCGAGCTATTTAATGCGAGAAACACGTTATCTGTTGTTTTCACCACTCCGCAGTGCGTTTGATATGCAGAACCGGCGACATCTTGATTTTCGTGAGATTTCAACCTGAGATATGCATTTTCTACGATAATCTTGGTGAGACTTCCGTCAGAAGTATGCAGAATCTTCGAGATCGCTCTTTTCGAGCTATTTAATGCGAGAAACACGTTGTCTGGTTGTTTTCACGACTCCACAGTGCGTTTGATATGCAGAACCGGCGACATCTTAATTTTCGTGATGTTTCAAGCTGAGATATGGATTTTCTGCGATAACCTTGGTGAGACTTCAGTCAGAGGTATGCAGAATCATCTAGATCGCTCTTTTCAAGCTATTTAATGCGAAAAAACAAGTTTTCTAGTGTTTTCAACATTCCACAGTGCGTTTGATATGCAGAACCGGCGACATCTTGGATTTCGTCGGGTTTCAAGCTGAGATATGCATTTTCTACGATAATCTTGGTGAGACTTCTGTCAGAAGTATGCAGAATCTTCGAGATCGCTCTTTTCGAGCTACTTAATGCGAGAAACACGATATCTGGTGTTTTCACCACTCCACAGTGCGTTTGATATGCAGAACCGGCGATATCTTGATTTTCGTGGTGTTTCCAGCTGAGATATGCATTTTCTGCGATGATCTTGGTGAGTCTTCTGTCAGTAGTATGCAGAATCATCGGGACCCCTCTTTTCGAGCTATTTAATGCGAGAAACACGTTATCTGTTGTTTTCACCACTCCGCAGTGCGTTTGATATGCAGAACCGGCGACATCTTGATTTTCGTGAGATTTCAACCTGAGATATGCATTTTCTACGATAATCTTGGTGAGACTTCCGTCAGAAGTATGCAGAATCTTCGAGATCGCTCTTTTCGAGCTATTTAATGCGAGAAACACGTTATCTGGTGTTTTCACGGCACCACAGTGCGTTTGATATCCAGAACAGGCGACATCTTGAATTTCGTGAGATTTCAACCTGAGATATGCATTTTCGTCGATAATCTTGGTGAGACTTCTGTCAGAAGTATGCAGAATCTTCGAGAACGCTCTTTTCGAGCTACATAATGCGAGAAACACGTTTTCTGGTGTTTTCACCACTCCACAGTACGTTTGATGTGCAGAACCGGAGATAACTTGGTTTTCGTGAGGTTTCAAGCTGAGATATGCATTTTCTGCGATTATCTTGGTGAGACTTCTGTCAGAAGTATGCATAATCATCGGGATCGCACTTCTCGAGCTATTTAATGCGAGAAACACGTTATCTGGTTGTTTTCACCACTCCACAGTGCGTTTGATTTGCAGAACCGGCGACATCTTGATTTTCGTGAGGTTTCAAGCTGAGATATGCATTTTCTGCGATAATCTTGGTGAGACTTCTGTCAGAAGTATGCAGAATCATCGGGATCGCTCTTTTCGAGCTATTTAATGCGAGAAACACGTTGTCTGGTTGTTTTCACGACTCCACAGTGCGTTTGATATGCAGAACCGGCGACATCTTAATTTTCGTGATGTTTCAAGCTGAGATATGGATTTTCTGCGATAATCTTGGTGACACTTCAGTCAGAAGTATGCAGAATCATCTAGATCGCTCTTTTCAAGCTATTTAATGCGAAAAATCAAGTTTTCTAGTGTTTTCACGACACCACAGTGCGTTTGATATCCAGAACCGGCGACATCTAGATTTTCGTGAGATTTCAACCTGAGATATGCATTTTCGTCGATAATCTAGGTGAGTCTTCTGTCAGTAGTATGCAGAATCATCGGGACCCCTCTTTTCGAGCTATTTAATGCGAGAAACACGTTATCTGTTGTTTTCACCACTCCGCAGTGCGTTTGATATGCAGAACCGGCGACATCTTGATTTTCGTGAGGTTTCAAGCTGAGATATGCATTTTCTGCGATAATCTTGGTGAGACTTCTGTCAGAAGTATGCAGAATCATCGGGATCGCTCTTTTCGAGCTATTTAATGCGAGAAACACGTTGTCTGGTTGTTTTCACGACTCCACAGTGCGTTTGATATGCAGAACCGGCGACATCTTAATTTTCGTGATGTTTCAAGCTGAGATATGGATTTTCTGCGATAATCTTGGTGACACTTCAGTCAGAAGTATGCAGAATCATCTAGATCGCTCTTTTCAAGCTATTTAATGCGAAAAATCAAGTTTTCTAGTGTTTTCACGACACCACAGTGCGTTTGATATCCAGAACCGGCGACATCTAGATTTTCGTGAGATTTCAACCTGAGATATGCATTTTCGTCGATAATCTAGGTGAGTCTTCTGTCAGTAGTATGCAGAATCATCGGGACCCCTCTTTTCGAGCTATTTAATGCGAGAAACACGTTATCTGTTGTTTTCACCACTCCGCAGTGCGTTTGATATGCAGAACCGGCGACATCTTGATTTTCGTGAGATTTCAACCTGAGATATGCATTTTCTACGATAATCTTGGTGAGACTTCCGTCAGAAGTATGCAGAATCTTCGAGATCGCTCTTTTCGAGCTATTTAATGCGAGAAACACGTTGTCTGGTTGTTTTCACGACTCCACAGTGCGTTTGATATGCAGAACCGGCGACATCTTAATTTTCGTGATGTTTCAAGCTGAGATATGGATTTTCTGCGATAACCTTGGTGAGACTTCAGTCAGAGGTATGCAGAATCATCTAGATCGCTCTTTTCAAGCTATTTAATGCGAAAAAACAAGTTTTCTAGTGTTTTCAACATTCCACAGTGCGTTTGATATGCAGAACCGGCGACATCTTGGATTTCGTCGGGTTTCAAGCTGAGATATGCATTTTCTACGATAATCTTGGTGAGACTTCTGTCAGAAGTATGCAGAATCTTCGAGATCGCTCTTTTCGAGCTACTTAATGCGAGAAACACGATATCTGGTGTTTTCACCACTCCACAGTGCGTTTGATATGCAGAACCGGCGATATCTTGATTTTCGTGGTGTTTCCAGCTGAGATATGCATTTTCTGCGATGATCTTGGTGAGTCTTCTGTCAGTAGTATGCAGAATCATCGGGACCCCTCTTTTCGAGCTATTTAATGCGAGAAACACGTTATCTGTTGTTTTCACCACTCCGCAGTGCGTTTGATATGCAGAACCGGCGACATCTTGATTTTCGTGAGATTTCAACCTGAGATATGCATTTTCTACGATAATCTTGGTGAGACTTCCGTCAGAAGTATGCAGAATCTTCGAGATCGCTCTTTTCGAGCTATTTAATGCGAGAAACACGTTATCTGGTGTTTTCACGGCACCACAGTGCGTTTGATATCCAGAACAGGCGACATCTTGAATTTCGTGAGATTTGAACCTGAGATATGCATTTTCGTCGATAATCTTGGTGAGACTTCTGTCAGAAGTATGCAGAATCTTCGAGAACGCTCTTTTCGAGCTACATAATGCGAGAAACACGTTTTCTGGTGTTTTCACCACTCCACAGTACGTTTGATGTGCAGAACCGGAGATAACTTGGTTTTCGTGAGGTTTCAAGCTGAGATATGCATTTTCTGCGATTATCTTGGTGAGACTTCTGTCAGAAGTATGCATAATCATCGGGATCGCACTTCTCGAGCTATTTAATGCGAGAAACACGTTATCTGGTTGTTTTCACCACTCCACAGTGCGTTTGATTTGCAGAACCGGCGACATCTTGATTTTCGTGAGGTTTCAAGCTGAGATATGCATTTTCTGCGATAATCTTGGTGAGACTTCTGTCAGAAGTATGCAGAATCATCGGGATCGCTCTTTTCGAGCTATTTAATGCGAGAAACACGTTGTCTGGTTGTTTTCACGACTCCACAGTGCGTTTGATATGCAGAACCGGCGACATCTTAATTTTCGTGATGTTTCAAGCTGAGAAATGGATTTTCTGCGATAATCTTGGTGACACTTCAGTCAGAAGTATGCAGAATCATCTAGATCGCTCTTTTCAAGCTATTTAATGCGAAAAATCAAGTTTTCTAGTGTTTTCACGACACCACAGTGCGTTTGATATCCAGAACCGGCGACATCTAGATTTTCGTGAGATTTCAACCTGAGATATGCATTTTCGTCGATAATCTAGGTGAGTCTTCTGTCAGTAGTATGCAGAATCATCGGGACCCCTCTTTTCGAGCTATTTAATGCGAGAAACACGTTATCTGTTGTTTTCACCACTCCGCAGTGCGTTTGATATGCAGAACCGGCGACATCTTGATTTTCGTGAGATTTCAACCTGAGATATGCATTTTCTACGATAATCTTGGTGAGACTTCCGTCAGAAGTATGCAGAATCTTCGAGATCGCTCTTTTCGAGCTATTTAATGCGAGAAACACGTTGTCTGGTTGTTTTCACGACTCCACAGTGCGTTTGATATGCAGAACCGGCGACATCTTAATTTTCGTGATGTTTCAAGCTGAGATATGGATTTTCTGCGATAACCTTGGTGAGACTTCAGTCAGAGGTATGCAGAATCATCTAGATCGCTCTTTTCAAGCTATTTAATGCGAAAAAACAAGTTTTCTAGTGTTTTCAACATTCCACAGTGCGTTTGATATGCAGAACCGGCGACATCTTGGATTTCGTCGGGTTTCAAGCTGAGATATGCATTTTCTACGATAATCTTGGTGAGACTTCTGTCAGAAGTATGCAGAATCTTCGAGATCGCTCTTTTCGAGCGACTTAATGCGAGAAACACGATATCTGGTGTTTTCACCACTCCACAGTGCGTTTGATATGCAGAACCGGCGATATCTTGATTTTCGTGGTGTTTCCAGCTGAGATATGCATTTTCTGCGATGATCTTGGTGAGTCTTCTGTCAGTAGTATGCAGAATCATCGGGACCCCTCTTTTCGAGCTATTTAATGCGAGAAACACGTTATCTGTTGTTTTCACCACTCCGCAGTGCGTTTGATATGCAGAACCGGCGACATCTTGATTTTCGTGAGATTTCAACCTGAGATATGCATTTTCTACGATAATCTTGGTGAGACTTCCGTCAGAAGTATGCAGAATCTTCGAGATCGCTCTTTTCGAGCTATTTAATGCGAGAAACACGTTATCTGGTGTTTTCACGGCACCACAGTGCGTTTGATATCCAGAACAGGCGACATCTTGAATTTCGTGAGATTTCAACCTGAGATATGCATTTTCGTCGATAATCTTGGTGAGACTTCTGTCAGAAGTATGCAGAATCTTCGAGAACGCTCTTTTCGAGCTACATAATGCGAGAAACACGTTTTCTGGTGTTTTCACCACTCCACAGTACGTTTGATGTGCAGAACCGGAGATAACTTGGTTTTCGTGAGGTTTCAAGCTGACATATGCATTTTCTGCGATTATCTTGGTGAGACTTCTGTCAGAAGTATGCATAATCATCGGGATCGCACTTCTCGAGCTATTTAATGCGAGAAACACGTTATCTGGTTGTTTTCACCACTCCACAGTGCGTTTGATTTGCAGAACCGGCGACATCTTGATTTTCGTGAGGTTTCAAGCTGAGATATGCATTTTCTGCGATAATCTTGGTGAGACTTCTGTCAGAAGTATGCAGAATCATCGGGATCGCTCTTTTCGAGCTATTTAATGCGAGAAACACGTTGTCTGGTTGTTTTCACGACTCCACAGTGCGTTTGATATGCAGAACCGGCGACATCTTAATTTTCGTGATGTTTCAAGCTGAGATATGGATTTTCTGCGATAATCTTGGTGACACTTCAGTCAGAAGTATGCAGAATCATCTAGATCGCTCTTTTCAAGCTATTTAATGCGAAAAATCAAGTTTTCTAGTGTTTTCACGACACCACAGTGCGTTTGATATCCAGAACCGGCGACATCTAGATTTTCGTGAGATTTCAACCTGAGATATGCATTTTCGTCGATAATCTAGGTGAGTCTTCTGTCAGTAGTATGCAGAATCATCGGGACCCCTCTTTTCGAGCTATTTAATGCGAGAAACACGTTATCTGTTGTTTTCACCACTCCGCAGTGCGTTTGATATGCAGAACCGGCGACATCTTGATTTTCGTGAGATTTCAACCTGAGATATGCATTTTCTACGATAATCTTGGTGAGACTTCCGTCAGAAGTATGCAGAATCTTCGAGATCGCTCTTTTCGAGCTATTTAATGCGAGAAACACGTTATCTGGTGTTTTCACGGCACCACAGTGCGTTTGATATCCAGAACAGGCGACATCTTGAATTTCGTGAGATTTCAACCTGAGATATGCATTTTCGTCGATAATCTTGGTGAGACTTCTGTCAGAAGTATGCAGAATCTTCGAGAACGCTCTTTTCGAGCTACATAATGCGAGAAACACGTTTTCTGGTGTTTTCACCACTCCACAGTACGTTTGATGTGCAGAACCGGAGATAACTTGGTTTTCGTGAGGTTTCAAGCTGAGATATGCATTTTCTGCGATTATCTTGGTGAGACTTCTGTCAGAAGTATGCATAATCATCGGGATCGCACTTCTCGAGATATTTAATGCGAGAAACACGTTATCTGGTTGTTTTCACCACTCCACAGTGCGTTTGATTTGCAGAACCGGCGACATCTTGATTTTCGTGAGGTTTCAAGCTGAGATATGCATTTTCTGCGATAATCTTGGTGAGACTTCTGTCAGAAGTATGCAGAATCATCGGGATCGCTCTTTTCGAGCTATTTAATGCGAGAAACACGTTGTCTGGTTGTTTTCACGACTCCACAGTGCGTTTGATATGCAGAACCGGCGACATCTTAATTTTCGTGATGTTTCACGCTGAGATATGGATTTTCTGCGATAATCTTGGTGACAATTCAGTCAGAAGTATGCAGAATCATCTAGATCGCTCTTTTCAAGCTATTTAATGCGAAAAATCAAGTTTTCTAGTGTTTTCACGACACCACAGTGCGTTTGATATCCAGAACCGGCGACATCTAGATTTTCGTGAGATTTCAACCTGAGATATGCATTTTCGCCGATAATCTAGGTGAGTCTTCTGTCAGTAGTATGCAGAATCATCGGGACCCCTCTTTTCGAGCTATTTAATGCGAGAAACACGTTATCTGTTGTTTTCACCACTCCGCAGTGCGTTTGATATGCAGAACCGGCGACATCTTGATTTTCGTGAGATTTCAACCTGAGATATGCATTTTCTACGATAATCTTGGTGAGACTTCCGTCAGAAGTATGCAGAATCTTCGAGATCGCTCTTTTCGAGCTATTTAATGCGAGAAACACGTTGTCTGGTTGTTTTCACGACTCCACAGTGCGTTTGATATGCAGAACCGGCGACATCTTAATTTTCGTGATGTTTCAAGCTGAGATATGGATTTTCTGCGATAACCTTGGTGAGACTTCAGTCAGAGGTATGCAGAATCATCTAGATCGCTCTTTTCAAGCTATTTAATGCGAAAAAACAAGTTTTCTAGTGTTTTCAACATTCCACAGTGCGTTTGATATGCAGAACCGGCGACATCTTGGATTTCGTCGGGTTTCAAGCTGAGATATGCATTTTCTACGATAATCTTGGTGAGACTTCTGTCAGAAGTATGCAGAATCTTCGAGATCGCTCTTTTCGAGCTACTTAATGCGAGAAACACGATATCTGGTGTTTTCACCACTCCACAGTGCGTTTGATATGCAGAACCGGCGATATCTTGATTTTCGTGGTGTTTCCAGCTGAGATATGCATTTTCTGCGATGATCTTGGTGAGTCTTCTGTCAGTAGTATGCAGAATCATCGGGACCCCTCTTTTCGAGCTATTTAATGCGAGAAACACGTTATCTGTTGTTTTCACCACTCCGCAGTGCGTTTGATATGCAGAACCGGCGACATCTTGATTTTCGTGAGATTTCAACCTGAGATATGCATTTTCTACGATAATCTTGGTGAGACTTCCGTCAGAAGTATGCAGAATCTTCGAGATCGCTCTTTTCGAGCTATTTAATGCGAGAAACACGTTATCTGGTGTTTTCACGGCACCACAGTGCGTTTGATATCCAGAACAGGCGACATCTTGAATTTCGTGAGATTTCAACCTGAGATATGCATTTTCGTCGATAATCTTGGTGAGACTTCTGTCAGAAGTATGCAGAATCTTCGAGAACGCTCTTTTCGAGCTACATAATGCGAGAAACACGTTTTCTGGTGTTTTCACCACTCCACAGTACGTTTGATGTGCAGAACCGGAGATAACTTGGTTTTCGTGAGGTTTCAAGCTGAGATATGCATTTTCTGCGATTATCTTGGTGAGACTTCTGTCAGAAGTATGCATAATCATCGGGATCGCACTTCTCGAGCTATTTAATGCGAGAAACACGTTATCTGGTTGTTTTCACCACTCCACAGTGCGTTTGATTTGCAGAACCGGCGACATCTTGATTTTCGTGAGGTTTCAAGCTGAGATATGCATTTTCTGCGATAATCTTGGTGAGACTTCTGTCAGAAGTATGCAGAATCATAGGGATCGCTCTTTTCGAGCTATTTAATGCGAGAAACACGTTGTCTGGTTGTTTTCACGACTCCACAGTGCGTTTGATATGCAGAACCGGCGACATCTTAATTTTCGTGATGTTTCAAGCTGAGATATGGATTTTCTGCGATAATCTTGGTGACACTTCAGTCAGAAGTATGCAGAATCATCTAGATCGCTCTTTTCAAGCTATTTAATGCGAAAAATCAAGTTTTCTAGTGTTTTCACGACACCACAGTGCGTTTGATATCCAGAACCGGCGACATCTAGATTTTCGTGAGATTTCAACCTGAGATATGCATTTTCGTCGATAATCTAGGTGAGTCTTCTGTCAGTAGTATGCAGAATCATCGGGACCCCTCTTTTCGAGCTATTTAATGCGAGAAACACGTTATCTGTTGTTTTCACCACTCCGCAGTGCGATTGATATGCAGAACCGGCGACATCTTGATTTTCGTGAGGTTTCAAGCTGAGATATGCATTTTCTGCGATAATCTTGGTGAGACTTCTGTCAGAAGTATGCAGAATCATCGGGATCGCTCTTTTCGAGCTATTTAATGCGAGAAACACGTTGTCTGGTTGTTTTCACGACTCCACAGTGCGTTTGATATGCAGAACCGGCGACATCTTAATTTTCGTGATGTTTCAAGCTGAGATATGGATTTTCTGCGATAATCTTGGTGACACTTCAGTCAGAAGTATGCAGAATCATCTAGATCGCTCTTTTCAAGCTATTTAATGCGAAAAATCAAGTTTTCTAGTGTTTTCACGACACCACAGTGCGTTTGATATCCAGAACCGGCGACATCTAGATTTTCGTGAGATTTCAACCTGAGATATGCATTTTCGTCGATAATCTAGGTGAGTCTTCTGTCAGTAGTATGCAGAATCATCGGGACCCCTCTTTTCGAGCTATTTAATGCGAGAAACACGTTATCTGTTGTTTTCACCACTCCGCAGTGCGTTTGATATGCAGAACCGGCGACATCTTGATTTTCGTGAGATTTCAACCTGAGATATGCATTTTCTACGATAATCTTGGTGAGACTTCCGTCAGAAGTATGCAGAATCTTCGAGATCGCTCTTTTCGAGCTATTTAATGCGAGAAACACGTTGTCTGGTTGTTTTCACGACTCCACAGTGCGTTTGATATGCAGAACCGGCGACATCTTAATTTTCGTGATGTTTCAAGCTGAGATATGGATTTTCTGCGATAACCTTGGTGAGACTTCAGTCAGAGGTATGCAGAATCATCTAGATCGCTCTTTTCAAGCTATTTAATGCGAAAAAACAAGTTTTCTAGTGTTTTCAACATTCCACAGTGCGTTTGATATGCAGAACCGGCGACATCTTGGATTTCGTCGGGTTTCAAGCTGAGATATGCATTTTCTACGATAATCTTGGTGAGACTTCTGTCAGAAGTATGCAGAATCTTCGAGATCGCTCTTTTCGAGCTACTTAATGCGAGAAACACGATATCTGGTGTTTTCACCACTCCACAGTGCGTTTGATATGCAGAACCGGCGATATCTTGATTTTCGTGGTGTTTCCAGCTGAGATATGCATTTTCTGCGATGATCTTGGTGAGTCTTCTGTCAGTAGTATGCAGAATCATCGGGACCCCTCTTTTCGAGCTATTTAATGCGAGAAACACGTTATCTGTTGTTTTCACCACTCCGCAGTGCGTTTGATATGCAGAACCGGCGACATCTTGATTTTCGTGAGATTTCAACCTGAGATATGCATTTTCTACGATAATCTTGGTGAGACTTCCGTCAGAAGTATGCAGAATCTTCGAGATCGCTCTTTTCGAGCTATTTAATGCGAGAAACACGTTATCTGGTGTTTTCACGGCACCACAGTGCGTTTGATATCCAGAACAGGCGACATCTTGAATTTCGTGAGATTTCAACCTGAGATATGCATTTTCGTCGATAATCTTGGTGAGACTTCTGTCAGAAGTATGCAGAATCTTCGAGAACGCTCTTTTCGAGCTACATAATGCGAGAAACACGTTTTCTGGTGTTTTCACCACTCCACAGTACGTTTGATGTGCAGAACCGGAGATAACTTGGTTTTCGTGAGGTTTCAAGCTGAGATATGCATTTTCTGCGATTATCTTGGTGAGACTTCTGTCAGAAGTATGCATAATCATCGGGATCGCACTTCTCGAGCTATTTAATGCGAGAAACACGTTATCTGGTTGTTTTCACCACTCCACAGTGCGTTTGATTTGCAGAACCGGCGACATCTTGATTTTCGTGAGGTTTCAAGCTGAGATATGCATTTTCTGCGATAATCTTGGTGAGACTTCTGTCAGAAGTATGCAGAATCATCGGGATCGCTCTTTTCGAGCTATTTAATGCGAGAAACACGTTGTCTGGTTGTTTTCACGACTCCACAGTGCGTTTGATATGCAGAACCGGCGACATCATAATTTTCGTGATGTTTCAAGCTGAGATATGGATTTTCTGCGATAATCTTGGTGACACTTCAGTCAGAAGTATGCAGAATCATCTAGATCGCTCTTTTCAAGCTATTTAATGCGAAAAATCAAGTTTTCTAGTGTTTTCACGACACCACAGTGCGTTTGATATCCAGAACCGGCGACATCTAGATTTTCGTGAGATTTCAACCTGAGATATGCATTTTCGTCGATAATCTAGGTGAGTCTTCTGTCAGTAGTATGCAGAATCATCGGGACCGCTCTTTTCGAGCTATTTAATGCGAGAAACACGTTATCTGTTGTTTTCACCACTCCGCAGTGCGTTTGATATGCAGAACCGGCGACATCTTGATTTTCGTGAGATTTCAACCTGAGATATGCATTTTGTACGATAATCTTGGTGAGACTTCCGTCAGAAGTATGCAGAATCTTCGAGATCGCTCTTTTCGAGATATTTAACGCGAGAAACACGTTGTCTGGTTGTTTTCACGACTCCACAGTGCGTTTGATATGCAGAACCGGCGACATCTTAATTTTCGTGATGTTTCAAGCTGAGATATGGATTTTCTGCGATAACCTTGGTGAGACTTCAGTCAGAGGTATGCAGAATCATCTAGATCGCTCTTTTCAAGCTATTTAATGCGAAAAAACAAGTTTTCTAGTGTTTTCAACATTCCACAGTGCGTTTGATATGCAGAACCGGCGACATCTTGGATTTCGTCGGGTTTCAAGCTGAGATATGCATTTTCTACGATAATCTTGGTGAGACTTCTGTCAGAAGTATGCAGAATCTTCGAGATCGCTCTTTTCGAGCTACTTAATGCGAGAAACACGATATCTGGTGTTTTCACCACTCCACAGTGCGTTTGATATGCAGAACCGGCGATATCTTGATTTTCGTGGTGTTTCCAGCTGAGATATGCATTTTCTGCGATGATCTTGGTGAGTCTTCTGTCAGTAGTATGCAGAATCATCGGGACCCCTCTTTTCGAGCTATTTAATGCGAGAAACACGTTATCTGGTTGTTTTCACCACTCCACAGTGCGTTTGATTTGCAGAACCGGCGACATCTTGATTTTCGTGAGGTTTCAAGCTGAGATATGCATTTTCTGCGATAATCTTGGTGAGACTTCTGTCAGAAGTATGCAGAATCATCGGGATCGCTCTTTTCGAGCTATTTAATGCGAGAAACACGTTGTCTGGTTGTTTTCACGACTCCACAGTGCGTTTGATATGCAGAACCGGCGACATCTTAATTTTCGTGATGTTTCAAGCTGAGATATGGATTTTCTGCGATAATCTTGGTGACACTTCAGTCAGAAGTATGCAGAATCATCTAGATCGCCCTTTTCAAGCTATTTAATGCGTAAAATCAAGTTTTCTAGTGTTTTCACGACACCACAGTGCGTTTGATATCCAGAACCGGCGACATCTAGATTTTCGTGAGATTTCAACCTGAGATATGCATTTTCGTCGATAATCTAGGTGAGTCTTCTGTCAGTAGTATGCAGAATCATCGGGACCCCTCTTTTCGAGCTATTTAATGCGAGAAACACGTTATCTGTTGTTTTCACCACTCCGCAGTGCGTTTGATTTGCAGAACCGGCGACATCTTAATTTTCGTGATGTTTCAAGCTGAGATATGGATTTTCTGCGATAACCTTGGTGAGACTTCAGTCAGAGGTATGCAGAATCATCTAGATCGCTCTTTTCAAGCTATTTAATGCGAAAAAACAAGTTTTCTAGTGTTTTCAACATTCCACAGTGCGTTTGATATGCAGAACCGGCGACATCTTGGATTTCGTCGGGTTTCAAGCTGAGATATGCATTTTCTACGATAATCTTGGTGAGACTTCTGTCAGAAGTATGCAGAATCTTCGAGATCGCTCTTTTCGAGCTACTTAATGCGAGAAACACGATATCTGGTGTTTTCACCACTCCACAGTGCGTTTGATATGCAGAACCGGCGATATCTTGATTTTCGTGGTGTTTCCAGCTGAGATATGCATTTTCTGCGATGATCTTGGTGAGTCTTCTGTCAGAAGTATGCAGAATCATCTAGATCGCTCTTTTCAAGCTATTTAATGCGAAAAATCAAGTTTTCTAGTGTTTTCACGACACCACAGTGCGTTTGATATCCAGAACCGGCGACATCTAGATTTTCGTGAGATTTCAACCTGAGATATGCATTTTCGTCGATAATCTAGGTGAGTCTTCTGTCAGTAGTATGCAGAATCATCGGGACCCCTCTTTTCGAGCTATTTAATGCGAGAAACACGTTATCTGTTGTTTTCACCACTCCGCAGTGCGTTTGATATGCAGAACCGGCGACATCTTGATTTTCGTGAGATTTCAACCTGAGATATGCATTTTCTACGATAATCTTGGTGAGACTTCCGTCAGAAGTATGCAGAATCTTCGAGATCGCTCTTTTCGAGCTATTTAACGCGAGAAACACGTTGTCTGGTTGTTTTCACGACTCCACAGTGCGTTTGATATGCAGAACCGGCGACATCTTAATTTTCGTGATGTTTCAAGCTGAGATATGGATTTTCTGCGATAACCTTGGTGAGACTTCAGTCAGAGGTATGCAGAATCATCTAGATCGCTCTTTTCAAGCTATTTAATGCGAAAAAACAAGTTTTCTAGTGTTTTCAACATTCCACAGTGCGTTTGATATGCAGAACCGGCGACATCTTGGATTTCGTCGGGTTTCAAGCTGAGATATGCATTTTCTACGATAATCTTGGTGAGACTTCTGTCAGAAGTATGCAGAATCTTCGAGATCGCTCTTTTCGAGCTACTTAATGCGAGAAACACGATATCTGGTGTTTTCACCACTCCACAGTGCGTTTGATATGCAGAACCGGCGATATCTTGATTTTCGTGGTGTTTCCAGCTGAGATATGCATTTTCTGCGATGATCTTGGTGAGTCTTCTGTCAGTAGTATGCAGAATCATCGGGACCCCTCTTTTCGAGCTATTTAATGCGAGAAACACGTTATCTGGTTGTTTTCACCACTCCACAGTGCGTTTGATTTGCAGAACCGGCGACATCTTGATTTTCGTGAGGTTTCAAGCTGAGATATGCATTTTCTGCGATAATCTTGGTGAGACTTCTGTCAGAAGTATGCAGAATCATCGGGATCGCTCTTTTCGAGCTATTTAATGCGAGAAACACGTTGTCTGGTTGTTTTCACGACTCCACAGTGCGTTTGATATGCAGAACCGGCGACATCTTAATTTTCGTGATGTTTCAAGCTGAGATATGGATTTTCTGCGATAATCTTGGTGACACTTCAGTCAGAAGTAAGCAGAATCATCTAGATCGCTCTTTTCAAGCTATTTAATGCGAAAAATCAAGTTTTCTAGTGTTTTCACGACACCACAGTGCGTTTGATATCCAGAACCGGCGACATCTAGATTTTCGTGAGATTTCAACCTGAGATATGCATTTTCGTCGATAATCTAGGTGAGTCTTCTGTCAGTAGTATGCAGAATCATCGGGACCCCTCTTTTCGAGCTATTTAATGCGAGAAACACGTTATCTGTTGTTTTCACCACTCCGCAGTGCGTTTGATATGCAGAACCGGCGACATCTTGATTTTCGTGAGATTTCAACCTGAGATATGCATTTTCTACGATAATCTTGGTGAGACTTCCGTCAGAAGTATGCAGAATCTTCGAGATCGCTCTTTTCGAGCTATTTAATGCGAGAAACACGTTGTCTGGTTGTTTTCACGACTCCACAGTGCGTTTGATATGCAGAACCGGCGACATCTTAATTTTCGTGATGTTTCAAGCTGAGATATGGATTTTCTGCGATAACCTTGGTGAGACTTCAGTCAGAGGTATGCAGAATCATCTAGATCGCTCTTTTCAAGCTATTTAATGCGAAAAAACAAGTTTTCTAGTGTTTTCAACATTCCACAGTGCGTTTGATATGCAGAACCGGCGACATCTTGGATTTCGTCGGGTTTCAAGCTGAGATATGCATTTTCTACGATAATCTTGGTGAGACTTCTGTCAGAAGTATGCAGAATCTTCGAGATCGCTCTTTTCGAGCTACTTAATGCGAGAAACACGATATCTGGTGTTTTCACCACTCCACAGTGCGTTTGATATGCAGAACCGGCGATATCTTGATTTTCGTGGTGTTTCCAGCTGAGATATGCATTTTCTGCGATGATCTTGGTGAGTCTTCTGTCAGTAGTATGCAGAATCATCGGGACCCCTCTTTTCGAGCTATTTAATGCGAGAAACACGTTATCTGTTGTTTTCACCACTCCGCAGTGCGTTTGATATGCAGAACCGGCGTCATCTTGATTTTCGTGAGATTTCAACCTGAGATATGCATTTTCTACGATAATCTTGGTGAGACTTCCGTCAGAAGTATGCAGAATCTTCGAGATCGCTCTTTCCGAGCTATTTAATGCGAGAAACACGTTATCTGGTGTTTTCACGACACCACAGTGCGTTTGATATCCAGAACAGGCGACATCTTGAATTTCGTGAGATTTCAACCTGAGATATGCATTTTCGTCGATAATCTTGGTGAGACTTCAGTCAGAAGTATGCATAATCATCTAGATCGCTCTTTTCAAGCTATTTAATGCGAAAAAACAAGTTTTCTAGTGTTTTCAACATTCCACAGTGCGTTTGATATGCAGAACCGGCGACATCTTGGATTTCGTCGGGTTTCAAGCTGAGATATGCATTTTCTACGATAATCTTGGTGAGACTTCTGTCAGAAGTATGCAGAATCTTCGAGATCGCTCTTTTCGAGCTACTTAATGCGAGAAACACGATATCTGGTGTTTTCACCACTCCACAGTGCGTTTGATATGCAGAACCAGCGACATCTTGACTTTCGTCGGGTATCAAGCTGAGATATGCATTTTCAACGATAATCTTGGTGAGACTTCCGTCAGAAGTATGCAGAATCTTCGAGAACGCTCTTTTCGAGCTACATAATGCGAGAAACACGTTATCTGGTGTTTTCACCACTCCACAGTGCGTTTGATATGCAGAACCAGCGACATCTTGACTTTCGTCGGGTATCAAGCTGAGATATGCATTTTCAACGATAATCTTGGTGAGACTTCTGTCAGAAGTATGCAGAATCATCGGGATCGCTCTTTTCGAGCTATTTAATGCGAGAAACACGTTGTCTGGTTGTTTTCACGACTCCACAGTGAGTTTGATATGCAGAACCGGCGACATCTTAATTTTCGTGATGTTTCAAGCTGAGATATGGATTTTCTGCGATAATCTTGGTGAGTCTTCTGTCAGAAGTATGCAGAATCATCTAAATCGCTCTTTTCGAGCTATTTAATGCGAGAAACACGTTTTCTGGTGTATTCACCAATCCACAGTGCGTTTGACATGCAGAACCGGCGAAATCTTGCTTTTCGTGGGTTTTCAAGCTGAGATATGCATTTTCTGCGATAATCTTGGTGAGACTTCTTTCAGAAGTATGCAGAATCTTCGAGAACGCTCTTTTCGAGCTACATAATGCGAGAAACACGTTATCTGGTGTTTTCACCACTCCACAGTGCGTTTGATATGCAGAACCGGCGATATCTTGATTTTCGTGGTGTTTCCAGCTGAGATATGCATTTTCTGCGATAATCTTGGTGAGTCTTCTGTCAGAAGTATGCAGAATCATCTAGATCGCTCTTTTCGAGCTATTTAATGCGAGAAACACGTTTTCTGGTGTATTCGCCACTCCACAGTACGTTTGACATGCAGAACCGGCGATATCATGGTTTCGGTCGGGTTTCATACTGAGATATGCATTTTCTACGATAATCTTGGTGAGACTTCTGTCACAAGTATGCAGAATCTTCGAGAACGCTCTTTTCGAGCTACTTAATGCGAGAAACACGTTTTCGGGTGTTTTCACCACTCCACAGTACGTTTGATGTGCAGAACCGGAGATAACTTGGTTTTCGTGAGGTTTCAAGCTGAGATATGCATTTTCAACGATAATCTTGGTGAGACTTCTGTCAGAAGTATGCAGAATCATCGGGATCGCTCTTTTCGAGCTATTTAATGCGAGAAACACGTTGTCTGGTTGTTTTCAACATTCCACAGTGCGTTTGATATGCAGAACCGGCGACATCTTGGATTTCGTCGGGTTTCAAGCTGAGATATGCATTTTCTACGATAATCTTAGTGAGACTTCTGTCAGAAGTATGCAGAATCTTAGAGATCGCTCTTTTCGAGCTATTTAATGCCAGAAACACGTTGTCTGGTTGTTTTCACGACACCACAGTGCGTTTGATATGCAGAACCGGCGACATCTTGATTTTCGTGATGTTTTCCAGCTGAGATATGGATTTTCTGCGATAATCTTGGTGAGGCTTCAGTCAGAAGTATGCAGAATCATCTAGATCGCTCTTTTCAAGCTATTTAATGCGAAAAAACAAGTTTTCTGGTGTTTTCAACATTCCACAGTGCGTTTGATATGCAGAACCGGCGACATCTTGGATTTCGTCGGGTTTCAAGCTGAGATATGCATTTTCTACGATAATCTTGGTGAGACTTCTGTCAGAAATATGCAGAATCATCGGGATCGCACTTTTCGAGCTATTTAATGCGAGAAACACGTTTTCTGGTGTATTCACCAATCCACAGTGCGTTTGACATGCAGAACCGGCGAAATCTTGCTTTTCGTGGGTTTTCAAGCTGAGATATGCATTTTCTGCGATAAT